>JANPWX010000297.1:248972-263487 GCA_024734555.1 Trochalopteron elliotii
CCCAGCACTCTTTTTCCAAAAAAGCTCAGAATTTCGGGAAAAGACCCCAGGAGCTGGCAGCACACTGAGCCTGGCTTTGCCAAACCTGAGCCCAAGTCCCTGTCTGCCAGGAAAGGCCAGCACAGCAGGGCAAGGGGCAAACAACAACTTTTGGACAAAACATTTTTAAAAGTGATGGATTCCTTTTTTTTTCCTTTTCTTTACGGAATGAGATCATTCTCACAAGGGATCTCCTCTCCGTGCCAGGTTTTGCAGCCCTTTCCCTGCTGGACACCCTGGGCAGGGTGACAATTCCTCGGCAGGGTGACAGCCCTGCCTTGCCCTGGTGGCAATTGTCCAGTTCCTGGGGACATCGGAAAACACCCCGCGGGGCAGGAGAGTTTCACAGCCCCATCTCCCCGGGCTCTGCTCTCCAGTCTCCCCAAGGATTCCAGCATCTCCCTGGCTCTCCTGGATCCCTCCATCCCCTGCTCTGGCAGGATTTTGGTGTTTCCACCCTGCCACGACCCCGGGACAAGGCTGTGTCTGCACCCAGCTGCCCTGCATGCTCCTGGCAGCAGGAAAGTCTCCCCTCCCGCCTTGCCAAGGACATTTTAAGGGAATTGCTCTTTGTGCTCAGCTCTGAGCGAGCTCTGCAGCAGCTGAAATTCCTCCCTGGCTCCAGCATCCTAATCCTGCATTTCCCTCTCCCCACTAATGGGGGTTCTGTTGCTTTTATTCCCTCAGTAACTGTTTGATGAGCTCTCCCAGCAGGACTTGGCTCAGAATGATTCCACCCCTCCAAACTTCTCCTCGCAGAGCAATCAACACCTCATTAGAAGAGCTCCCAGCACAGCAGCTCCGGCCTGCGGGGAGCAGCCGGGACTGGGCAGCTCTGTTGGGTGGGAATCCTGCTCCTCTCCCAGGAAGTGTCACCGGCCAGGGGCGGCGCAGGAACGCAGAGGGGAAGGTTCAGAGAGCCTGGCAAAAATTATCTGTGCAGGCTGGGATTTTTGGGGTGTCTATGCAGGGCCAGGAGCTGGACTGGATGATCCTGGGGGTCCCTTCCAACTCAGGATATTCCATGATGGTGATGGCATCAAAGGAATTGCTTCCATCATCTTCAGTCTGGCTCAGCTTCTGACGTCTGAGTTTGGTTTTTCAGCTGTGGAATGTTCCCCTCCAGGCTGGGACAGCCCTTCTCCACTCGTGTGAGGGGAGGGACAGCTCCCATTTCTGCTCTGTGTGACAGGGACAGGAACAGGAATGGATGGAGCTGGGCCAGGGTAGGGCCAGGCTGGATACAGGGAAAGGTTCTTCCCCCAGAGGGTGCTGGGCACTGCCCAGGCTCCCCAGGGAATGGGCACAGCCTGAGGCTGCCAGAGCTCCAGGAGCTCCCAGGGATGCTCCTGGGATCTCAGGGTGGGATTGTTGGGATTTGTGAACTTTGTGAGAGCTGCTCTGTATCCCACAAGGGATGATCCATCCCCCTTCCATGGATTGCCTGATCCCCAGGATTACCCGCAGCAGGTTCACACCTCACCTTGCCCTTTCCTTTTGTGTGGGGACAGCGAAGCTCCCCAGCTCCCTCTCCACCCTTCCCTTGGTGCCCAGTGTAAGAAACAAAATACCGATTTCTGAGTTCAGTTGGATACTGTTTGCCTTACCTGTGGTGACACTTTTCTCTGTCATTTGGCTCAGACCAACTATTATTGTAATTGGAAATACCTTCCCTAAATGTTTTGTCTGTCAAATGTTAATTACCTGAGAGCCCTTTCTTTGTAACTGTCCTCGAACTGCCCCTACCCCTGCCACTCCTGCCACAGCAACCACAGGGCAACCGATGGCACCACCCGACATGCAAATGAAAAAGCCTCAAGTGCTCATGGAACACGATATGGACATAAAACCCCTAAAACACAACGAGCCAACACAAAACCAAAAACTAAAAATAACCACTCTAAGTCAGCATGGAGAACCTGACACCAATCAGAGCTGGGCTCCATCTTGTCACCATAACTTCAAAAGTATCCCACACACAGGACTCCCCTAGGCTTTCCAAGGAGCACGTGGCTTCCAGGGAGTCCTTCGAGAAGGAAGCTCTAGCTCTGTGTGTGGAAGAGCTGAACTGCATCGTCCATCAGGAGCAGTGGCGGTGTGTGCAGCCCCTCGAGCCCCCAGCTAGAGCTGATCTTAATAAAGGCATTAAAAAGGAACCAGTCTCCTTGCCCATTCATTTCACCCAGGAATTGCTGGATCCGCATCCAAGGACTGCCCAGCCCTGGGAAAACCCCCGGAGGGAGCAGAGCCCCGTGAGGACTCACCATCCATGTCCAGGCGCTGCATGATGATGGCCAGCTCCACCTCGCTGGGCATGTAGCCCAGGGAGCGCATGGCCATGCCCAGCTCCTGCTTGGAGATGAAACCATTCCCGTCCCGGTCCAGCACCCGGAAAGCCTCACGGATCTCTGTGGAGGGAAGGCAGAAAGGAGGAGTTGTTGGAGTATTCTCGGGTTTTGGTTTCTCTCTGACCCGAGATTCAGGTGGTGGTTCTGGTGGTTCGAGTGAGTCTTTTTCGCCCTCTGAAGGCTCTGAGTCTGGCACGAGAATGAACTGGAGTCTTCAGGTCTTGTTGTTTCTGGGTTTCTCGTGTGTTTATTATTTCTTATCTTATAATTTTCTCTGTGCCCGGCCAAGATGTTCACAGCAGCTCAGACACAGGTGACTCCCCCCGTGATGGGAGGTCACTGCCTCTTATACAGATAATTATGTACTTATTATTTACAATTCTGTGCCAATGCCTATCACCTGTACTGAAAGTCACCTCCACTTTCACCCAATCTCCTCTCACTACTTTGTGCCCCTGTCACATCAGAAGATGGAGGCCAAGGGAGAACAAGAAGAACCCAGGGCACCGCCCTAAAATCTCCATCTTGTCCCCAAGTCAGCTCCATTCTAAGAATCCCAAAACTACCAAATTTTCCACCCTGTGCTGTGCTAAACTACTGTTTTCATGCCTTTGTAACTTGTAATTCTTCTCTCAATGTTGGAAGCTTTTTCCATGGACTAAAATCAAAGCCTGTGTCTTCCTGGACTCTGTGCCAGGCACCCCCCTGGACAGACCCCCCTGTCCAGGATTCAAACCCTCTTTCTCGGGCCCCAGGCCTCTCCGCTGAGGTCTGTGACCATCCAGGGCAACCAAAGGAATACCCTGGACTCTGACAGAGTATGAATCCCCCTGGGTCAAATCCACACAGGCCCAAGAGTGCCCAGAAACGTGAGGATTGAATTAGGACCTTCAGAACATCTAAAATTCATAAATCCACACACACATCTTTTAGGAAGAAGTTTTTCATGGAAAGAGTGATTAAATACTGGAATAGTCTGCCCAGGGAGGTGGTGGAATCACCATCTCTGGATGTGTTTAAAAAGAGACTGGATGTGGCACTCGATGCCATGATCTAGTTGAGGTGTCAGGGCTGGGATGGACTTGATGGTCTTGAAGGTCTCTTCCAACCTGCACATTCTGTGATTCTGTGACATGAGGTAGAAATGCAAATTTAGTTTTAAACAAATAGAGGATTTTAAGTGCCTGTATTAGCTAGTAAGAGGAGCCCTAAAGCCTAGTTTAAAGTAACATTGCCTTTTGCAAAGTTAGTTAAATTCTAGTCATGACACAAATAATGTAGCCCTGCTGGATAGAACAGATAGAGCTGTACACGTAGAATGTCACCCTGATTTTTTCAGCCTTCTGATGTTTTGCATTTCTGGACTAGGGTTCTCAGGTGTGTAACATAAACAAAGAGTGATGTTTTGAGAAACGATGCATTTTTTTTCCTGGGGGAAGGACAAATTGATAGACTTCTAACCTGACCAGTGGGGTCAAAGAGGTATCAACCTCATGGCCCAATTGCTGATCAAGTTCCAAACACTATTTAAACCCGAATCCCAAAATAAACTTCCTTCTCTCTGCTTGCACAACTGAACAGTGTGAGTGTGGTTCTTTTATGTCTGTCTGGTGACAGTAGAATTTGTGTAAGAATTTGTGTTTGCCTTCATACATCAAGTTTGGCTTAGGATAGGTCCAGCACTATTGTAAGAAAATTCATGTAAGTACCTAATTGGCTAAAAGTAGAATAAAACTGCACTGCTCTGACAACACACACAGAGAGGACTCACAAAAACACCAATGCTACTATTGTTGCTACTGGTAAGTGCTCACAGGACACAGATTACTGAACCCTTTGCTGCTGTGCCTGCTGCTTCTGCTTGGGGCTTAGACACTCTGGGTTAGAGGCTTTCTGCACACTGGCTTGGACTGTAACAACTCTGCCTTCATGGAACTGATTTAGCCAGGCAATAAAGGACTTGATTTATAACTCCCCATTGCCATAGCCTTCAATGGAGACTTTACACCCCAAAATCTTGCCAGAGGAGCTGTTATGGTGGAGGACTCTATGGGTGCTGGGCACAGAAGCAGCAGCTGTTGCCTTTTCCAACATCAATTGTGAATATTTGATCATCCTGGGGCAGGATGATCAGGATATGTTAATGCACAGCCATAAACCTCTGTGAGGTTCCTGTGCACAGGGGATATCCCAGGATCAGAGACACAGAACCATTGGGAAGGCTGGAAAAGCCTTCTAAGATTGAGCCCAGGAACTTAACCCAGCACTGCCAAGGCCACCACTGACCCATGTCCCCAGCTGCCACATCCCCAGGGCTGTTAACCCCTCCAGGGACTCCACCCTGTGCCACCCTTTCAGTGAAGAAATAATTCCCAATATCCAACCTGAACTCTGCTGGCACAACTCGAGGCTGTTTCCTCTCGTCCTGTTGCTATCACCCTGGGTGATTTCTGTCTCTAGATCCTTCTCACAGCTCTTCTCTAATTTACAATGTTTTTACAGCACTAAACAGCCTCAGATCAATAAAAATACTGATGGAACATAAGGAATCACTTCCATCAATCGTCCTCAGCCTGGCTCAGCTCCTGATATTTGACTTTGGTTTGTTTTTTGACTTTTAACTGCTCCAGCCCATGGCAGCCACTCTCCACTGGTGTGAGGGGAGAGACTGAGGGGCAGCTCCAATCTCTGCTCTGTGTGACAGGGACAGGACCCAGGGAAGGGCTGGAGCTGAGCCAGGGCAGGGTCAGGTTGGATTTTGGGAAAGGTTCTTCCCCCAGAGGGTGCTGGGCACTGCCCAGGCTCCCCAGGGAATGGGCACAGCCTGAGGCTGCCACAGCTCCAGGAGCTCCCAGGGATGCCCAGGGTGGGATTGTTGGGTGTCTGGGCAGGGCCAGGGGCTGGTCTGATGATCCTTGGGGGTCCCTTGGGGTCAGGATATTCCATGATTCCATAATCCACCACCTCAATGTCTCTGCTCACAGACCTCTCAAACTCCCAGCCCCAAACTCCCCAGATCTGCCTGTTGCAAATGTCAGAGAAATTTTAACCTTCCAGCAGCTGAGAGCCTGTTTTGCTTGAAAGGTTGCAGATAAGGAGGGAAAAAGATGCCAATTCCTCAGTTTTGGTGAAGCAGTCTGCCCTGTGCTTGGAGAGGGAATCAGGGGATGCTCCATCATCTCCCTCTGGCAATGGGGATGGAGGGAACACCCCAGGGCCCCCTGCAACTGCTCAGAGGAGTCTCACCTGCATTTAAAGCATTTCACTGGAGAAGCAGGAGGGAAAACTCAGCAGGTTTTTTTAGGAAAAGAAACCCAAACTAATGAAAAACTTCTCCATTCTCCATCAGGAACTGGAGGATGGAAAATGTTTGGCCTGCCTGGAGTAGTTCAGGCTTTAAAGAAAATATTCTCAATCCTGCTGGGGCTGTCAGAATCACCCCCAATCCCGTCCCCAGGAGTCAGGGGCCACCAGACCCTGCAGAGGAGCTGCAGGAAACCCTTGGATGTTCCTGGGAGAAAGGCAGGAGCATCAGAGCCCACTTAGGAATGGTTCTGGTGGTCTTTGCTGAACTTTATTTAAAGCTTTACCATTCAAAATCTGCTTCTAAACCACCTCACCCGGGTTCAGCCCCTCCCCTGCCCCCACCAGACTGCTCCCATTTCCATGGGCAAGATCCTGCTCCCGTTTCCATGGGCTGTTTCCCTTTCCTATTTCCATGGGCTGTTTCCCTTTCCCATTTCCATGGGCAGGGCCCTGCTCCCACTTCCATGGTTAGGACCCTGCTCCTGTTTCCACGGGTTGTTTCCCTTTCCCATTTCCATGGGCAGGGCCCTGCTCCCATTTCCATGGGCTGTTTCCCTCTCCCGTTTCCATGGGCAGTTTACATGCCTGGGTAATTCCCTGGGCAGGGGCCAGGCCACTTCCCAGACTGCTGTTAACCCCAGCTGTGTTTATCTCCACGAGATGGATCAAGTTTAATCCAGCCCAAGAGCCCAGGGATGCAGAGAGGGAAGAGCTCATTCATTCCAGGGAATATTGGGCCCCATCTCCACGCTCTGGGCTCAGGTTTCCATCAGCTGTGACTTCCTGAAGCTGAATTCCCTTTGTGTCCCTGCCAGCCCAGGCTGCTGGGAGGGAAAGGTGGGGAGGCTGCTCAAAGCTTTGGCTCATAATTCCAGGAGCCTTTGGAGCAGGAATGAATCCCTGAATCCCATCAGACTCTGCCAGCAGCAGGGAAATCTCCTTTCATGTGCAGTCCTGAGAGCTCAGTGCAGTAAATATTACACCCAAATCAATTAATGGGAAAAAACAAACTTCTGACAGCTGAAGGCAGAAGAATGAGATTGATTGCAGGGAGCCAGGAGAGGATTTTAGGAAGTAAAACATGAATCTGGAGAAGTTTACATGCTAGTGAGACTGATCCAAATGCCAGGGGTAAATGCCAGGAATAAAGGACATGCGTCCAGGGCTCTGCTGTGGGATATCCTCAGCAGTCCCAGCTGAGGGCCCTCTCCAGGCACACCCATCCCAAAAGCTGCATTAACAGCACCCAATCTTTGAGCCTTGGGCAGAGCAGAACCACCCCCCTCCCCACATTTGGGGCTTTCTGCTCCTCTCAAAGACCTGAACTTTTGACCAAGCCTGGCTCATCCTTCCCAAATCCCCTCCCATCACCAAATGGAGCCTTTTCCTCTCCCCACTCTATAAATACCACTTGTGCAGAGGTAGATGTGAGCTATTTATAGGCTGAACATACTGTACAGGGAGCAGTGTGACCTCCTCTTTATCTCACCATGGAACAGCTTCTCCTCATCCCCTTCTCTTCCCTGGGTTATTCCCAGGTTATTCCTGCAGGTGCTGCCCATCCTGAGCCCCCTCCCCAAACCCAGCCCTGCTCCCAAACCCTGCTCCAAGGCCCTGTGGCCCCTGGCTGCCCCTCACCTTCCTCTCCAGCTGTTACATTTCATTACCCAAAGCTAAAAATACAGCAGCACTTTCCCCAGATGACTTTCCCCACCAAGTCACCATGGCAACAGATGCTCCCAGCTCAGAGCTGCCAGGGGATGTGGCCCATGGAGTCAGACACTGCTGGGGCTTGGGAGAAGCTTTGGGATCTTCCCCATTCCAGCATCTCCACAGGGATGCTTTGCCCTGATTCAGAAAAGCAGGGCCCTGTTCTGTCTGAAAGGATCACAACAGGGAGGGTGTTGAGGTGCTGCTGCCCCAGGAGCTGCCCTCTCCCCCTGGATGGCAGCAGGGAAAACCAAGCACATGGATTTCTCCTCCCTGGGGGGTCAGAAATCCCAATATTTATTCATCTTTCCCTAAGTAATGTCATCATTTACTCCCAAATGTGGGCAGCTGACACAGAACTGCATTAGAGGGTAAAAAGGATCAAGGAAGAGGTCCCAGGAAAAATCAGAGAACAGGAAGTTCATTCTTCCCCATGGGATCACAGGGTCCTGGAATGATTTGGGTTGGAAGGGACCAAGGCTCATCTTGTTCCACTATCCCGGGCTGCTCCAAGCCCCATCCAACCCTGGCCACCCAATTAACATCCTGATTAACACCTTTGGTAATGACCTCAGAGAGGCAGCGGCCACAACATGAATTAAATTTCAAATGATCTATGACTGGGAAGAATTGGAAGGGTGAAAGTCCAGCGAGGAAAAAGGAACAAATCAGTCAGGGTTTGGGGCCAGAAGGGGCTGAGGCAGCAGGAGCAGAGCCGGGTCTAAAAAAGGTTTCCCACAAAAGTTTACCCTGACGTTTCTTCCTGGGTGTGAAGATTCCTGTTCCACAGGAGCCCAGAGCACAGCACTCCCTTCCCGGAGTTGTTTGAGCATTCCAGAGCTGTGTAGGGAAAGGGGGGAGATGTGTTTGCTTTTAATTCGCTCCCTCTCTCTCCTCCCATTGAACAGCTGCACTTTACAGCTTCCCCATTACCGAGCACATGTCCAACCAACCCTCCTCCTGCGGGAGAAGGAGGGGAGAACCAGGAAAAGGAAGGATTCTTCATTACCTTTCTGAAGGGCACAATCAGCACCACCCTGACACTCAGCCCGGCAAGTGCTTAACTCCCCAGAATCCATCCTGATCCGCCCCTCCTGCTGCTCCTGCTCCAGCTCTTCCCTCTCCACCCTCTCCCTGCTCCTGCCCCACCTTCCTGCTTCCACTGGAATGGGTTTATTCGCTGGAATAAACCCGACCACCTTCCCCTGGTCGGGTTTATTCCAGTGATTTCCCTGGGCAACCATCGGGATTTTGTTGTGTCTCCTGGAGAAGGAGGAACAACGATTCCCTGGAGAATTCATTCCATCACATCCCCTGGCCGCCCTTGGGTGGTTTGGGGTGTAAATCCCACCCTAAAGGTGTAATTAATTAATTCCCCCGCAGCCAGCCCGGCTCAGCCCCAGCGATCACCGGCTTGTTGTCCTTAGGGCGATAAGAGCCGAGATAACACCGCCCCAAATCATCCCAGTCCTTTAGCAGCACCTTTGGGCCCCCCAGCACGGAGGGAACGATCCGAAAGCTGCAAACACCTCGTCCTTGAGTGAACCGGGGAGTGAGGCTTGGAACTACTACGGCTAAAAAAATGGAAATTTCCAACCCTCCATCTGCTATTCTCACTCTTGAGGGTTTTTTTGGGTGGGTTGTTTTTTTTTTTTTTTCCCCTGCCGCAAATTGCAACGAAGTGTCAAAATAACCCCGTTTTTATCTAATGGCAACGGCCCCCCCCAAACGTATTCCAATGGGAAGTGTCAAAATATTTCCCCTGGTTATCGGGATCCGAGCGGAGCAGCGCAGTTCCCGGGGATGGAGCTCTCCCGGTGCCCTGGGGCCGTGTCCCCGGAGCTGCTGCAGCCTCTGTAACCTCTCAGCATCCCCCAAACCCGGCAGGAGCAGGGCTGCTGGAAGGGGGAATAACCAGCAGGATTTACCGGGCCGAGGTGCTCCAGCGGCTCGCAGGGACACGGGGATGGCAAAGGCACAAATAATCCAGCGCTCCTCACCCTGGCACAGCCGGGAAAGATCTCACAACTCAGAGCTGGGTCTGCTCTGTCTGCCCAGAGAGAGACACGGTTGTTTGACACGGAATTTTGCAGATTTTTATTTATCTCTCCCTTCCTCGGGAAAAAAAAAATTATTTGTGGAAAAAAGACATTTTTGGTGCTTCTGGTTCCAAACACTTTGAACGTTTCCAGGTAACCTTTGGGAGCACCCATTCCCACGGAAATACAGGACAGAACGAGGGCTGCTGCTTCCAGATCTGCCCTCAAAGGGAAGATTTTTCAGGATTGGGAATCCTTGAGGGCAGGCTGGGGGGGCAGCACTGATCCTGCAAGTGTCAGAAGGATTTCCACAACAGCAGCTTCCACTTTTCCCAATTAACTTCCCTGCAGGAGAGCAGCAGGGCTCACCCTCAGCACCAGGGGAGGGTTGGCTGGGGCTGGAGGGACCCCACGGGTAAATCAGGAGGAAGAATCATGTTCTCAGTGCCTGGGACAGGGTCAGGCTGGGCATGAGAATGGAATGAAGGAAGTGAGGAAAGTGTTGGAGAGGAGCAAATGCCCGGGAGAGAGGAGGGCAGGACTCAGCTCATGGAATCCTGGAATGGTTTGGGTTGGAAGGAAGATTAAAGCCCATCCAGTGCCACCCCAGCCATGGGCAGGGACACCTTCCACTGTCCCAGGCTGCTCCAAGCCACAATGTCCAGCCTGTCCTTGGGCACTGCCAGGGATCCAGGGGCAGCCACAGCTTCTCTGGGCACCCTGTGCCAGGGCCTGCCCACCCTCACAGGGAAGGGCTTTGATTCCCACCTGTGAGGGGAACATTCCAGGGACAGGGAAAAGCCATTTCAGGTGAGGAGCACCGCTGGTGTAGGAACAAATGCATCTGAGGGAATTCAGCCTGAATGAGAAGGAGGTTCCAGAGGTGAGGAGTGACTGCAGCACTGGGGAATGGGGCTCTGTCTGTCCCAGGCAGCTTTGGGGACCAAATCACCTCCAGCAGCAGCAACCTCAGCCTCCAGGGAGCACTTCCAGCATGCTGGGAACATTTTTATTCTAAATATTTCAGTCTTGGTGTCCTTTACCAAATATTTCAGTACACGCTGCAGCAGTTGGCACAGAGGGATTTCATGGTAATTCCTACAGGTGATTTCATGTTAATTCCTACAAATGATTTCATGTTAATTCTTACAGGTGACTCTATGGTAATTTTTAGAGGTGATTCCATGTTAATTCTTACAAATGATTCCATGTAAATTCTTACAGTTAATTTCCTGTTCTTACAGGTGTGTCCATGTTAATTCCTACAGACAATTCCATGTTAATTCTTACAGATAATTTCCTGATCCTACAGATGATTCCATGATGAATTTCTACATGAGGGCTTGTGTTCTGAGCTTCATCATCTGTCAGTCACTGCCTGAAACTTTTCCTCAATCCCTGCCCTCCCCTCCTGCTGCATCCCTGCCTCTGTGGATCTCCACCAGAAGACTCCTGAGGGTTTTTTGGGATTATAACCCACCCCCAGCCCTGGAATTATAACCAGCAGCACCAGGATGGGGAGTTGCCCAAGCCAATGGCCCTGTTCAGCTCTCTGGATAAAAATCAGCTTTTTCTGATTTTGCAGGGATCTCTGCAGGGATGGGTGTGGGGACAGCACCATTCCAGGTGGGGTTTTGGTCCCCTGGCACAAACTGTGTGACCCTGAGGTTCCACCACAGAGACCCTTCCTGTGACTTGTCCAACACAAAACCTCTGTGAGAAAGGAGAGGGGCTCCAAACACCCAGACAAATCCAGGGAATTTTACAGCACCAGGCTCCTCCTGGGGTTCCCTGCCATGGATTATTGACCATGGAAATACCCTGGGAGCAGCCCCAGAGCTCCCCTGCCCTGGGTGGGCTCGGGGGTCTCCCCAGCTCTGCTCCCCAGGCTGGGGCTGGTCCCAGGGTGGGCAACCAGAGCCAGGAATTCTGTGATGCTTCCTGCAATTCTGTAACCCAGGATGTGAAAGGTCAGGGAAAAAATTGTTACCCAGCCTTGATGGAAAAGGAAAAAAAAGAAGGAAATGAGACAGAAAAATAAAAAGAAAGTTTTAGAAAATAAGATAGAAAGAAGAAAAATAATAAAATTAAGAAAATGAAGAAAAAAGGGGAAAGAGAAAGGAAAAGGAGGAGGAGAAGAAGGAGAAGGAGGAGAAGGAGAAGGAGGAGAAGGAGAAGGAGAAGAAGGAGGAGAAGGAGAAGGAGAAGAAGAAGGAGGAGAAGGAGAAGGAGAAGAAGAAGGAGAAGAAGAAGAAGAAGAAGAAGAAGAAGAAGAAGAAGAAGAAGAAGAAGAAGAAGAAAGAAAGCAAGAAGAAGAAGCAGTAACAGCCCACACTAAAGGAGATTAGCACTACAAGGCAGACAAATTCCAGATTCATGCTACCACTTTTGTTTACAACTTCAGAAACTGCTACTAAAAGGCTGAATGAGGAGGGAATAAATTTCAAGTGTATTCCAAAGAAAGCTCCATCTCCCCTTCACTGCTCTCTGTCAGCAAACAACCTTCTCCTCCATCCTCCTTCCACAGAGCAGCACGGGGAAGAGAAATTCACTTCCTGAGACTGCCCCAATGCAGCTCCTGCTCATCCTCCATATCCCACATATTCCTCTAATCCCTGCACATCCCTGCTCATCCCTGCACATCCCTGCACATCCCTGCACATCCCTCACATCCCTCACATCCCTGCACATCCCTGCACATCCCTGCACATCCCTCACATCCCTCACATCCCTGCACATCCCTGCACATCCCTGCACATCCCTGCACATCCCTGCACATCCCTGCACATCCCTGCACATCCCTGCACATCCCTGCACATCCCTGCACATCCCTGCACATCCCTCACATCCCTCACATCCCTCACATCCCTGCACATCCCTCACATCCCTGCACATCCCTCACATCCCTCACATCCCTGCACATCCCTGCACATCCCTGCACATCCCTGCACATCCCTCACATCCCTGCACATCCCTGCACATCCCTCACATCCCTGCACATCCCTGCACATCCCTCACATCCCTGCTCATCCCTCACATCCCTGCACATCCCTCACATCCCTGCACATCTCTCACATTCCCACTCTCCCAGCAGCCATCTGGGATTGTTTCCTCAGTTTGATGGATGGAATTTGCATCCTGCCCTGATTCACTGGAATGAATTCTGTGTCTTTCCCAACAGAGCCCCTCAGTCTGTGCCCAGTGGGAAGCAGAACCTCTCCCTTCATGTGCAGCTCCTTCCCTGGACTTCCCAGAGTTTTAACTGCACTTTGAGCTCTCTCTGTTGGAAATTTCCTGCCCAGTATTCCTAGGCCATTTGGAATAATTTCCTTGGAGCCACCCATAGGGATCATTTCTTCCAAGCAAACTATGAGACCTGACTCTGACAAAGGTGATGAGTTGGGATACTCCTCCCCATCCCAAACTCACCCTCCAGCAGGACAGGCAGTGCCTGCAGCAGGTTTCCCTGGTGTTCCATTGCTCTCCCAATCCCTCTGCCTTTAATTAACTTCCCACTAAGCCCAGCTTAATAAGGCCTTACTGTGGTTTTACTCAGAACTAGAGAAGGACCTTGGACACTGCTGAGTCTGCTCAGGATTCAAGAGTTGAGCCCACAGTGAAATATTCCTTCTTATTCCCTCAGTCCCTCCAGGTGGGATGGGCACAGCACCTCCAGCATCCCTCTCCTCTCAGCAGATTTCACAGAATCCTGGAATGGGTTGGGTTGGAAGGGACCTCAAAGCCCATCCAGTGCAACCCCTGCCACAGGCAGGGACACCTCCCACTGTCCCAGGCTGCTCCAAGCCCTGTCCAGCCTGGCCTGGGACACTGCCAGGGATCAGGGGCAGTCACCCTCTGTGTCCCTTGGATTAATTCCCACTCCTTGTTTCTCCAACATCCCCATCAAGGTGAGTGACCACCCCTGGGAGGGCACAGCGTGCCTCTGATTTCATGCTTTTCATCCAAAATTCCCTGTTCCTGTGTATTTTCTGCTCTGTCCTGGGAAAAGCTTTTCTCCATAAAAGCCTGAGTAGTTCTAACACAGAAATGCTTCCCTGGGAGCACAGCTGGTGATCAGGAGCCCAGCAAACAAACCCCACTTCACACATCCTCTGTCTCCTCACTGCTGGAGCTCAGGAAAGGAGCCCCAGCTCCAGAGGAGGACAGAGGCAGCTCCAGCTCTGCTGGCAAAGGAAACTTTCTGGGAAGGACTTGGCAGTGCCAGAATTCCCCTCCTGCTTCAAGCCTCAGACACAAACCCTGCTCTTTGTGCACAGAACCCCAAACTTGAATGCAGAATTAAACTCAGATTTTTGCCATTGCTTTTAGGTAGGTTTTCCCCATTGTTTTCCCTTTCTCTAAATTGGGCATCTCCTCATCTTCTGCAGCTGCCAATCTCTGCAATCTCCAAACTCCACCCAGCACTTTCACCTTCCAAGGGATCTTTGTACATCCCCAAATCCCTGAGGAACCAGAACAGCCCAGAGGGTGAGGGGCTGTAACCTCAGCCCTCAGCACCTGAACCTGCAGCCCCAGGGCTCCTCAGTGCCCCTGGACATTCCCAGACAAACTCAGGATTAGATAAAGGGCAGACAGCACCCAGGGAGCTCTCCCAGTGCAGATGGGTGTGGGAGTAATCCTGGCTGCAGCAGAGGGACTGGGAGAGAAATCACAATTCCACAAAATTCCAAATCCATTGGATTTTGGCTGCCTCTTCCTCAGCCTCCTGACAGCTGTGACGGAGCAAAAAGGGTTAATTCCAAATATTCCAGCTGAGAGAAAGGTGAGGAAAACTCAGAAAAAGAAGAAGAGAAAGGAGAAGAAAATGAGAAAGAAAAAGAAAGAGGGAAAAGAGGTAAAAAAACCCAACAACAACTAAAAAACAAACAAAAAAAAAAAAGAGAAAGAGAAAATGGTAAAAATAAGAAAAAAATTTAAAAAATAAAGAAGAAAATGAAGAAAAAAAAAAGAAAGAAAAAAGGAAAATAAAAAAGGGAAAAAAGAAAAAGGAAGGAAAATGAAAAGGGAAATAAAAGGAAAAGGAAAAATAAGAAAGGGAAAGAAAAATAAAAA
>JANPWX010000297.1:263564-287751 GCA_024734555.1 Trochalopteron elliotii
CCAACAACAACTAAAAAACAAACAAAAAAAAAAAAGAGAAAGAGAAAATGGTAAAAATAAGAAAAAAAATAAAAAAAAAAAAAAAAAAAAGAAGAAAAAAAAAAAAAAAAAGAAAGGAAAATAAAAACTAAAAGAAAGGAAAAAAGAGAAAAGGCAAAAAGGAAAATAAAAACAAAAGAAAAAATAAAAAGAAGGAAAGAGAAATGAGAAAAGAGAGAAAAGAGAAATGAGAAAAAAGAGAAAAGAGATAAGGAGCTTTTGGGCAGTCTGGCTGCCTCTCCTCAGCATTCTGGCAGCTGGGATCAGGCCACAATGGAGCAAAAGGGTTAATTCCAAATATTCCAGCCAAAAGAAAGGTGAGGAAAATTGAGAACTAATCCCCTCCTTGGTTTGGTTTGATTTCCCTGCCGTGGCTTTGCAGTGGAACAGAACCAAAGCTCATCCATCATTCCTGTTGGGAATGGTTTCCAGAAAAGGCTTCACCCCACTGAAGTCCCAGTATTTCATGGCCCCGTTATTTAAAATTTTAAACACTGAAATCATCAATTCCAAGGGAAATATTGCAGCATTCCCAAAACTAAACCCTTCCATTATTTCTGGCTGAAAGGGCCGCTGTCAACAGGGAATGGAATCAAATCTGCCTTTTGGGGCTGGAAAAGGTTTCCATGGAAGAATTCCAACCAGCTTGGTAAAGTCTAAAGCAGTTTGGGAAAGCTTTTCCCAAAGCATCACTGGAGGGTTTCCCTTAAGGGACAGGGAGCCCCAAAAAGCCCCACAGCAACACTTCATCCCCTCTGGAAAACTGACACAGCTCCAGCAGCTTTGTCAGCAATTCCCAAGGATTTCCCTGTGCAGAGAGCAGCAAACTCATTGCAAATCCCTCCAAAAATCTGAATTTTGCCCTGGAGCTGCACTGTGAGTGCTCATTCACTCTGAAGGTCCATCCATAACACCAGGAGTGATGCTGGGACTGCATCAAGGAGGGGGATGGAATTGCTGTGGATTTGGTCTCCAGGCAGGTCCTGGCACATGGGAGAGGTTCTGTTCTGTATTTGCTGACCTGCTGACCTGGTGTGTCACACCCAGAGAATCCCAGAATTAATAAGGCTGGAAAAGGTCTCAAGACCATCAAGTCCAACCATCAACCATCCACACTCCCCACAAGGAGCTCTGCCCACTGCATCCTCCTCCAGCAGCTGGGAATGTGCTCCTGGGCAAGGCTGGAATGCTGGGCAAGGCCAGGGTGACACTGCCACAAATCCCTGCCCTAAATCCAGCCCCAAATCCCTGCAGGGCTCCCCCACCCCCTGCTCTGCTGGGGTGGGCTGTGGCTGCAGCTGGGAGGAAAAGGGAAGGGATTTTAGCAATAATTATTGCAGATGAACCTCCCAAAGTCTCATGTGCACATCCCTCACATCCCTGCACATCCCTCACATTCCCACTCTCCCAGCAGCCACCTGGGATTGTTTCCTCAGTTTGATGAAAGGAATTTGCATCCTGCACTAATTCACTGGAATAAATTCTGTAGCTTTCCAAACAGAACCCCTCAGTCTGTGCCCAGTGGGAAGCAGAACCTCTCCCTTCATGTGCAGCTCCTTCCCTGGACTTCCCAGAGTTTTAACTGCACTTTGAGCTCTCTCTGTTGGAAATTTCCTGCCCAGTATTCCTGGGCCATTTGGAATAATGTCCTTGGAACCACTCACAGTGATCATTTGTTCCAAGCAAACCATGAGCTCTGTCCTCTGGGATGTGATTGCTAAAGGTCACCCAGTCCTGGGGGTTTCCTCAGCCAAGCTGTGCCCAGCCTGATTCCCAACCAAAAAAATCAGGGAGAGGAGCTGAAATGGCAGGTTCAACCATCCACCTCTGGAAATGTGAAGGGATAATTGGAAGTGTAAAAGGATAATTGGAAATGTAAAGGGATAATTGGAAGCTGCTCACTGATGGGAACACATTCAGTCTTGTGATTTGGGGACTTCCTTCCTGAAGGAGACTCAGTGGAACCTGCCAGGTCCTGGGGATATGGAAAGATCTGAAAGGACCCTCCCAGTTCTGCAAATCCAGAGGGAATTTCTACTTCCAAAGTACTTAATAGCAGGTGTAGGAGAAGCTTTCCTGGATTTATTTTCTCTGTTTACCTTTTACAGAAAACAGGAAAATTTGTTGTACTAAACATTGAACCCTCCAAATGTTCCAGGAGAGTGATTGAAATATTTGCATTTCTCTCCTGTTTGGTTGTTTGAATGAAACTGCAGTTTCTGCACATCAAAGGCCCATAAGAATAAAGCCTTCCTGAGAATAAATCTCTGTTCTCTCTCTGTGTGCTGTGTACCTGAAAGCAGCCCTTGAGAATTCCATTGGAAAAATGTGTTGGAGGCAAGCACAGACAATCCAGCTTGAAAGGGATTGCTTTCCTTGCAAGCTTTAATGACATTTTAAATAATGCTGAAGAACTCATTTCTTTTCATTTCCTACCTT
Organism: Trochalopteron elliotii; assembly: GCA_024734555.1. Taxonomy (NCBI): domain Eukaryota; kingdom Metazoa; phylum Chordata; class Aves; order Passeriformes; family Leiothrichidae; genus Trochalopteron; species Trochalopteron elliotii. Next base: position 266,043 of record JANPWX010000297.1, read on the forward strand.
TCAGTAACACCTTTTTCTCTTTTTTTTCCCCTTTTTCTTTTTGTCCTATCCCAAAAGCAGGAGCTTGGCAGCTCTTCCTCTGGTGGAATGAAAACAAACATTGCTGGAATGAGGAAGAGAAATGAGATTTGGGCTCTTTGCTGGTGATGACTGCTTGGATTGGGACACCAAAAAACAGCCTCATTATTTTACTCCCTACAGATGATCAGACCCATCTGGGTGAGGCAGCAGTTGGCAGAATCCCCTTGGGGTGCTTTTCCAAGGTTTAACACTCTCTGAAGCCACTGTGGAGTAGATGGATTTTAAATCCTCCCCAGGTTTCATTCCCAGATCCTGGGAGCAGCCCCCAAAGCTCCTCTGTGTGCATCAAATACCAGAGAAGGGGAACCTGAACATTTCTGACACTGGCTCAAGATGACCCCAGCAGGTGCCTGGGTGGCCAAAAGCATCGTGGGCTGTATCAAAAATGGTGTGGCCAGGGCAGGGATTGTCCCCTTTGTCTCCTGGGCTGGCCCTGCTGAGGTCCTCAAGGCCTGTGGCCAGTCCTGAGCCCCTCAGGATGGAGAGCCCTGGAGGGGCTGGAGCGTGTCCAGGGAAGGGAACAGAGCTGGGAAAGGGGCTGGAGCCCCAGGAGAGGCTGAGGGAGCTGGGAAAGGGGCTCAGCCTGGAGAAAAGGAGGCTCAGGGGGGACCTTGTGGCTCTGCACAAGTCCCTGACAGGAGGGGACAGCCGGGGGGGGTCGGGCTCTGCTCCCAGGGAACAGGGACAGGAGGAGAGGGAACGGCCTCAGGCTGGGCCAGGGGAGGATCAGGGTGGAGACTGGAAAAAATTTCTTCACTGAAAGTGTTGCCCAGCCCTGGGGGCACCTGTGGGGTGCTGAGTCCAGCTCTGGATCCTCAGCACAGCAGGGACAGGAGCTCCTGGAGCTGGGCCAGCACAGGCTGTGAGGATGAGGAGGGACTGGAGCATCTCCATGGCCAGGAAAGGCTGAGGGAGCTGGGGCTGTTGAGGCTGGAGAGGAGCCCCAGCTGAGAGGGGCCCTCAGCCCTGGGTGTCCCTGTGTGCAGGGAGGGGCAGAGCAGGGCCCAGCCTCTGCTCCAGGGCCCAGCAGTGGCACCAGAGCAGGGCAGGCACTGAGCCCAGCAATTCCCCCTGCACAGGAGGCACAACTTGTGCCCTGGGCAGTGCCCAGCCCTCAACAGGCTGCCCAGGGAGGGGCTGGAGTCTCCTCAGCCCCTGGGGATATTGCAGAGCCCTCTGGACACCATCCTGTGCCCTGTGCTCTGGGATGGCCCTGCCTGAGCAGGGAGGTGGCACCAGTGACCCTCTGTGCTCCCTTCAGGCCTGGCCCAGCCTGGGGTTCTGGGATACTCAGGAGAAACAGGAGCTGCATCAGGATTCCCATGTCAGTGTGTCACAGATCACAGACTTTGGGATGGAGATGAGGCCCCCAAAAGTGAGTGGCAGGGAACTCTCAGAGCACAGCACAGAGCCTGCTCCTCCTTCCAGCACTGGGGTAGAAACCACCCTGTTCACCCCAGTAAAACCAGAGGTGGATTCCTTCACAGCTCCGATTTCCCAAGTGCTTGTTCCCATCCAGATGGATGCACAGAACACCAGAGCTGCCTTCAGAGGCTGTTTTGTGCTTGAGAAGGAGGCAGCAAAGCTGCCAGCACAGTCAGGCTCTTCAGAGGGCTGGTTTAATTAACTGGTGTGATATCAAAGCTGAAGGACTCCTGACACACAATTACAGGGCATTGTCTGAGCTGGAAAAAACCATGCAACCCTTGCCTTTATCATCATCTCACTCCTGTTCACTCCATACCTCCAAAATGCATCTCATGGTCACATTTCAGTGGCCACTTCTGTATCTGCTGGTTCTTGGAACAAATGAATGTTTCTAAAAATATCAGAAAATCTCAGAACCTGAGCACAAAACCAAGCAGAGAGGCTGCAACTGTGTTTCAGAGCTGACATTAAAATTCCAGTGTGCTGCTCTGAACTCTGGAGAAGTCCACCCTAAGCTCTGCTTTGGAGGAGATAATTTATGCTGGGCCATCCATCTCTGTCTGGGAGGCAGAGGCACACCTGTGGTGGGGACAGCCTTTCCCAGAGTGCTGAGGTGACAGAGGCAGCCACGACTTATCTGTGTGACTTCAGGTGCTGGCCAACAGGAAATTCCTGGGAAAGGTGCTGCCAGGATACAGGTGATGGCTGGAAAATCCTCCAGCAGGTGTTTGAGCCTCTCCCAGCTCATCCTCCCAACAGCTGCACTCCTGGAGTGCCTTTTCTCCATGGGTTCCATCATTCCCTACTCTCCTGCCCCACCACACAGTGAGATCCTTGTCCCCCAGGGACTCCCCCAGGAGAGCCATCTCCTCCCACACCCCGGCTCTGAGTCATTCCTGGCTTTTCCCTTTCTCTCACACCAGCCTTGTGCTGCCCATTCCATCCCCTTCTCCAATTCCCTCATTCCTTCTCTATTGCATCTCATGCACAGCCTGAATCCCTGCCTGATTCCAATCACAAGAGTCTCTGCCTGATTCCCCAATCCCTGCCTGATTCCCCAAACCCTGCCTTATTCCCCAAACCCTGCCTGATTCCCCAATCCCTGCCTGATACCCCAATCCCTGCCTGATTCCCCAATCCCTGCCTGATTCCCCAATCCCTGCCTGATACCCCAATCCCTGCTTGATTCCCCAAACCCTGCCTGATACCCCAATCCCTGCCTGACTCCCCACCCTGCCTGACTCCCCACCCTGCCTGATTCCCCAATCCCTGCCTGATATCCCAATCCCTGCCTGACTCCCCACCCTGCCTGATTCCCCAAATCCCTGCCTGATTCCCCAATCCCTGCCTGATTCCCAAATATCTGCCTGATTCCCATCCCCAATCCCTGCCTGATTCCCCAATCCCTGCCTGATACCCCAATCCCTGCCTGATTCCCATCCCCAATCCCTGCCTGATTCCCCAATCCCTGCCTGATTCCCAAATATCTGCCTGATTCCCATCCCCAATCCCTGCCTGATTCCCCAGTCCCTGCCTGATTCCCCAATCCCTGCCTGATTCCCCAATCCCTGCCTGACTCTTGGCTGGCAGGCAGAGCCTCCTTTGCCATTCCAGAGGCTCCTGCAGAGCCCAAGGCAGCAGGGATGCTGAGGGCTGAGGAAGTCCAGACACACCTCTCCCTTTCCCTGTTCCCCACGATTCCCTGTGGGGATCAGGCTGAGGATTCAGCCCCAGGGCAGAGTGTGGAGATCAGGCTGAGGATTCAGCCCCAGGGCAGAGTGTGGGGATTCAGCCCCAGGGCAGAGAGAGGGGATCAGGCTGAGGATTCAGCCCCAGGGCAGAGTGTGGAGATCAGGCTGAGGATTCAGCCACAGGGCAGGGTGAGGGGATTCATCCCCAGGGCAGGGTGTGGGGATCAGGCTGAGGATTCAGCCCCAGGGCAGGGTGAGGGGATCAGGCTGAGGATTCAGCCCCAGGGGAGGGTGTGGGGATCAGGCTGAGGATTCAGCCCCAGGGCAGGGTGTGGGGATCAGGCTGAGGATTCAGCCCCAGGGCAGGGTGAGGGGATCAGGTTGAAGATTCAGCCCACTGGCAGGGTGGAATGAATCCCTGAGCTGTGCTGGGCCAGCCCGGCAGGGTTGTTGTGGGGATGAGGAGCCGATTTTTGGGAGGGTGAAGCAGAGACTGTCCCCATGAGGAATTGCTGAGCTCGGGGGTCTCCAGGCACAGGAGATGCTGCTCTGCTCTGAGCACAGAGCTGAGCTGCTCCCAAATGGGCTGGACAGGTGCTGTGTGCTGTAAACACAGAGCCCCTTCCATCACAATCAACCTGGCTGAATATCCCAAAGAGAAAGGGGGTTATTAATAAACCAGCCCCGAGCGCAGGCGTAAGCAGAGCCTCACGCTCAGATGCAGAGTGATTTATACACAAAAGCAAAATAGATCAGTCTCACGTTGCTGGAAAAGGACACCAGATGCCTTTGACGTCACCTAAATTATCTCTATTTTTAAAAGTTACTCTTCCCCATTCGCTGCCAACTCAGAAAAGTCCAATTTGCCAAGATCATCTATCGAGTGGGGATGAAGATTTCCAAAGTTGAGGTATCTTAGCAACCGTAGTACTCTTTGTATTAAACTGAGCCCAGGCGTCTCCTGGAGCCTTTTCTGCACCTAATCAGCAAATTCCCATTAAAGACACAATATTGGAGAAACGTCACTTGGGATCCAGGATACAGCTAAACACATCCAGTCCATGTTCTCTCTGCTCACAGGGATATTTATAGCAGGGAGACATGGCAGGGAAGGATGTGGCATCTCTTATTCATGCAAGGGTCTGGATAAGAAATGAGAATGTAGGGGGAAAAAAAGGTGCAGCAAGAGCTGATAAGAAGAAAACAGCATAAAATCATGGGAAGGGCTTCTTCCAGCTGGGTCTGGTTCAACTGGTGGCCTTTGGGTGGTGGGAAAGGGTGAGAAAAAAAGAAAAGAAAAGAAAAGAAAAAAGAAAAGAAAAGAAAAGAAAAGAAAAGAAAAGAAAAGAAAAGAAAAGAAAAGAAAAGAAAAGAAAAGAAAAGAAAAGAAAAGAAAAGAAAAGAAAAGAAAAGAAAAGAAAAGAAAAGAAAAGAAAAGAAAAGAAAAGCTCCTTTTCCTTGCCTGCTCTGCTTCCAGCATTTGGAGCCATTTGATGCCTCCTTTTCTCCAAGCCTACCAGAGTTCTGGAAAGGGCTTTTGCCTCCCACATCCACATCTGCTTCTCCCAGCCCGGCACAAAGCTCTGACTCCTGGAAGCTTCCCTTGGGGAACAGCTCCAGGTGCTCTGCAGAAAGCTGCTGGAGAAGGGCCTGATACTGTTTTGGATGGACAAGGGGTGACAAAGCCACCTCTCTGTCCTGTCCCTGTGCAGCTCCTGTCCTGCCTGCCCAGCAATTCTGCCCTTTTTTGCTTTCACAAATGTAACAAAAACTTCAGAAAAAAACATGGCAGCACTGAGTCACTATTTCAGTACAGATGGCCCAAAGACGCTTCCTTATCTCTGTAAAGATGGTTCCTTATCTCCTTGCATCTCTGCAGGCTCTGTGAGGGCCATGCCCTGTCCCTGTGTGCCCAGGACCAGCCTGGGGGTTTTCCTGGGCTGTCCCCACCCTCCCTGAGCAGGGCCAGGTCTGTGCTCTGCACCTGAGGATCAGAACTCAGCTGCACTTGGGGATTTTCAGCACCCATGGCTGTCCCCTCATGGATCACACTCATGCTGGTGGCTGCTGCTGGCCAAGAGTGAGGGCAAGGAGACATTTCCTGCTCCTGGAGCCATTGGAATTGGACCTCTGGACTTACAGGAGCAGCTCTGAGCTGGGCCATGCCCTTCCTGCTGCCCTGCAGCCATGCCACAGCCCCAGCCCAGGGCAGGGGTGGCCAAAAACACATCCCAGTGCTCACAGGGGGGACTGTCACAGTGAGCCAGACCTCCAGGTGAACCTCCTGGAGCACCACACAGCCTTGGACAGGAGCAGGGTCCTGGGAAGCAGCTCTGGAGCAGGCACTGGGCGCTCCTCCACCAAGCAAACAGCCACAGCTCCCAGAGCTTTGGGACCTCTCTGTTCCTTATCTCCCAACAGATAAGAAGAAAAGGAAATCAATTCCACCTCTCCTCTGCTCCAACTCCAATTCCATCTCTCTAAGGACTGCCAACCCTATTTCCAAAGCACCCCACGAATAATTCCATTATTGCCTGGGATTGTTGTTTATGATGTGGGGATTGCTCTGCAGTCAAGGGCATGGGGAAGAGAGGCTGAGTGCCTTTAGATTTACAAGGCAGAGCAGCTTCCCCTCCAGCTGGATTGTGCAGGGGTGGTTTTGCTTCCTGGCACATGAAAAATGCTGGGGAGAAGATCCTGAGATGAGTGTGCAGCACCTGATTCCAGAGGCACTGGGAGCAGTCAGTGTGACAGGGAGCTGTGGCACTGCCAGGGACACTGGGAGCAGTGACAGGGGCACTGGGAGCAGTGACAGGGAGCTGTGGCACTGCCAGGGACACTGGGAGCAGTGACAGGGGCACTGGGAGCAGTGACAGGGACACTGGGAGCAGTGACAGGGAGCTGTGGCACTGCCAGGGACACACCGCAGTGTCCCAGCAGCAGGGTCAGCACAGACTCAATACAGATATTCAATATATCAACATATCCCCACAATATCCATGCACAGTATGAGCACAGACACAGCACCCTAAACCTCCTGGACTGCCTGGAATACGAAGTGGAACTGGTCCCAACTTAAAATCCCACTGAATTTCCCCAGGCAATGATGAAGTTGGTTGATAAACTGACTCTGGAAGTGTTTCTTGCAAATATGAATCGATTTAGATTGATAAGAAGTGGAATCAAGAAACAAACCCACCTGACTGCTCTTGGCAGCTTGGCCATTAAATACATCATTCAAATCCAAGGAAACCCAGCTCTGGTCTGGATTTCCAGCATGAAGAAGGTGACTGCAGGAAGAGAAAGAATCCAGCACCAATCCCTTTCTCACAAGAGTGGTGCCTGCTGGGGCTCCTCCAGGGGTGAACAACTGCCCTCCCCTGGGAGGAGGATCCTGGTCCAACACCTGGATTCAGAAGTTTGCTATGAAAACATCTCAGGAGAGAGAGGGAATTGTCTCCCTAAGGAAGCAGTGAGAAGGGAGCAAAGTTCCTAAGTCAGTTCAGGGGGACAACCCAAAGTTTCTGGTACTTTTCCTCTCCTCTCCATGGAAGCAGCTTCTCCCTCAAAGCACAATCTGCTGCTGGCTTGTCCCAAGCTCGGAGGCAGCTTCTGCTTCCAAAGGCTCCCTCTGATCCTGCTGTGCTGGACAAAACCTGCCTGTTATCCTGGAGACACTAAAACAACACCTCCAGAGCACTCAGGAAAAACTGCTGTGAGTTCTGCAGGTTGCCAAGAGCCCCAGGGGATTCCACAGAGGCCAAGGAATAAGGAGGAGCAGGGAAATCCCAGCTGTGCTCCTTCCACAGGCTGTATCCCTGTGCCAGCTGCCCGTGGAGAGGGGCTGCAGCCCAGCACAGACACACCAGAGGATCCTGGGCATGGAGGATCTGCTCCAGGACCTCTCCAGGCCATCCAGGATATGAGGGAAGGACAAAAGCAGCTCCTTGTTCCTCATCTCCATCTGATATTCTCTCCAAGGGTATTTTAGCAACAGCACAGAAGAGCAAAACAGGAGGAAAAATCCCAAACAGCTCTGCCAGGTTCATCGAAACAGGGAATACCCTGAGCTGGAAGGATTCCACAAGGATCATCCAAGTCCAGTTCCTGGTCCTGCACAGGACAGGCCCAAGAATTCCAGCAGGGGTTTATTGCTGCAGCACATCAGCTGCTTTCCCTCCTCCATCCCTTCCCATCCACTCCATCCCAGATCCCAGCAAGGGACTGGGAATGCCCTCAAAGGTCACACATTCCCTGTGCCTGGATGAAGCTCACTAGGAAAATGTTCATGGAATCAGGGATCATCCAGTGCCACCCCAGCCATGGGCAGGGACACCTCCCACTGTCCCAGGCTGCTCCAAGCCCCAATGTCCAGCCTGGCCTTGGGCACTGCCAGGGATCCAGGGGCAGCCACAGCTGCTCTGGGCACCCTGTGCCAGGGCCTGTCCACTCTCACATGGAACAATTCCTGCCCAATATCCCATCCAGCCCTGCCCTTGGGCACTGGGAAGTCCAGCTTGGTTCATCCCTCCCCAAAGAAGGGCAGTGAGGGGACCTGGAATGCTCAGCCTGACCCAGGGGCAGCTGCAGGTCTGCAGCTCCAGAGCAGTTCTGGGTGCTGGGAAGGGCAACACCAGATCAGGGTAGATCTGATCTTCCCTCAAGGGCCCTTCTCCAAACAGTCCAAAGACCTCCACAAATCTTCCCATTCCATTTCAGGATCACATTTACTTCTGTTTATCCCACAGGAAGAGTCCCATGGATTACCCACACCAGCAGTGCTGCTCCACTTTCTCCTCTCCCCAACACCTCCTCCAGCTCCATCTGACATTTGCAGCTCTGCTTTGGAGCAGACAGCCAACAACTGCTCCGTGTTCTCCTTCTCCACACCCTTCTCCCACTCTGGAGCCTGGATTTGCTGCATCCTGGGCTCTGCTCAGGCTGGAAGCCTTTGTTGAGCTGTCACAACTTCTTGTCACCTGTCCCTCCAACGTGGCTCTCCCAGCCACTGCTGGGCCCTCCATGGCCACCAGAAACACTGAGCTGCCACCAAACTCTCAGAGGAACCTCTCTCTGCTGCTGAGCCATTGGCAGGAGGAGAAAATAAATCAACCTCCAGGCCCCTCTAAGAGCATCCATGGATGGCAGGAAGAGGGAACTCTGCAGACCTGAGACACTCCTGAGAGAACACGTGGTTTTATTGCAAGGGTGGTGGGTTAAAAGGGCCTTTTGCCTTCAGCCACCAGCCTGGGCTGAGGGGAAGTCCCAAAGAGCGAAGGAGAGAGAGAACAAGAGGGTAAGAGGTGAGAGAGGTAAGAGAGGAGCGAGCAAGAGAGCCAGAGAGAGGTGGCAGGGGTCAGAGCACAGGGGGAAGAGAGCTAAGAGAGAGCTAGAGGGAGGAAGAGAGGAGGAGAGTCAGAGAGCAGAAGAGAGCTAGAGAGCGAGGTCCTTGTTATAATACATTATATCTCCTTTTGTGTTGAATATTCTAATTTACACTAACCAACCAGTACATGACACAAAACTCTATAGAATCTACATACAGCCTATAAGAACTACTACATTACCATACTGTGTTATATTTTAAACTCTAAAAACTACTCTTTAGACTTTTCTCCTTTGCTACATTGACCTTTGGATCCCTTAGCCAGCAGAAGGGTATTGTTCAGTCAAAAGGGATTCTCCTTCAGCTGGCTGGGCTATTGTTTGCAGGTTACATAGTAACTAAGGCTCAGTATCCTACAACTCAAAGCAAGCTTTCATTTCTATTTCGATTGTAGGTTTCATATTTTCAGAATCTTTTTCTAAGCAATCATATTTATAAGGTTTCCCTGATTCATCTTCCCCAACAGCCCCCAAACCAATCCCTGAAACATCCAAGATGGAAATCCCACACTGCAGACTTCAGCACTGCTGGCAGAGCTCCCCATGGAAACTGGAGCTTCCCCAGCAGGTCCCCACAGGCCAGGAGCTGGGTCACATCCCCATGTCCAGCCCTGAGAAGGGACAGGCCAGGATCTCCATTCCATAGGAGCCAACATCAGTCTCCAGTGACCTCCAGCACCCCCTGCTCTGGTGCTCATGGATCCCAGGGGGATGGGAAGGGCTCTGAGCTCCCCTCCATGGGCAGCCAAGGCCCAGGGTGGGACATGGGGGTCACCTGGAGCCCCAAACCAGCCCCTCAGCCCAGGTCAGGAGCCTCCAGCCAGGCCATCTCCAGCAGGAGTTATTCCCACCAGGCTCCCTGGAGGTGGAAGCAGCACCTTGGGCACCTCCAGTGCCTCCCCTTCAGGCACCCCCAGCTCTCAGGTGAGCTGCTGAGGGCTGGACTGGCCATTCCCTGGATGGGCCCATCCCAGAAACACGGAGAGAAGCTGTAACTGGCAGGATCAGCCTCCTTCCCTCCTCACTCTCCCTGTTCTCATGGAAAAGCTGCAGCAACATTCACACTTAATCACAGAAATTGCTGCACGTGGGCCCAGCTGCAGGGCCAGGGCAGCTCTCTCCCTCTGGAAAGGCCTCATTCCCTGATTCCTGTCAGTTCTATCCTTTTGGAGAGGCCTCATTCCCTGATTCCTGGCAGGTAATGCCTTTGGAAATCCCTCATTACCTGATCCCTGTTAGTTTTATCCCTCTGGAAATCCCTCATTCCCTGCCTGATTCCTGGCACTTGTATTCCTTTGGAAAGGCCTCATTCCCTGATTCCTGTTAGCTGTATCCCTTTGGAAAGGCCTCATTCCCCAGTTCCTGGAAGGTAATTCCTTTGGAAATCCCTCATTCCCTGATTCCTGGCAGGTAATTACTTTGGAAATCCCTGATTCCTGGAAGGTAATTCCTTTGGAGAGGTCTCATTCCCTGATTCCTGTCAATTGTATCCATTTGGAAAGGCCTCATTCCCTGATTCCTGGCAAGTAATTCCTTTGGAAATCCCTCATTACCTGATCCCTGTTTTTTTATCCCTCTGGAAATCCCTCATTCCCTGCCTGATTCCTGTCAGTTGTATTCCTTTGGAAATCCCTCATTCTCTGATTCCTGTCAGTTCTATTCCTTTGGAAAGGCCTCATTCCCTGATTCCTGGAAGGTAATTCCTTTGGAAAAGCTTCATTCCCTGATTCCTGGCAGCCCCTGAGCCCAGAGGTCTCCCAGCACCAACCAGGGCAACCTCTTTGTCAGCATCTTGCTCTGGGGTAAGATTTTGCTGCTCCTCTCATCTAAAAATATCTCAGGAGAATTTGCTCCGGACCAAATGGCTCTGCTTGAAAGGGTTTCCAACATCAAACATCTGCTGGGAATTCAGAGCAGGGTCTGGCTTGGGTTTCCTGCCCTTTTCCCAACTTCAAACAGCTCCAGAGCCCTGAGCTTGGCTTCACTAAACCCCTCGTTTCACCAAAAACTGAAATAAAAACTGAGCTAACACCTCCCTCCATTCCTTTCCCCCTTCCTCCAGGGCCTCCTGCATGGTCAGGTTACAGTTTCCTGTTGGTTTTCCTGTGTTTTCCTGGGCTGGGCTCACACTGGGAGAGGCTGGATGGGCACAGAGTCCCTGCCCTGAGGAGGGGTGGGAGGAGAAGGCAACTGGGACCAGCCTGGAGCCCACAGAGAGTTCTGGGCCTTCCTAAATCCTTCACTGAAGGTTGAAACTCATCCCAAACCCTTGCCAATGGCATTCACACCTGGGGGAACATTCCTGGGAAGCTGTGGCTGCCCCTGGATCCCTGGAATGTCCAAGGCCAGGTTGGACACTGGGGCTTGAAGCAGCCTGGGACAGTGGAAGGTGTCCCTGCCCATGGTGGGGTGGAGAGGGTGAGTTTTAAAGTCCTTCCAGCCCAAACCATCCTGGAATTGTGTGATCCCTGCCCGTGTCCCACCCTGGGGTGTCCCAGAGCTCCTCAGGGCCTGGTGGGACAGTTTTCTACCTGGGAATCCCAGACTTTGCTGGGCCACAGCCAAGTGAATAAATCTGGTTCCCCTTTGTGCCAGGCTGGGCCATTTTAACCATTACCTCTGCTGGTTTCTTTGGGCAGATCCAGCCCCTTGGGAAGGGGAACCACAGGGAGCTCCTGGTGCCCAGGGAGGGCAGAGCCAGGAGCACCAAGTGCCACACTTTTTACACTTTACTGGGAAGCTTTACAAATTAATTGGAGTACAAAGTCAGGTCTAATTGATGTTTGTATTGATTGAACTGCTCCAAGTCTTAATTTTGGTTGTAAAACTTCCTTTAAAATGAAGCCATTTATAATTAAGACAGGATCTGTAATTAATGGAGTTTTATACTCATAAAACTGCCTCTCTCATCAGTCTAAATTAAACTCCACATGAAAGTTGGAGCAAATTAAATACAGTAGATGCCAAAACTACTTTCTCTGAACTCTTTGCTATTCTTATTAATGTCAAAACAGAAGAGATGTGAAGGTGTAGGAAAAGTGTTGGAAATCCACGTTTGGAGAGGAGACAGCAGGGGAGGACACCATGGTCTGTGCCCACCCCGTGCAGGGTGAGCACAGAGACACCCCCTCACCTTCCACACGAGGCAGGAGCCACTTCCCACATTCCAGATGGAAAATTAATATTTCCATATTGAAAAGATTAATACCTTGCCCCTCTTGCACCATTCTAACAAACACAAACCTGCTTGGAAAAGTGTTCTGTTCCACCAGAGTCACACGAGGTCACCATGCCCAAGGAGGGGAGGGGGGTTGGCAGAGGTTCCCTTCACGTGCCAGGGGTTAAACAAGGGTTTAAAACAAAGGTTAATTAAAACAAGGGTTAATTAAAAGAAGGGTGAGGATTGGTCTGGCCATGCCCCCAAATCCCCATTAATGAAACTCTTCAGCTCTGGTAACCATGGTTGACCAAATGGCCCTTTCCAGCCTGATCCATTGGAAATCTTTACAGCCATCAACCACAATATTTACACAGCCCAGACAATTCCCAGCTCGTGGCAAGAAAATAAATCATCGTGGACATATGTACAGAGCTAAAAGTTCCCCAATAAATCTGTTTGCCATGTCTGCCTCATCCATATCTAGGTAATTAGCAATTCCCTGCTTTAAATGCTCCCCTTTAATTGGGGTTGCTGTTTTTAGTGGAATATCATTTCCTCTTCCCAAAAGGGCCATTACTATTTTTGCATCATGGGTTTTTCTGGCTGCCACATTCTGCTCTCCCCACTCAAATTAAAAAAGTCACTGCAACCCTCAACCAAGTATTTATGGCTTGAAGATTCCTACACACATCCCTGAGCTGACATCCATCCAGACAGCTTCTCACAGCTGTCCAGAGTTATCCAGGGCTATCCAGACTCCAGCTGGAGCCCAGGCTCCTCAGTAGCTGCTGTAAGAGGCTGCTCAGGCACTGGTTGTTCCCAAAATCATCCTTTGGGATGCCCAGCTGTCCCCATGGCCAGCAGCAAGCAGGGAAGTCTCAAGGAGCTCTGTGGGTGGGGAACTCTCCCAGTGCCACAGGAGGGTTTGTCCCCTCCCTGGGGATAAGGATTGTCCCAGCTGCTCCTGAACAGCCATCAGCCAAAGCAGAGCTGGGCTGATGGAAGTGAAGGAGGTGCCTCCCCAAAAGTGTGGGAAGGAAATGCCCAAGCAGCACCAATCCCCTTTGTTTGGTCTGTTTTAGAGCAAAACCAGACAGGTCTGTGGCCTCCTTTTTCAGCCCATTTTCTTAATTTGTGCTGCTCTCATCCCATCAAAGCCTTGGAGGCCTCATGAGCAGGAGCTGGGAGAGGCAAGGGAATGCAGAGAGTTGATTATTAATGAAGCACATAAATTATCATACTGGTAATTACTCAAAGGAGTGAGGTTCAAAGGAGCCTCTCTCTGTTCCAGCAGTGATTCCCAGCTCAAACACCCAGCCCAGCCTGGGGCCAGCCCTCCCTCACAGCCAGGCTCACTCCAGTGCACACAGACTGGGATGGGACTGGGTCTCTGCCCCACAGAGCTGAGACCTTCAGGGTGGCAGAATGAGCTGTGCCCATGGGCTGCTGCATCCCAGAAACCCCCCAGGATGGGATGTGACATCCAATCTTCCAGCACTCAGGAACTCAAACTCAGAAGGGTGAAGCTTTCTCTAGGAACTGATCCCTAAAAGGTTTCTATTGGAATGAGAAATAGGCTCTAAGAACATCACCAGTTATCTGATTCCTGCAGTGACAGCCCAGCCCCATCCATGGGAATTTTCCTGCCTCCATCACTGGGATCAGAATGTCCCATTTGTTAAATTAGTATTTTTTCCTTGGGAGACACCAAGTCCCTCCCCAAGCTCAGCTCTTCTGCTGGCTGAGCAAAGACAACAACCCTGCTCCTCCTGAGAAACATTCCATGAGCAGCCTCTCCATGCAGAGGAGCTCCAGGGATGTGCTGCAGGAGCGTCCAAGGATGGCAGGGAGGGGGAACTCTGCAAACCTGAGACACTCCTGAGAGAACACGTGGTTTTATTGCAAGGGTGGTGGGTTAAAAGGGCCTTTTGCCTTCAGCCACCAGCCTGGGCTGAGGGGAAGTCCCAAAGAGAGAGAGAGAGAGAGAGGGAGAGTAGGGGTAAGGGAGGTCAGGTAAGAGCAGAGAGGTCAGAGGTAAGAGGTGGGCCAGGTAAAGAGAGGTAATGAAAGAAGGGTAAAGAAAAGGGGAGAGAACCTTGTTACAATACATTACATCTCCTTGTGTGTTGAATATTCTAATTTACAGTGACCAACCCGGGTGAGATACAAAACCTACAGACTTTGCACACAGCCTATGAGAACTGCTCTATTACCATATCACTCTGTATTCTAAACTCTAAAGACTGTCTTCTTATCTATCTTTTCCCTGATACCTTGGCAGGGTGGGGTGGGGCTGCACCCTTGGGTCCCTTAGTGTCCCATTGTTTGTTACAATCACCGTCTTCCTGCCTGCCATGATCACATCTCAAAGCTGGCTCTCATTTCTATTTCATTCATAGGGTTTATATTCTCAGTATCCCTTTCTAGGCAGTCATATTTGTGAGCTTTTCCTGTCCCATCTTTCCCAACAATGTGCCATGTTTGGCTTCAAACATTGCTGGGATGGAGGAACAGGGGCTCTCCACACGTCACTAGGAGAGCTGTTATCTGCCAGGCCTCCACACTGTGATTCCAGCCCCAACTTGTGGGTGAGAAGGTGAAATAATCACACTAAACACCCGAAAGCAGCAGCTTCAGGTCTCTGTTATTGCAGATAAACCTCAGCAGAGACATGCCCAGAATACAGGAGTCAGCCCTTCCCCACAGCAAACCCCACAGCAACACACACCACGTGTCCCTCGGGCTCAGGTGGCACCAGGTGACACCCAGGTGGCACCCAGCCAACAGCCCTGGCCTGCTGCTCTCTTACAGAGGAAATAAACTGAACCCTTCAATCACCTCAAATCTCCTCTCCAAACCCTCAGGAGCTGCTGAGCAACAGCTCCTGAAGTGTGAGCTGCTGTCTGATCCCATCTCCTTCTGCCAGGCCTGAAGGGAAGGAACACCTCAGCCTTACTCTCATTGATGGGAGCTGCAGAAATCAAAGCACATCTCCTTATCCAAGGAGGAAAAAAAAAGCAGATTGGAAATGCCAGAGCCAGTGCAGGACAGCAGGGAACCTGAGGAGAAGCCAGACTCCCCCTCCAGAGCCCTGTATTTAACCAGACTCTGGGTTTGCTTTGCTGCCATTTCCTCAGCTCATACATTCCAGCCTTTTCTTGTGAAAAGTGAGAGCCAGACAAAAGGGAGGATGGGGAATCCAGCAAAGGAAAGCTGTGCAGAAATGAGCTGGAATGAACCCTGAAGGAGCCATCAGCTCCCTAAGCCCCTTCCCAGAATGGGGTGGGAAGTGTCCCTCCTGCATCCCAGCCAACCCAAACCCGGGATATTTTTACTGCTGGGCTGGAATGGCCATTCCTGGGCTTTGCCAGAATCCAGGCTCAGCTCCTGGGAGCTCCTCAGGAGAACAATGAGAGCACTTGGGAGCCACAGGTAGGACCCTGAGGGCACAAGGGGGGCTCAGGTGTGACCCCAGTCCTCTGCCAGGATGGGGAGGGATCCCTGCACATCCCTGCCCCAATCCTGTGCCCTTGGCTTGGCTGCTAAAGAACCATCCCGAGGCAATGTGTCTCCTGCAGAGCTTTCCCCAGAGCAGACCCAGCCTCTCCGAGACACCTCATCAGCTGCCCCCACCCCGTGGCCGGGCTGGAAGGAAAAGTTTGGATTTGATCTTTCTGTGGCTGCTGGGACCTGGCCAGCCAAAATCTGCACGTTTGCCACACCTTCAGGGCAGAACTGAGTGAAAAAGCTCAGGCTCAAAATGAAACACTTTGTTTTGGAACGGATGAGAGTTCTTTCTTTCCTCCATAGCTTCCGATTCATGGGAGAAAAATGCAAAAATTCATTTGGCTCAGATTAAAAAAAAAAAAGGAAAAAAGTAGGGGCATCCATTTATTTTTAAACTCCAATAAACTGAACAATCCCCTATTTGCAGAGCTGCATTGGGAGGCAGTGCCTGCCCTGGGTCTGTTAACTCTCCCTGCAGTCCCTGAGGAACAGATTTGTACAATCAGGGACGTTGTTACTCCTGTGCTTCAGAGAGGGAACCTCAGCCCATCTCACTTCCACTTCCCCCAGGAGCAAAGCAGGACAGAACATCCAACTCTCTCTATTTTCTCGTTTTCTCTCCTGCAGCACTGGAATCAAATTTCCAAAGCAGTGACAGGCTCCATTGAGTGCTTGTGCCGGGCATTTCACCCTCAGACAGGCTGGCAAACACAGCTCCCCATTTCAAAGGCACAAATTGCCGCGTCCCCACCCAGCACAATCCCCTCCTTACGGGCAAACCTGAGGAATCGAGAGCACAAAACTGCTCCAGGTCTTTTGTACCTCCGGGAAGTGGCAGCAATTCCAATCGGCCCCTCCCCACCCAGAGCTGTTCACACAATCTCACGCCCTGGATTAGATTTCGTTGAAAGGAAAGTAATGAGATTTGTGTTTCCTCGCAAATTAAAAAGAAATTGCCCAAAAGAATAATCCTAAAACACAAAATACTGCCTCATCCCAGATGTTTCTAATAGGCTTGTTGTTCTAATGGCTTATTTAGAGGGACTTTTCCTAAATGACATCTTAATGATGTGCATTCCGGACCATGAGACACAAATATAATTCACTATCAAAGCTTGGGGGTTTTCTTTCTTTTGTTGCATCCCCCCACACCCCCGCCCCCCCGCCGCCCAGAATTGTTATCAAAATAAAGAAGACATTTTCAGAAAGCCTTTGTGCTGTTCTGCACTACTAAAGACTGAAAATTCCAAATGCCAGTGTTTCTGGGAGTTCTTTTCGTTGCTCTTACTTGGCTGTGACCCCTCAGCTCCAGCCAGGACATGGGCTGGGACTGAGCAGCTCCCTGCTTGTCCAACCCATCCCAATTCCAGCCAGATTTGGATCCCAGCTGCTTCCCCCACTGGTGAGTGGTGCCAGGACTCTGCACACCTGGGCACTGAGCTCTGTGATCTCCTGTCCTGTCATTCTGAGTGTTGCTTCATGTGATGCTCGTGTGGGTCCTGCTGTTGTCCCAGCACTGCCACTGTCCCTCCCTTTTGTCCCTCTCAGCTGGGACCAGGCCACAGGGGCCCTTGGGAGTGGGGGTGAACAGGAGAGGCAGACAGAGAGGTCCTGGCTTGGCTCATCCCCCAAACCACACCTGGTGCAGGGCCCAAAGAGCCCCTGGCCCAGCCCTCCCTGCCCAGCATCACCTTGGGCTGAGCTCAGCCTGCCAAAACCACGGCTCAGCTTTAACTCATTCCATTTGGAGAGTGAACAGCCTGAGCCAGGCTGGCACCAGCCCTGGGAGCTACAGTGCTCTCACCCTGCAGTGGCTGTGCTGGCACTTAGGTCTCCCAGAGCATCCAAAACTGCAGCTCCTGCCTAGTCCTGGGTGCTCTGCTGCTCTCCTGGTGCTCCCAGACATTCCCTGTGCCCCTGGGCACTCCTGGTGCTCACAGACATTCCTTGTGCCCCTGGACATTCCCTGTGCCCCTGGACATTTCCTGTCCTCCTGGGCACTCTCTGTGTTCACAGACATTCCCTGTGCCCCTGGACATTTCCTGTGCTCCTGGACACTCACTAGGCTCAGAGACATTCCCTGTGCTCCCAGACATTCCCTGTGCTCAGAGATATTCCCTGTGTTCCTGGACACTCCCTGTGCTCCTGGACAATCCCTGTGCTCACAGACATTCCCTGTGCCCCTGGACACTCCTGGTGCCCCTGGGCACTCCTGGCATCCAGGGTCAGATCAGCAAGCCAAGGGGGTTGAGCTCTCCTGTTCCTCCTTGCTGTTCCTGGAGCATCATTGTCCCTCACAGCCCTGCCTGGGGGTCCCTGCACAGCCCCAGGGCCTGGAAGCACCACGGTCCCTGGCAGAGGGGCACCCCATGATGGGTGTCCAAGGCTGGACTTCCAAGAGCTTTTACAGATCTGCTTTGGTGTCACCAGAGCTGGGAGAGCAGCACCTCCCACTGGGCTCCTGCTCCATGCCCAGTCCCCCTGGACCCATCTGGCTGTCCCTGCAAGCTCCAGGGACATCTGGATACAGCTGCACGTGGCTCTGGCCCCTCTGGCTCCAGGAACAGCAAATCCAAGGCTGGAGGCAGCTGCTCCTCTCAGCTCCTCCCCAGCTCCAAACCCTCTGCCCTTTGCTCCCTCCCACCCATCCTGCCCATGCCACTGGGGCACAACCCCCCCATTCCTCCTCTCCTGCTTCCCCCAGCTCTGGCTTTTTGGGAACATGCAGAGCAGATCCTGAGGGAGCATCCTTGCACAATCCATTTAATGACCCCAGCCTTGGCACCTCGTTCTCCTCTGAGCTGAGGCTGGGATGTCTCAGGAGCCACGTCTGGGCAAGGGGAACTGGCAAAACAGAGAATTCCAGCCAGAGGGAGAGGACAAGCAGGTTTAATGCCCGGTACTGCTGACATCCCTCTGCTGGCCTCACACCCTGCTCACTGTGCCAGGGCCCTGGCCTTGGCCTCAGAACAGGAAAGCCACTCTCTGGCACACAGGGACAGGGGGACAGGAACACAGTGTCCCTCAGCAGAGCCCTGTGGGTGATGGATATTCCCTGGAGCAGCAGGGCTGGGATCCTGACAGTGCCATGGGAAGTGTCCCCACCCCAAACTAGGAGCACCTTGACACCTGGTGATCATTCCAAAGGCTCTGCTCCAGTGGCATCTGAAAAAAGCCCTTCAAAGGCACCAGGTGAGACCCCCTCAGGGTTTTTGTCCCTGCCACTGCTGCAGCAGCACTGTGCCACCCCCGTGTCACCAGCAGGGACCAAAGGGACATGGCATGGGCAGTCCAGGCAAAGCCACTGCTCAAGGGGAGCAGAGACACAGAGGGGGTTCTGGCAGCTCCCAAGGCTGTGGTGGCTTCTCCCCCTCCCCAAATCTCTCTGCTGCCCAGTAAACTGAGGCACAGGGGAATCAGTGACAGCCAAACCATCCCAGTGAAGGACTAGGAACAGGGATCTGTCCTTCTGCTTCTCCAGGGTACACCTAACCCCTAAACCTCCTCATTTAGGGGGAAAACCAATTTCTGAGTGTTCCCCTGTACAGATTCTGTGGGGTTTTGCAGGTGTTGGTGCCTTGGAGAGAAGGCTGCTTTGAGGAGCCAAGGCATCAGTTCTGGGCTGGGCCTTGATTAGAGCTGATGTGCTGAAGGGAACATCCCCTCCAGGCTGAAATCCCTGTCCCCACAGCCCCCAGGGACACCTGGCACTGCACTACCCCACCAGCACGGCAGGCAGAGCACCAGGATCATCTTCAGACCCTGCAGGACTCTGAATCAGGGTAATTAAAGGATGGATCTGCAAAGGCCAACTCTGAGACCCTGTGTGAGTGAGCAGAGCCCTGGCAGCCCCACAAGCCCCTGGTGTCCATCCTGCCCCTGGGCTCTGCATCCAGGGCTGCCCTGCTGGGACTCACCAGAGCCATCCCTGTCCCAGCTCCTCCATGGCAGCTTGGCTTTCCCCAGCCCTCCCTGAGCTCCTGAGCCCAGCACTGAGAGAGGCCCCAGGAATTGAAATAAAGAGTGAACCATTTGCTGAGCACTCAATGCCACCAAGGGATGCCTAAGGCAGCTTAAACCCAGGGAAATGGCCAGGTCTGTGCCTCTGTCTGTGCAGTGAAATGGGAAGAAATGGCTTTTCAGAGGGATTTTCAGCTGGAGACCAACTGTCTGAGTCCCCAGAGCTGCTGTGGCTGCTGCAGCACTGAGGTTTCTCCAGGGCCTCACTCCTGTGGCTGGGGAAGGAGCTGGATGGACAATTCCCACCTGCTCCAAGGGAGAGGCACCATCATGGCCCTTTATGGGGTGGGGGGATGTCCAAAATCTGATCCTGGGGCACTGCCAGCCCTGCCCAACCCCAAAAGCCTCAGGCAGGAATTGATGCCTCCCTTTGCCAGGGAAGGATGCTCTGGACAGAGTGACCCCATCCCAAAGGACCCCTGGGAGCTGGGCCAGCAGGGAATGATGTGTTTGGGACCAGGCTGGGTGTGCACCACACACCAACACCTCTCTGAACCCACAGCTCTTCCCATCCTGGAAAATGGGGCACACAGAGGCAGTCAGCCGGCAGGGAATGTCCAGGGAATGTCCAGGGAATGTCCAGGGAATCTCACAGCTCTGGGCTGCAGGACCCCTGTCCCAGCAGTGCCACTGCCTGGGGAGCAGCTCAGCAAAGCAATAAAGCAGCAGGTGAGGATGGGACCCCTGGGTGCATCCAGGAATGCTTTGTGGAATAGCAGGGACTTGCTAAGCCCAGGTTTAACACCAGAGATTGAAGAACTTGTAAAATTAATGATCCAGCCTAGGAGCTTGCATCAAAAATTAAAACTCGCTATTAAAAATTGGATAAACGTGTCACAGCCAGATTTAAATGCCTTTTATAGCGGGTTTAGCTCCTGATGTGGATTTGCTCCATTCCTGTGGCTGGAGGGGACACAGGCAGTGAATTCCGAGCCACAGGAGCATCGCCCTGGCAGGATCCATGGAATGCCTCAGCAGCACCTCTGGTGAGAGAGACACCCACAGCAGACCTGAAAGGAGCTGCACCAAGGCACAGTTTGGACCCCTCTCCCCAAATCCATCTTTTTGCAGCTCAAACAGGCTCCATCTCCACTACAATAACTCAGGAATCCTCCAGCCCTGCCCAAGGATATCTGACTATCCCCCCCAGTAACTCCCTGTCTCATCAGCCCATTCCCAAACTGTGTCAGCATAGCTGGAGCTCAAACCATCCTTTTAATTGTTGTCCAGATGGTGTCCCTGTCATTTTAATTTGTTGGCAGCCAATCCCATTTTATTTGTACTCTCTTACTGCAAGGACTCTTTCCTTGGAGATGCTGCTGCTGCCTGTTCCTGGATTTTGGGGCTGGGGCAGCCCAGGTGACACATTCCCCCTTGGAAGGGGGTGTGGGACAGGGGGAGCAGAGCCCCCAGAGCCCTTCCCAAGGCTGGGTTTGTCCCCTGGAAAATCAACCTGCCAAAATCCAGGCTCCTTGTGCAGGGCTGGGGATGTAAAGGAGAATAGAAATACTTCCAGTTCTGGGGTTTCTCCCATCCAAACTTTCTGCCGAGGAGCTCCATTGCGGGGGAATCACAGAGCTCAAACCCTCAGAAGTTGGAATTCCTCTGCAGACCTCCCTGTGCTCCCACCCTCTGGGTGTCCACACACTGCTCAGCCTGTCTGGGGAGGGAAGGGATGCTGATTCCAAGGAAAAAGAGCTTTCCTGGAGGCTGAGGGGGGAAAGTTGGTGATGCTGGATGAGTGTTTGTGGCACACAGGATATTGCTGCCACAGGGAAGGGTTCCCAAAGGGAGCTCAGGAGAATGGAACTGTGCTGGGCAGGGCTCAGCCAGTGCTGCCAGGAATGCAGCACTCCTGATGGGACAGAGCACAGGGAGTGACACCCACAAACCTCTGCCTTGGGGGGTCCCTGCAGCCTCCTCAGGGCTCAGCTGTCACAGCTGCAGGGACAGGGACCCACCTGCCCCATCCAGGAACTGTCTGGAGCAAATGAGAGCCTGCAGCTCAGGAATTCCTGCAGAGTTCACTGGGCAGGCCCTGGCACAAGGTGCCCAGAGCAGCTGTGGCTGCCCCTGGATCCGTGGCAGTGCCCAAGGCCAGGCTGGACATTGGGGCTTGGAGCAGCCTGGGACAGTGGGAGGTGTCCCTGCCCATGGCAGGGGTGGCACTGGATGGACTTTGAAGTGTCACCCTGATCTTTTTCAGCCTTCTGATGTTTGCATTTTTGTAGTGGAGTTTCTCACAGATTGTCATGTAAACAAAGTGACATTTACATTTTTTCTCTATGGATGAGGGACAATTGATGGACTTCTAGTTTGACCAGTGTGGTGGGAGAGGTGTCAACCTCATTGTCCAATCCATGGTCACTGTCCAAAATCTATATAAGCCAAAGTAGAAGTTTATTTTCTACTCTTTTTGCCCTGGCGATCTGACGGG
>JANPWX010000297.1:288151-307425 GCA_024734555.1 Trochalopteron elliotii
TGTTTTTCCCTCTCCCTGGAGCCAAGCAGGCTCAGCCTGTTGCTGCTCCATGACTCAGCCCACTGACTAATGCCTGTCTCCCCTGGGTCTCCCTCCTGGAGCACATTCCTGTTCCCTGGATCCCACCTGGAACACTGAAGATAACCAGTCCCCAGCTGGGGAGGCTGGAGGGACTCTCCCTGTCCTTTCCCTTCTGTGCCATGCCCAGGTCAGGATTGAAGTGCCAGGGAAAACTCAGCCTCTGGAGAGGGACAGGAGCTGTGGCACTCAGCTCTGACTCTACAGCCAGGGAGCTCTGGACTGGCCACAACCTCCTGGCTCACAGGGTTTTTGTTAGATGACAACCCCCAAAGGAGCCTGGTTGGTGACAGAGCCCTGCAGGACACGGCCCCTCCTTGCCAGGATTCCCAACACCCCAGGATTGTCACCAGGAGTGCAAAGGAGGGTGCACAGCCCTGACCTGGGCTGATTTTCAGAGGCAGGGTTAGGATGGCACAGCTGTGTTTGTGATGTTGGGCCATTTTACCCACAGTGTGTGACCCCAGAGTGTCCCCAGAGTGTCCCCAGCCCCACGAGTGCCACCCTGCCCTGTTCCTGAGGCTGCAGCCCCCCAGCCCTGGAGCCCCTTGGCCCTGCCTGCATGACTGGCCAGATAATCCCAGCTCCATGTGGAGCAGCACTTAACCAGAACCCTTAAATTCCCTCAGGAGCTGCTTCCAGTGGGCTCTGGAGCTCCTCAGGGATGTCTTCTACATCCAGGTGAGAGCTGGTGACAGGGGGGAGGTGCTGGGAAGAAGAAGCAGGAATCAGGCTCTGCTGTGGTTTATAATCCATAACAATGGAAAAGCCTCCTGGTGAGGGCAGCCCCCACATTCCTGCCCTGCATTCCCCTGCATCCCAAGCTCCTGCAGCCCCTTTTCCTGGGCTGCTCTGCTCACACCTCCAGTTCAAAACCCTGGCATTGCCACCCTGGAGCTCGACCTTAGGGGCTGCAAGGAGCCCAAAAGTCTCTCCCAGTCTAGAAAAGCCCCACAGACACCCCAGCCCCACCTGAGCTCTGTGGGTGAGGCACCAGATGCCAACACTGCCCTGCAGCAACATTTCCTCCTGCTGATTCCAAAGGCACCTGGCTCAGGTAAGGATTTATTGGGATGTCTGCCTGGACAAATGCTGCTGCTGTGGTTCACGTTTGGGTTTCTCTGCAAGGCCTAACTTGCATCTCCCCAAGCCTGCTTATCATGCATCTCCCTTCAGGTGAGATTTGTCACATTCCCACTGTGGAAATGTTTTTCCCTCCTGACAATACCCTTTAGATAGAGCCTGTGGAGGTGGATGACTCAAGCTTGACATGATTATTTCCATCCAGCATTTTTTTTATTAAAAATACTCCTGGTGGTTCAGAACGTGAGGACAGGAGCTGCCTTGAAAGGGGCGTGGAAAGCTCAGAGTCTGCACAAACTGTGCCATGATTTTATGTCAACCAACAAGAGCCAGAAAATCAGTGTAAAACAGCCCCTCCCAGCCTGAATTTATCATTTCTTGCATAGAAACCTCCAAGCACATGGCAGTAACATCCACCTGAGACTCCTCCATGCTCCCAGTCCCTCAGAGCCAGGTTGTGGATGAGCTGCCACTTCCAGCTCTGCTATTTTCCCTGGAGTTACAAAGTTAAGGATCTCCTGATTTAGCTCTGGGCAAGTTAATTCCCTTTGTGACAGCTCCCAAACACCCTCACACTACTCCAGCCCCACAAATAGCAAACGCTGCTGCTGGGAATAGACACCCATCAGCAGAGTGACCTCTCCTCTCCCAGCCTCCCCCTGCTGCCAGCAGCATGGAAAAAAACAGAGTGGAGTTAGGGATGACAGATGGCTGCTGCAAGGCAGGAAAACTTTTGCAGGTAAAAACTTCCTGGGCTCTCCTGAGGCCTCACCTGGGAAACTGGACACGGGTCTGATGTCCCCAACATGGGAGGACATGGAATTGTTGGAGCCAGGCTGGAGGAGGCTGTGAAGTTGATAAAGGGATTGGAGCACCTCCCCTATGGAGACAGGCTGAGAAATTTGGGATTGTTCACTTGGAGAAGGCTCCAGGGAGAGCTCAGAGCCCCTGCCAGGGCCTAAAGGGGCTCCAGGAGAGCTGGAGAGGGACTGGAGACAAGGGCTGGGGGGACAGGACACAGGGAATGGCTTCCCAGTGCCAGAGGGCAGGGCTGGATGGGAGATTGGGCAGGAATTGTTCCCTGGGAGGGTGGGCAGGCCCTGGCACAGGGTGCCCAGAGCAGCTGTGGCTGCCCCTGGATCCCTGGCAGTGCCCAAGGCCAGGTTGTACACTGGGGCTTGGAGCAGCCTGGGACAGTGGAAGGTGTCCCTGCCATGGCAGGGGTGGCACTGGATGGGCTTTAAGGTCCCTTCCAACCCAAACCATTCTGGGATTCTCTAATTCTGAATATTCATTTGGAAAATAACCTCTCAGAGAAGAGGCAGAGAAGCACTTTGAGTGTTCACCCCAAGCCCTGGGCTCCTTCCCCCTCACATCACTTGAAATCAGAGCTCTTTCCCATCTCCTGAGCTCCCTATTCTCCTCCAGCCCCCACCTGCAGCTGAAACAGGGAGAACTCCTGGGTATTCCCTGTAGGATGAGCTGGGAGCAGGGTCAGGTCTGCAGCATCCCAGAAACCCCTCCCAAGTGAACAGTGCTGACACACGCAGTGCCAGACACAGGGAAAAAAAGAAATCTGCTGGAAAGAACCCAACAGATCAGGCACTTGTTGGAGCCTTGAGTGCAGAGGAACGTTATAGAAAATTCCCAGTGACTCCTCCAGCTCCAAACCTATCACAATTTAATCTGTGTGACTGGAATTTCTCAATAGGCTGGAACTCCCTCAGGACCAAAATCTCATTGAAAAAGAAACCAAGGAGAATTTTGGCATCCCTTCCCCAGCCTGGAAGATGAAATGCAAATCTGTTATTGGCATCGAGCTCTCACAGCTTGATCCATCCACAGAGCTCCAATAGCCTGACATTAACTTCTCAAGGAAGAACATTTTGTTACTCATCCTCAGACAGTTTATGCTTAAAGGCAGAAAGACTAATTCTGTTTGGGGTTTGGGCAGTGAACCTTCCCCAATTACCAGCACAGTCAGGCACTGATCTGGTATTAGAGACAAAACACAGGGAGATGGAGACTGCTGACTTCATTTTAAATATAAATTCCAGAGGCTGAACGCTGCTGGCACATGGAAAAGCATCTCCAGCTTCTTCTGCTGCTCTGGCTTTTCCATTTGGTGCCACTCCCGTGTTTGCAGGTGGAGGAAGATCACCTGAGGTGGAGCTCCCGTGTGCTGTCCCAGAGCTGGGGACATCCTCAGGCACAAAGCCCTCGCCAAGAGGGGTGTAAAGCAAAGGAAAAGAATGGATCTTAATTGGAACACGAGCCTGTTCTTAAGAGACAGGGAATAAATGGATGATGAGGTGAAGAGCTCTGTCCAAACGCCCAGGGGCCCTTTATGGGAGGACACAAATCCTCCCTTGTGCTCCCACTGCCCGGCACGGCCACCTCAGTGCGACTCCAATTAGCAGCACTCGGCTGCTCCTTCTCCAAAGGCGGCTCCTCCACACTTAAGTTCCCTCATTTGCCGTTAATTAACGGCGACGATCCGCGGTTCTGGAGCGCCGGGTTCTCCCGGGGCAGGCGGGGCTGGGCTCCAGCTCCTCCCGCAGCTCCCGCGGGCAGAGCGATGCCCGACGGCTCCCGGATCCGCACGGGGATGGGGACAGCGGGGGAAGGGTGGGATTGAGGCTGGATTCCCTTCCCTCACCCAGCACAGTCTGATTTCCTTCCCTCACTCAGCACAGCCCCATTCCCTTCCCTCACCCAGCACAGCCCCATTCCCTCACCAGCACGGCCCCATTCCCTTCCCTCACCCAGCACAGCCCCATTCCCTTCCCTCACCCAGCACAGCCCCATTCCTTCACCCAGCACAGCCCCATTCCCTTCCCTCACCCAGCACAGCCCCATTCCCTCACCCAGCACAGTCTGATTTCCTTCCCTCACCCAGCATGGCCCCATTCCCTCACCCAGCACGGCCCCATTCCCTCACCCAGCACAGCCCCATTCCCTTTCCTCACCCAGCACAGCCCCATTCCCTCACCCACCACGGCCCCATTCCCTTCCCTCACCCAGCACAGTCTGATTTCCTTCCCTCACCCAGCACGGCCCCATTCTCTCACCCAGCACAGCCCCATTCCCTTCCCTCACCCAGCACAGCCCCATTCCCTTCCCTCACCCAGCACAGCCCAATTCCATGTGAAGGGAAGGCAGGGGAGCAGAGCAGGGCTGAGCATCCCCCATGTCCTGCATGGCCCTGCCAGGGGTTCCAGCCCTGGGGCCACTTGAAGCAGCTTCTGATGTGTCTCTGGGAATCTCACAGGCAATTACAGCCTGTCCTGTGCTTTAATCAGGACAGGAATAACAGCAAATCCTTGTCTGTGCTTGGAGTGAGCTGCAGGACCTCCTTTCTCCCCCTCGTGTGTGCTCACAGCCCCTGACCCTGCACAGGGAGAAAGCTGTGCCTGGCCATACTATTGGTATCTTTGGGATGAGGAGAAGCTGAGCCAGCTCAGTTTAGCTGAACTCAAACCCTCAAGCCAAGCTCCAGGAGAAGAGCCCAGAACGTGACCTTGGCAGTCCTGGGGTTCCTGGGTCTGAGCTAAGGTGCACTGAAGTGGTTTCTCAGGTTGTCTCTCACCTGAGCTCTGTCCTCACACCCTCACTGGGTAAAAAAATACTGTTGGTACTTGAGCTAAATTCATGTAAATCTCACAACCCCAAATCCAAAGGCTCCGAGCTGGAAAGGCTGGGAAATGAAGGTCTGATTTACCAAAGCACACAGAAATGGGGCAGGATGGGCAGAAATGTTGGCCTCCTGTTTCTCCAAAATGCCTCCAGGCTGTCCTGGAAGGACCAGTTCCACCTTGCACCCTTCCCTTGATCCTTCCCTCAAAAAGTTCTCCATCAAGGCCCCTGATTCTGACCATGGTTTGTACCAAGTGTCCACTAGAGAGCAAACCGAGCAAACCAAGAGCTCCAATTCATTCCACAATACTCAAAGACCAGCTGTCAACAACATTAACTCTAATTATTATATATAACTCAGAAATTACCCTGATGAGCCACAAATCCTCTACAAAAGAGACCTTCCCCCCTGAACCAGATGGGGAGTACCTGGCCACACATCCTGGGCCAGGGCAGAGGGGATTAACAACAGCTTCCAGGGGGAAAATGATGGGATCCTCCAGGCAGCACACGTGGACAAACCTTCCTGATGGCCTGTGCCAGACTAAGGCTGCTCTGTGCTTCCTACCACTGATCTGGAAAATGGAATTTTAAAGCTCTTCCCATCTCCTTAAGCCACAAGCTACCTCCATGCCTCTTCTTACCTTGAGACATGGAGAGGAGCCTCCCTTTGGGAGGGCCTCAAAGCAAATGAGACTTGGTGGGAAGAAGAGACTCAGCTCTGCAGGGTCCCAGGGAAGGCTAAAGACATCTTTGGGACAGCATGAGCCTACATTTTCTCATTTTGCCCATAAAATGCAGGTTTAATATCTCAAAAAGCTGCAGAAGAACAAAAGCTGCCACCGAAATCACTCCAGAGCTCCCAACACGACTTTGGTCAGGGACGTTCTCTGTGTCCCTGCTCTGCTGAGCTGTCCCACGTCCCACCTGCCTTCCATGCATGGGAGGGGGTGCAGAGGAGCCCTCCCCAGCCCCCCAGCCCCGGGCAGCACTCACCATCCAGCTCCTCCACGGAGATGTTGGCCAGCTGCTCGCTGTCGCTGCCGGCCGAGAGCGAGCGGTTCAGGTAGTTGCCCTTGTACAACAAGCCAGCTGTCACATGGTGGAATGGCATCTTCTCCCTGCCACCAGGAGGGGAAAAGAGAGGGTCATTGTGCTTATCTGCCTTTGTCCCATAGGAATGGAGCAAAGCCTGGCCTGGAGGAGGGGCTGGACTAGGCTGGACCTGCAGTTGGGGTGTGAGAGAGGTGGGCTGAGCTCAGACCCAGTGAAGGAACAAACAGCAAAGCAACTGCTGCCTCTGGGTGCTGGAGAGGAGGGAGGGGAGCCAGAGCAGTGGAGCCTTAAGAAAACAAGATTTCCCAACACTCAGACTGCAGATTTCAGCCTTGGTAATAATTACAGAGAGCACAGAGGTCTGCACTGACCTGCAGGTAAAAGGTTTTAGCATCATGGAGTGTTTGGGTTGGAGAGGACCTCAAAGCCCATCCTGAACCAACCCCTGCCATGGGCAGGGACACCTTCCACAATCCCAGACTGCTCCAAGCCCTGTCCAGCCTGGCCTTGGAGACTGCCAGGGATCCAGGGGAAGCCCCAAGTGCTGCCCAGCAGCACAACTTCCAAAGGTGTGGAAGGGTCTGGACACCCCTGAGACCCCACCAGGAGCATGGAGCCCCCTCAGAAGGCTCAGCCAACCACCTTGAGTGAGGTGTTTGTCACTGCAGGGCCCCAGCTCCAGACTCCATTTACAGGAGAACATCCACATTCGAGCAGGGCCCCACAAAGGAAATTCCCATCTCCCAAATCTGACAGCTGAGGAAAAGTCCTGCTCCATAGGAGGATGGAGCAGGGAGATTTTTGCAAACCCCACAGGTCCCAAGCCCAGGGAAGGGCAGGCACTGCCCAGCCAGGAGTGGGAATTGCTGTCAGCAGCACTCACCCTGTGATTTAGGAGACACGAGGAGGAGGCGAGTTTGCCAAAGTCAATTGAAATATTAAGAGGAAGATTTGTCATGCCCAGGGCTGGATTCAATCAGCACCAGCCCATCCTGGGCCTATTGTGCTTTGGGCTGCACATTTCCAGCAGAAATAATAAATCAGCAGAGTCCCCAGAACCACCCAGAGGTGGCCAGGGACTCCCCGGGGCTGGAGGTGGCCAGGACAGGCTGGGAGTGCCTCTGAAAGCCACCACTGCTCCCAGTGTACACGTCCCTCACCTCAGGGAGTGAGCCCAAGGGCACCCTCAGGGCTGCCAGCTTCCCTGCCCCAGGAGAGAGGTGTCACCTCTGGAATTCTGCTCCGACCAACAGCACAATCTCCAGGATGGGCTGGCTCTGCCTCAGCCATAAAATAAATAAACCAAATAAACCAAACATATAGACAATATAGATGGAGTCACTGGGGAACAAAAGCCTTCCTGCCTCCCTGGGCTGGGAACAGCATTGACAGACCCCCCAGGAGCAAACCAACCTGGAGACATGAGTGAGCCACAGAGGGAGAGCCAGGAGGTTCCTCTTGCTCTGCTCAGCACGTTCCAGGAATTTCTCTGGCAGTAATTATGTAAATAAATCCTAATCGTAACTTTGAGTATTTTTATTTGGGAGCCAGTTTGCTCCAGCAGCACATCAGAAACATAAACAAGGGGTTCTGTTTCATTAAGCACATCTGTAATTTCCCAGCCCTTGACAATTCATGGGTTTCACTCTGAGACATTGCTCCCTCTGACACCTGCTGGGCACTGAAATGGGAATTTTACCTGGCCAAGGGACACTCAGAGGCAATGCCAGCTCTGGTACCCCTGGACAGACACTTCCAGCCCTTTGCACCACCTTCATTTGTCCCCAGGCCCACCACAAACCATTCAGGCAGAGACCAGTTCCTGTTTTCTCTGGATAATCACCTCCCCAGAGCTGGAAGGGACCCACAAGGGTCAACAAGTCCAACTCTTGGACAACCCCAAGAATCACTAGAAGCAATTACACTGATTTTTCAAATAACTTGAAAGGGGTTTAAGCCTCCCCCTGGCTGGGCTTGCACTGCAGACTCAGTGTCTGGTGAGTGCATGGGGTTGAGGTCTGGCACCCCCTGCCCCAGCCCCTGAGTGAAGGGAACTCCAGCTCTGCACTCCCTGAGCTCACCCACAGATGGAACAGCAGCAAATGGATTTAAAGCATTCCTGAAATCACTTTCACAGCCTTGGCTTCTACAACCATTAAAAAAATGACAATGCCTCTCCCCTGAGGGCTGAAGAGCTGAAAATCAGCTCCTACCTGGATCCTGTGGTGTGTTTTAGTGCTGGAAGAGAGCCATGATACCCTGGAGTGAGAAATCCTGGATTAAATTCTGCTGCCCAGATATATTAGTTTTTTTTAAAGCTGTAATATCATTCAGCAGCAACCCTGCAGAGCCTCTGGAATCCAGCACCTCTCAGCTCTACCAAGGGATGCTCCAAAGGGGCCCAGCAGCACAGGCCCCCAGAGAGGTGTAGCTGTGCCTCAGGAACACTCAGGACCCTCAGACAGGAACCTGCAGCCAAAGCCAAGCCTGAAATGGGGAGAAAACAGCAAAAAGGGGCCCAGGAGGGGCAGGCAGTGGGAGAGCTCCAAAGCACCAGGGTGGGAAAGCCCTTGAGGCTGGAATCCATAAAAGCTTCATGGGAATATTCAGGTTCTCCATGCCTGTCTGGGATAAAAGGACTGTCCTGGCACAGCCAGACTGGTCCCGGCTGGAATTCCCATCCTTGGACATGTTCAGGGCCAGGCTGGAGCAGCCTGGGACACTGGGAGGTATCACCATGACAGGGGTGGCACTGGATGGGTCCTTCCCACCCAAGCCATTCTGGGGTTCTGGGACAGGCTCACTTTGGATGCAGCCAAAATCCGTGTCAGAAACACAGAAAACCTGCAGCTTCCCTGTGGCTGCTGCTCCCTGTGCCCAGTGAGACCCTGGGGAACTCAAACCATGGGTGGGGTGGTGCTGCTGGACTCCATCCCCTGTGACACCTGGAGCTCCAGCAGCAGCAGGTGCTGGGGGCAGGGCACTGGCAGGGTTTTACCCCTCAAATGTTCCATCTGAGCACTGTGCCCCCTCCTCGAGGTGGCACTGGGGCTCCTGCCCCTTCCTCAGAGCTGTCCAACCCCCCCTGAGCAGGGAGCTGGGCTGGGGGCTTTGCTCCCCACCACAGACATGTTTTCCACCAAGCAACTTGCAAACCAAACACAGTGTGGGGATTTGGGAGCAGTGAAATCTCCTTGAATGATATCATGAAAATACCACAAAAACACTGACATTGAACCAGGAGGTCCTCCAAGAACCCCTCACCAAGTGTGTGGAAATGTCCCCATGGTACCTCAGAGAGCCCCTAAACCAACTCTGTGGGCATGTCCCCATGGTCCCCTGGCAGGTTCCAGCCCCTGTGCCAGGCTCCCAGCAGGTCCCACCCCCACCATGCCCTGCCAGCCTCCCTCCTGCCTCTCAGCACAGCCACGCTGGTGGAATTTAGAAGATTTTCATAAGCAATATTCCATCAGGGTTAAAAAAAGCCACCTCCACACTGCTCACATCTGTGGTTCCCATTCCTCACCAGCCCCTGTGCTGCTCTTCCCAAAAAGGCTTTCAGAGCCCATGGAACCCCATACAGCCATTCAACACAAGATTCAGCTCCAGGATCCACCTCTGAGATGGAACTGGGATAAATTTCTGCTAATCCTGGATCTCCCTGAGTGGTCACCACCTCAGAAGAGGTTCCTTGTTCCTCTCTCTCCTCTGTGCAGCCCAAAGGATGCCCAGGAATCCACCCTGGGGAGCCCATCCTGGTTTTCCAGCCTGAGGGATGGAACACACAACACCCTTGGCACTGCCTGGGTGTCCCACCAGCCAGAATCCTGTGTGTGCCTTCCCCATGGAGCTGGAATTCCAGGGATCCCAGGGGTTGGGAGCACCCTGGCAGGATCCCAAGCTGGATGTTGAGCCCTGTCATGTCAAACAGAGCAGGCAGAAATGAGAAAAAGTGGGATGAGGATAAAATGGAGATTTCCAGCTCTGCCACAGACTGGAAGAATGGAAAGCACACCTCCATGGATGGCCAAGGACACAGGAGTGGAGCCCCAGCACAAGCTTTGTTCCCTTAGTCCTTTCTCAGGGCTGAAAGGAACACAGGAATATGTTTAAAATCCAGGAAGCAGCCAGATGGTCGGGAAACTGGAACAGGAGCTGGGAAGTCCCTGAGGTCACTTTTAAACCCTTTAAAAATTCATCAAATGAAGTGATGGTGTTAAAGATGCTTCTCCCTGGGCACAGCAATATTTGAAGATCTAAACCAAAGAAAAGCAGAGACTTTGAAGGAAATTATCCCATTTTCCCCAGGGCTGAGCCACTGCCCCTGTGCTCAGAGGGAGGCTGTGTGATCTCCAGCTGGATCCAAAGGGGACAGCAGAGACCTGGTGTCACCTGGGAAACTCCTGGTGATCTGATCCTCCGTGAGGCACCAGCCAGGGGACACCACTAGCCTCCCAAAGAGGCTCCATTGCTATTTCTGGTCCTTTCCCATGGTGCTGTCCATGCTTCCCCCTCTCCTGTGACTGCTGAGGGTCGTGGTTAGGCCTGGCTTAACCTCTGGCATGGGAAAGGCTGAGCTGGACTAAACCCCCATGGCTGCTTTGAAGCCAGGACAGTTCAGGGAAGACAAAATCCTTGTGCTGGGAAGAGTCACTTTGTCCCTTGTCATCTGCTGCTAACAATAGCTTTAAAGATTTT
Source organism: Trochalopteron elliotii (assembly GCA_024734555.1). Classification (NCBI taxonomy): domain Eukaryota; kingdom Metazoa; phylum Chordata; class Aves; order Passeriformes; family Leiothrichidae; genus Trochalopteron; species Trochalopteron elliotii. The sequence goes on from JANPWX010000297.1 coordinate 298,703, forward strand.
TTCATTTCTAATTTACTTTGTGCACAAACTTGGCACCTGGATTGCAATCTGAGCCCAAGCCATGGCAGAGCCTGCAGGGCTCCAAGGGCTCCTCTTGGCTCAGGAGGAGCTCAGGGGATGCAGAGCTGGGCAAGGTGGGAAGGTTGAAGCTGCAGATAGGAAGTGCCCAGGTCTGGTTTAATCAGGCTCAGCTCAGGGCTGTGAAGAGAGCCAGGACTGAGAGCAGGATCAGGCTCATTCTGTTCTACAAACCAAGTGGCCTCGGAAGGAGCCTTGGGATGGGGAAAAATAAAGTCTGGTTCTTTTAAAAGAAGGCCCTAAAATAGATCCCAGGGAGGCCAGTCCTGGAGGAAGTCTGTGTTTGCTGATTACTGATCCCAATCTTTATTGATCTCAGAGCCCCAAACCCCCAGGAAGGCACATTTGGGATGTTTATAAAGGAGAGAGAGCAGAGGCTCCTGCTGAGCCTGCACAGGGCACTGAGCACTCTGGGCATGTCTGGAGAGCCAGATTTGCTCAGACTCACTGGGCTGAGAGTGCAGTGAGCCCCCAAGCTCCTTCTGAGAGCTCTCCTGGGACACAGGAGGGCTCCCACTTTCCTGGGGGGTTATCAGAACATAGACCTGGCTCCCCAAAAATGTTACATTCACACGTATTTTCAGCAAATGAATCCATCCAGACAAATTCCACCTTCCACAAGGATTTATGGATTGCAAACACAAGATTTAAACCCACACATGTGAAATTCACTGAACATCTGCTGGTGGGGATCCAGGTAAAATCCAAATTGACCTCCAGGGACCATTCCCAGTCCTGACCCATCACAGCTCCACATGCCCCCAGCACACCTTCATGGCATTTGGGCTCTATCTGATCATTTATTGCCATAAGCCTAAGAAAATGTTTCTCTAATTCAGGCAGGAAATGCAGATCTGGCACACACTGGGCTGGGATACCAACAATAAAGCTCCTCATGGTGATCACTGGGTAAAAAAGCCTTTACAAACAGATCATTCTCAGCATTCAAAGATGTAACTGGGGAGGAAAAAAAATCCTCTGCAAGGCAGAAAACAAGTTCTGAGCGACAACCTCATGTAATGCACAGCACCTCAGGAGCCACAAACTTCCACGTTCAAGAACTACAAAGCACTTGGAGCTTCAGAAGGTTTTGTGCTGGGGTTTTTTTCCCACCTTCTGCAGTAAATTCGAAATGAAAAAGCAGAGGAAGGGCACTTGAAAAGACACCACATCTCTAAACAACTGCTGCTGCTTTGAATTCCAGCAGGAAGGGAGAACTGAGGGTGCCAGGTCAGGTATAAAATCCAACATTTCTGTCTGGGAGCTGCACATGTGAGAACACAGGGGGGACAGAGAAATCAGAGTTGTTGTTTGTTATTTCTGAACCGTGGCTGGGGCTGATCCCCAGCTCGAAGCGCCGGGAGGAGAGGACTGCAAGGACCTGATAACTCCGTGTCTGTCCCCAGGGCAAGAGCAGCACTCACGAGGGGATAAAGACCCTTTCCACTCCAAACAGGCTTAAAGTGACCGATTAAAGAACCAGCACCGCTGACTCACCAGTATTTCCTCTCACCCAAGCTCCTCTCAGCTCCCAAACTCATCCTCACCTTCTGCAGACAGAAATCCCCAGATTTTTGCTGCCCTCTTCCACTTTCTGTCACTGCTGCTGCCCCCAGTTGTGTTTAACCAAGATTAGTAAAAGATTTCCCTCTTCCAGGTTTGGAAAGCCTCTGAGTTGATGTTATAACGTTAAAAAAAGTAAGCCAGCAACACAACAAAAATCTTTAATCTCTTCTCCCCGCTAATAAATCACCTGGAAACATGGAAAAATCAGTTTTATCCCTGGGGAGGAACCTGCACAGTGGGAATTGAGGCAGAGTTTTATGGCAAAGGTGATCGGGTGTTTGTGGAACAAACATCCCAGGAGGGACATGTCCTGCCTGGCCAGGAGGGACAGACCTGTGTGACCAGGAAGGACACACCTGCCTGGCCAGGAGGGACATGTCCATCCTGTTTCCAGGCCCTGGTGCCTCACTGGAAGGCACTGGTGGAGTTAAAAGGTGAAAACTCAGGCCTGTTGATGGATTGTTTCCCACATTGGAGCCTCTGAGCTCCTCCTGGGCCTTAAAACCCAGGAGGAGCCACCCTGGGGGGAGGGTGCTGGAGCTGCTGGAGCTGCCAGGTCCTGCAGCACTTCCAGCCCACCTGCAGCTCATTTTCCCTGCTCAGACCATCCTGTTTGTGCTGCAAGGGGAGCCAGGACCACCCTGTGCTCACCAGGGATCCCTGCCAGCATGGAGAGGGGGCTCCTCCTGGCCCCCTTCCCAGGAATCATCTTCTCCAGCAGTCAGGATGGACAAAGCCAGTGGGGAGCAGGTTCAGCTGAGCACCCACAGCAGGTCAGGGGTGCCAGAGAGGCTTTGGAGCATCACCCACCCCTGGCCAGCTCCTCACACCAACCCCATCCCACAGTCCTGGCTGCTCACACACAAAAATACCCCAATTCTCTTTCACTGGAATACTCAGCTCATTTTTTTTTCCTGAGTACAACACAAGATCACTCAGAACTAAATGATGGGAACGAGGTCCTTGTTGACAGCAAGAAAAAAAAATATTCCAAAGCTTTGAGCTGAGGAGCACATCAAAGCAGGGAGGAAAAGTCACTGGTGCACTCCCATAACCCATCCCTAACACAGTTATTTCCCTGCTCTGTGAACCCTTTTCTCCTCCACTCACAGCTGCTGAGTGTTTGCTCACTGAGCCTGGCTGCAGGGGACTTTTCTGAGCTTCTGTTCATTCCCTCCTGTCCAGTTCCCTCCCCTGGCCAGGCATAAATCAGCCCTGGAGACACAAGCAGCAGCGATTGCTGGCACCCCCAGCACCCTGGTTCACAAAACAATACACAATGGATTATTCACAGCACACCCTGCGTCACACACCAGTAATTATAAACATGAAATCTATCAAATAATGACAATTAACAGCGGATTTGACAGAGTAACACACTCCAAATAGCCTGGTGGTTGATTACGTCTTATTAATGAAATGCCAAAACATTGAGGGCTCTTAGCAGGACAATTAATTGCTCCCAATAAATCTGACTTCTGACAGACCTCGTTTTTAAAGGAGGCTATGGGACATCTGGTGAGGGTTATTTCTTAAAGCAATGGCTGATGATTCCTACAGAAAATTCTCTGGGAGAATTCACCAACACACAGAACTGAGCAGAAGGGAATTAGAGACAAGGGCAACCCCAACACTGGAATAATTTTATATAAACTGGGGTGGATTGTGGTGTAAGATTCCAACCAAGATCCACTCCCAGCACTTCCCCTGCAAACACCCAGAGCCAGCAGCTTCCTTGGAGAAGTGTCCTCAGACACAATTCACACTCAAGGGGATCCAAAGAGCGTCCCAGGCTGCTGGGAGAGGTGAACAGAGCCCAAGGGAGAGCAGAGGTGTCCAGAGCCACCAGGCTGAGTGTCACTAACCCAGGAATGGGCTGTGGTGACAGAGGGTGCAGGGGGTTTGTGCCAAAGACTCCACTCCTGCAGAAACCAGGGATGTCAGCTGCCTTGGACACACAGGACCTGCAGCACTGCTGCCAGAGCTGGGCTGTGTGTCCATCCCTCCATCTGTCCCTTTATCCCCTCAGAGCAGCTGTTCAACATCACCCCCTGCTTGTGGCAGCAGGATCCCAGTGACCCCAAGCCCCAGTGACCCCACACACAGCAGTCACTGGGAATGGGCCTCTCCCAAGGGCCACAGCCCCAAGCTGTGAGGCTGCAAAGCCCCAGAGCACTCCCTGGCCCCATGCTGGAGCACCTCACCATCATTAATTCCCCAGACACCAGATCCTATCAGGGACAGCAGGGTCAGTCTGTGCTGCTTTCCCTGCAAGCTCCTGCTCCTTGGAAGGTTTTAGTAAAGCTGTTCCAGGAACCCCAGTGATCATTTCCTGCTGGAGCAGTGTAGAGCTCTCGGGGTGGCACAAATTACAGCATCCTTATTTTCATTTCAGCCTTTATTTGAAGGGAACGTACAAGAGGAATCTGATGCTGGCTGGGCCTGAAACCCACAAGCACTCTGTAAACAAGCTCGACCCTGAGAGATTTCCATGTTTCTTCCTGAAACACCAGGAGAACCAGCAGCATGGGATAATTGGAAACAGTTACAGAGACTTCATTTTCTTGTTTTTTCTGGGATTTGCTCTCGGGCTGGCTCTTCCCAGCCTTAATACCTGGCAGGGTTGATCTCTTGATGTCAGGGTTGACTCTCCTTGGAATCTCATTTGCATTAGGGTTGATGTGCTGAGAGCTCTGGTGGAGAAATGGCTGCCCTGGAGAGGTCAGGGATATTCAGGGGGAAAAGGAAAGAGGCCATTTCTCCTCGAGTGCTGCTTTTAAAAGGGGTCAGAGCAGAGTCTCGGAGGCTGAATGAATAAACAGACCCCAAGGAACACTTTACTGTGACATCCTTGGGAGCCTTTAGACACGTCCTCAAACCCTTGGGGTCATTTGCTAATTAGCAGCACAAACTCGTGCAGGAATTGCAACGCTGCCCATGGGACACATCCCTCGGGGGTCACAGTGTCCCTGGAGCAGCAGCACCTGCAGGTCCCTGCACTGGAAGCACCAGCAGGGCTCACCTGGGCCAGGTTTTCCCCCTGTAAATGTCGAGTCCAGGCCCGGTGGGCCGTGGGTGCAAGATCCCTGTGCTCCTCTGGTTTTTTTTTAGTCTAGAGCAGATTTAAACAGTTTTTAAAAAAAAAAAGGGAAAAAAACAGTCTAGGAAAGCTTTTTTGCTTTAGCTAGCTAGACTAACAAAAGGGAAAAAAACCTTTCTTTCTGGCTGCTGTTTGTGCATTTGATGGACATACACAGTCACAAGGATGAGAAAAAAATTTTGAGGAGTGAACACTGTTTTTTCAAAACAAACTGCATGCTTCTTTTTTTTTTGTTGTTCACTTTTAGAATTAGTTTTAAAGGTACGGAACACAGAACAGACGATTGGGGATACAGGTATCATAGTTACTTTAGGACATTCTACTTTTTATTACTATATTGTCAACTTACTGAAACTAATTGAATTTTAATTCTACATTCATACATAAATTCTATATTCTCCTCCCTCTGGGTTCTGCACACCCTGAGGGGGACAGAGCCTCATTAGGCACCATCATTCCTAAATTCCAGGAGCCTCTTCCCCCCTGAGCCCTGTGGGACCAGGCTGGGCAGGAACAGAGCACAAACGCCAGGAATTGAGGCTGGGAGGGGATGAAGCCAGACTGAATTAGTGCAGGACATCAGCGGAGCCCTTCCCACCCCAGAGCAAATCCCGGCTCCTCAGGCTGGCTCACAGTCTGGTTTAACATTCCAGCAGCCAGGAGAAAGAGATCCCAAGGAAATGAGATGCACACAGACGTCCTCCCTGCTGTCACCTGTGTGTCTGCACGTGCTGTCACCTGTGCCAGCCACACCAGGACACCCAGTGACCAACCCCACTGCCCGGGCCCTGTTCAAGGGCAGAGCAGCCCCATTTTCACCTTCCTGCATTCCCGAGTATCCAAATCCCTGCTGCAGGGGAGAACTCCAGCCAAAGGCATGGAAATACAGGAGGGTGAGGAAAAGGGACCAGAGACCCCCAAACCAGCACCTCCACCAGGCATCACTCACTGCTGGGGTTCAGAGATGAACCCAATGGGCCCTGTCACCCCACCGTGCAGTGTCCCCACCCCAGGGACAGCCAAAAAACCTGCAGAGATGCCAGCACAACGGGGAATGGCTCAGGCATGGAGCAACACGGATCCAACCCCTCCAGCCAGGTGAAATGGCTGGATAATGCCTGGGAAAGGGAGGTCCAGGAAAGGTCCCGGTCCAAAAAGGGTCCAGGAAAGTTCCAGGTCCAAAAAGGGGCCAGGAAGCCCCAGCCAGGGCAGACCCGAGGGCAGCAGTGCAGATGTCTGAGGGGCAGACCCGAGGGCAGCAGTGCAGATGTCTGAGGGGCAGACCTAAGGACAGAATTCAGTGCAGGTATTTCAGGTTTGCTTTTCTCCTGCTGTAAAAATGCAAATGCAAGGATGCCCAGCAAGCCTCCACAAGCTGATGTGAAGTTCAAGGAATGAGAGGGCACTTTTAGAATGACACACTGAATTTCTTTACATTTTCCAGGTCCTGCCCATGGACTCCAGGTTCAACAGACTAAATTCAGACTGTGGCTTTTATCACCACTGCTTAACGTCTTTATTCTGAGAACCATTTTCACATGTTAGTGCTTTCATCAGAGGAGATTAGAGTTAATTAAAAGCAGACCTATAAACCAGTTTGGTTCTATTGCCCTCTTTTCATGATAGCCCGAAAACTATTGCATAATACCCAGATTTTACTTGAGTTTCTGCCTCACACTTTTAGCACTAACCCCATTCACAGGTTAAAAACACAATTAACGGTTCCCCAGCCTTGCAAAGCTCCTCCATATGATCAATTCCCAGTACATCATTAGCTGGGGACTGTATGAACTGAATAAAACTGACTTGGTCTTTTTACACAACGCTAAAAAACCCTCTCAGTTCACCTCAAGAAGGCACCTGGCTACAATGAATGCTCTCAGACCTTTCTGACTCTCCCAGAATCTTCTGAAAAGGCTCTGCCTGTTTGAATTTGCATCTCCTCATAAATTGCCTGCCATACTTCATCCCAAATCAATAAAAGCTCTATGAACACAAATCCAAAATGATGGTGGAGGGTATTTCTAGTCCAAGGAGCTTCTCAACGTGCATTTTGCTCAGTTTACCACAACTCTGGAAGACAGAACATGCAGAGCACCATCATTGCATGGGTCAAGCCATGATTTTGCTTAGAAATTAGGACATTTCAAGAGAAATACTACAAGAAAGTTGCATTGCTTTGAACTTAGAGGGGCAGCGTTCCTGGAGGCAGAGGGAGCTGCACGGGACCAGCCATGGAAATGCACCTGGGCTGGGGCAGGAAAGCCTGGACAAGCAGCACCAAAATGCTGTTCCTAAATCCATCTCCAGTTACAGACCTGCCATGGTGTGGAAGGGGTCGGCTGCATCAGCAGAACCCTCCAGCCCATGGCCATTGGACAGAACCTGGAAATGGAGCCAGGGAGAGGGAGCGGGGAACAAGGAGGCTCAGCCCCGCTCCCCGCACGGCTGAGGCAGGCAAGGAAAGAGATTTGGGTTAAATTGCCCTTTGTGCCTTTTGCTCTGCTTTGGTTTGGATTTTTTTTTTCTCTTTGCAAGCCAAATTCTGCCCTGGGACTCAAACAAAAAAAGTGCTTTTGTTCCCTGCTGAAATCCCTCTGTTGCCAGGACCAAGCCCCTGCCCCACCGAGAACTTAAGGGAAGGCCGAGAGGACCAGCCGAGCTCTGCACACTCCCGAGGAATCGAGGAGCAGAAAGCAGCTCCTGCAGGACAGACCCTCCCCGCGGGAGAGCCCTGCCACCCCCTGGGAGCTTCCCCCCGAGCAGGACCTGGCTGCAGTCCCTCATTTCCCGATGGGAGTCTGTCCCGAGCCATGCAGACCCCTCGGGGCAGAGCCTTTATCCACAGGTGCAGTGCAGAGAGGATTTGGCTACAGGTCCAGCGCATCCTCTGAGGAAACAGCCGAGCACCCATCGAGACTCCCCGAACTGAAAGGATGAAGCTTCCCTGTCTAACCCTTCCCGGGAACTGAGTCCCACACACGCATTCCGGGGGGAAGGGAGCATGCAGAGACCCACGGGAAGCCAGCTGGAAAATTCCCTGGTAAAAAGAAATGGCATCGGGAGCTCTTACCTGCTCGGATTTGTATTCCCAGCTAGCAGCACACCTACAGCCCCAGGCTCTCAGGGGGCATCGCGGGGGTGCGGATTGCTGCAGGTCATGGGTGTGTACAGCCAGAAGCAAAAAAAAACCGACCCAAAACGACCCCCCCAAAATCCCCTAAAAGCCACAACATGACCCAAATGAGATCCCTGCAACGGCTGTCTCGTTACAAGCAAGATGAGATGAAGGAGGGGTTTTTACTTGCTCTGAGGCATCATATGGAGCTTAATCACAGCAGTTACGTATTGGGTTCTTTTGGCCTTCAATCAAGTGTGTCATTTCGGTGGCAGCTGCCTACGTGATGCCAGCACCCTGGGCGCTCCAGTCCTGTGCCAGTGCCGGCCTTGTGCAGCTATTCTACGGCTCAACAAAGGGCGAATTCCATTTCCCAGGCTGCGGGAAGCTCCTCCTGTAGTCCAGCGAGCCCTTGGAGCCACCCAGGATCACACACCTCTCCTCCGGTACCCAGAGCCCGGGGAGCCGCTCCCACCGCAGCGCCCGTCCCGCTCTCATCTCCCGGCGCAGCCCATCCGTATCCCGAGGACTTCCAACACTCCCAAAGCCACCGGGAGGGGACACGGCTCGCCAGGCGCCGCGCGGACCAGCGCTAAGGGGAGGCAGCTGCTCCACGGAAAACAGCAAAACTTGGTGGGTGGGAAAGGTCTGAGGAGCTGCTGAGTAACCGCGGAACGGCTCAGGCAGGACCCGGCAGCTCAGCCCTCCCCACCGCAGCCCCGGGGATGCTCCAGGGGGGAAGCGAGCGCTGCAAATCAGGTGTTGAACCTGGTGATTGAATCAGCTGAAAGCAGCCGGGGCTGGGCTCAGCACGGCTCCGAGCAGGCAGCGGGGGGACGGGCACCACTCTGCACGGGAGCA
>JANPWX010000297.1:312387-350302 GCA_024734555.1 Trochalopteron elliotii
GGCAGGGACTTGTGCAGAGCCACAAGGTCCCCCCTGAGCCTCCTTTTCTCCAGGCTGAGCCCCTTTCCCAGCTCCCTCAGCCTCTCCTGGGGCTCCAGCCCCTTCCCAGCTCTGTTCCATTCCCTGGATATGCTCCAGCCCCTCAGGGTCTGTCTTGTGAGAGGCCCAAAAGTTCCCCCGGGACTGGAGGTGCCCCAGCAGTGCCAGCACAGGGCACGATCACTGCCCTCACTTCCCTGATCCTGCTTGGCCACACCAATGCTGATATTGGCCAGGATGGGCTTGGACTTCTTGGCCAGCAGGGATGGAGGAGAAGAATCCACATCTGCAGGTGTGTCCTGTGCTCTGTGAGTACAAACTGCCTCTCCCTGCAGCCAGGGCCCCCGGCCTGCCTGACCCCACAGCGTGCTGGAGGCAGGAGAGGAGAGCAGGGAGATCCACACCACTGATCCAGGGGCCCTGGATTTCTGCACGGAGAAGGAGGAAATGCCTGCAGGAGTGCCCTTCTCCGAGCCAAATCTCCCCCTTTCCCTGCTGCAGTCACCTTCAGCTGGTAGCAGCACTCAGTGGAGCTTGCTTGGCTCCCCAGCTCCCTGTTGGAATGCTCCTGAGGCATACAGTCCTTGGATCAGTGCCTGGCACCAGCACAGCCCCTGACCCCTTGGGGACAGCTGGGCCAGGACGCTTCCAGCAGGGGAAGTTTGACTGAAACCAATTTGGGCTGAAAGCAAGCAGAGATGTTGTGCTGGTAACAGCAGCTGACTGCAGGAGAGGCTCTGATGGGAGCCCAACACAGCTCAAACTGCCTCAACAGGATCTGGAAAACAGCCTGGAGAGACACCTGTCATCTCCAGCAACACTCCCACAGCCGTGTGCGCATCAAACAAAGCCTGCAGAGTGTCGATTTTAGGGCTCAAAGGTGTTTAATTCACAGCTTGTCTCCCTTGTACTTTTCTGATGTAAAATCCTTCCCGTCTCCTTCCCTTCAGCCTTGTGGGTCACCGTGTTCCCCACGCTGGGATTTTTCTGGGATCAGAGGGAACATGATCTGCAGCTCAGGACCTGGGGGCAGAGGGATTTTGGCTTGCTCTGCTCTCTATGCAGATAAACCCCATATAAACCCCAATGACATTCAACTCTTTCTGTTCCACCAGCTCAACTGTCCTGCCCCAGGGGGAGATTTCTGCATCCCACGGCCCCTCTCCCACTGCCTGGACATTGCCTGCACGGAGATTCAGGAATTTAGCCATGCTCTAAGTCCCTTAAAAACCATCAGGGCTGGGCTACATCCTGCAGTTTTACCATTTTTATGAAGTTACTGGCATTCCTGTGTTCAGCGAGAAGATAATCCCTGCTCCAGAAGCAAGGCCCTCAGCACCAGCGGTGGAAGCTGAGTGATGGCACAAAATGTTGTTCCATCAGAATGAGATGCAGATGAATCCTTTTGCTTTAAATTCCCACTTTTTTCCCTTGATCCATGAGAAAACTTTCACCTGCAGCTCCCTCATCTCCATCTGGGCTGCCTGTGTGAGTAAATGGGGGCAAAGCTCCTCATTTGGGAAAGTTATTCCCTGCCTTTAGCTAATTTCCTTTCCTTCAGCTCTGGAAAACATTAACCAAAGAGGTTCCAACCTTCATGGCTGAAAACAGTAGCTGGAAAATCCATTAGGCTGATATATTTATTATTAAAAATTGTGAAAAGACCAAGTCCTCATTAATCCCTAAACAGATCCAGAATATCTCCAGATTGTGTCCACATGAATAAAAGCAGCCCATGGCTCTTTTCCCTTTTTTCTCAGTTAAAGTACAGAGCTGATCACTCCAAACCCTCTGGTTTTCAGGTGTCCTGGGCAGCATCTCATGGGGCTGAGGGGGTGAGCTGGAATGGAGCTCTCCAGAAGGATGGGGCTTCCTCGGGAATCAGCCCCGGGATGATGTTTGGAATACACTCCTGGAAACGATACAGCCACAGACAATCAAATGCTGATGTGACAAGGTGAATGATGGCAGCAGGGCAGGCAGGCTGCTGTCAGCCCTGCCTGGGGACGCTGGCAGGGCTGTCACTCCAACAAGGAGCCATCAGCAGTGGCTGTAATTCCCCATCGAGCTGTGCCCTGCAGGCAGGTAGCTCCTCTCCCAGCTCGTGGGGACCTGCCCAGCAAAGCCACCGGGGCAGGGCAGGGTCTTTGTTCGGGGTTTGGAGCCCAGAGTGGGGTGAGAGCACCGTGGATCCAGCAGCATCAATTGGGTGTCCAAGGGGAGGCAGGGCAAGCCAGGCTGTGGCTTCAAAAGGTCCCTTTTAGCCAAATGTGAGACCTGGAGGGCCAAACTTCGAGGACCCTCAGAGAAGAAAGTCCTCTATGGGATTAGAAAGCTTTGCTCTGTTAGGGATGACCCTCTGGAATGAAAACCCCAGAAAATCGGGCAGGGCCTTGGAGGGGGGAGATCTGCAATCCCTCCTTCCCCACAGTGCTGCGAGGGGGCTCTGCCCACTCCAGTTTGGAATGTCCTGGGCAACACCCACTGCCCCCCTCCCTGGGGAGGGCTCAGGAGCCTTTCCCAGCCTGATGGTTCCCACGAGTGGGAGAGGTTTTCCAACTCACAGCCCACATTTTCGGTATTGCTTCATTCCAGCCCTTTTTTTCTGATGGAACACTTGGTGGAAGGAGTACAATTGCTCCCTAGCCTGGATTTTCATGTTTTAATGGTGCTTAATTATTCCAGGAGAAACTTTTATTTTTTCCTTTTCCTCCATCTCGCTTCTGCACTCAATGCTTTCTCCTGGAGTTTAATTAGCACATTTCAGAAGGGAATATTGAGATTAAATCACTGCTGGGCAAGCTCTGCTCCAGGATTGATGATCCTTGGGCACAGCTTTTATTGGAGCTGCCAGTTCAGGCTATGGATTTATGGAGCAAAGGGTTCTTTGGGCCAGGGGCGAGCCAGCGGTGCCGCAGCGGGCTGGGGACACGGGCCAGGCTGCTGGCCTTTGTTCCCTCCTGCAGCCACAGAAAGGATGGATGAGGGTGCTGGGGATGATGTGAGGGTGGTGAGGCCCTGACACAGAGCAGCTGTGGCTGTCTGAGCCCTGGCAGTGCCCAAGGCCAGGTTGGATAGGGCTTGGAGCACCCTGGGACAGTGGAAGGTGTTCCCATGGCAGAGGTGGCACTCGATCCCTTTGAGGGACCACCCTGGGATTCATCCTGGGCAGAAAGGGACACCCTGCAGGCCCCAAGGAGGGCACCCCACAGCCCAGCAGCAGGGCTGGCACATCAGCACCTCCAGCCCCACCATCTGCTGGGATCCACGGGCTCATTCCAGCCTCTCCCAGAGCCTGGCTGCAAACATCAGATGTAGGCACAGGTTTGGCACCAGGCCAGCCCCTTTCCTGCTGCCTCAAATGCCAGCATTTTGATTCAAGCTCATCTGCAAATGCTAAAAAAGCTGCAGCTTTGCAACAGAGTCCACCCTGGTGGAGCTCATTGAAAGGAGACCTTGAGGGAGGGGAAAAATCCCAAACTGAGAGTTCCTTTAATTGTGTTATTAAAGGTAGCTGAGACTCCAAATACTTGTGGCTTCCTTGGGGCCAGGGAACATTCTGGGAACAGGAATTTTTGCTCACACCCCTTGCAGGAAGGCTCCTCATCCCAGGAGCTCATGTGAGGGGTGTTATCCCAAAAAACTCCCAGCAATGCCCACGTGGGACAGAACAGCACCTCCTGCTCGTGCTGCTGGGCAGGCTGCCTTTCCTTTCATTATTCAGAGTAGCTCTGGCACAGAGTGGAGGAGAACTGGATAAGGTTTCACCCTTCAGAGCCCACAGGACTCAGCCAAGTGCCTGCACAGGGCAAAGAGTCCCAGCCCAGCCCCAAACCCAGGATGAATTTCAGCAGCCAGGGCTGGGGGACTGTGTGTTTTGTTTTGCTCTTCGAAAGATAGCCCTGTAATTTAGTGACTCATCCATTCTCCAGCCTTTGTTGCTTTTCGTTTTCAACATCTTTAAGCTGTTTGTGGAGAATATGCTTATTTTTAGACTTCCCATCAGGGAGAGGCATCTGAGCTGGTTCTGAGGGAAGAGCTCCATTGAGACTTTGGTGTCTGGGGTGTTAATGGGCAAATTTCCTGCTGGGGAGAGATCTCCTTCCCTTTCCTCACTGAGAAGGAGCAGGCAGGGATATTCAGGCTGTGCCCTGTGAGGTCTCTCAGGGTGCACCAAGCTCTGAGCTCCTGGAGGGAGGAGGAGGAGGAGGATGGATGCAAGGAAAACTAACAAATGTTGGCCCCAGGATCTCAAATCATGCTTATGAAACCTGCAAATCTCCATCCATGGCCCAGAAATTCTCTGTCCCACGGCACAGGCTGGCAGCAGGAAGGGCAAAGGGGGAGAGCAGCCCTCAGCCAAGAGCCAACCCCCATTTCTCTCCACTGCAGCAAATCGTGAGGAGTATTTCTGCTTAATTCAGTTGTTTTTTTTTTTTTAAAGCAATGTTTTTATTTGAAAATGAAGAAGTTGATTTTTTTGCCCCAGAAAATTGACAAAACAGAAGATGCTTTTTGAAATGAATAGGTTTGGGGTTGGGCTGGTTTGTGAAGTCTGACACCTCCTCATTTCGGTTTGCAGCAAATTCTTGTGGGGAGCTTTAAAATGAAAGGAAATTTCAAAATGAAAATTGGCTCTATAGCACTCTGAGCCAGGCATCTGATCAGAAAAAAAAGGGGGAAAAAGCACCCAATCCTGCCTGCTTCTTTCTTTCTTTTTTTTTTTTTTAATTTAATTAAGTCAATGGAGAACGGAAAGGCCTCAAATGAAAACCACACTGGCCCCAAACGTCTCCAAGGCTCCAGATGTGAATTCCTGCACCTTCTGCTGGCGAGCATGGCCTGGCTGTCCTCCAGCACTCAGGGCACAGCCCCTGCTCAGGAAGGAGAGCAGAGACCTGGGGATGTCCTGGAAAAGATCAGGAGGTGGATCCAGTCCATCCCTAGAATGTGGGATCACCCAGACCTGAGCTGAGCTCTCAGGGCACATCCTACAGACTCTGCTTTGCCCCATGGAGGTATTTGGGGTTTGCCAGCCCGTGCCACCCCCTGTCCCCACGTGTCCCTCGGTGCCACAAACGGGGCTCAGCCTCAGCACGGCCCCAGAGGCCCTGCCAGGACCTGCTCCCCCAGCCAGCCCCAGGCAGGGCTCCTTGGGCAGCTCCAGGGAACCTTTCCAGGCCACATTTGTAATTCTGCTGAGAGCTGCAGTCCTAATGGATGGCTGGAAGTGCTCCATGGCTCCTGGCTGTCACCTCCCAGCTCCTGGCTGCCCCTCCCAGGTGTCACCAGCAGGGCAGGGTTGTTCTGCTCTGCATTCCCCAGGAGCAGCCCCAGGAGCAGCCCTGGCCGTGTTTTACCTCCTGACATAGACACAGGACCAAAGCTGCTCAGCCCTGAGCCTGGAGCTCTCTGCTCTGCCATCCCCACCCCAGGGCCTGGTGGTGGCACAAAGGGCTCCCCTGGAGGAGCTGCAGTCACCTCCAGCCCTGTGTTCCCAGGGTACTGCACCCTCTCTTTCCATTTCCTTAAATCATGGAATCAGAGAAACCTGGAATGGTTTGGGTTGGAAGGATCTTAAATCCCATCCAGTGCCACTCCAGCCTTGGCAGGGAGACCTCCCACTGTCCCAGGCTGCTCCAAGCCCCAGTGTACAACCTGGCCTTGGGCACTGCCAGGGATCCAGGGGCAACCACAGCTTCTCTGGGCGCCCTGTGCCAGGGCCTGCCCACCCTCCCAGGGAACAATTCCTGCCCAATCTCCCATCCAGCCCTGCCCTCTGGCTGTTAAACCCATTCCCCTTGTCCTGACACTCCTAAACTCAAGGATGGTTTTTTGTTGCATCTAAAACTTTCCATGAACCACAGGGAAACCTCCAGGGGGGCTTTGGGGTGAACCTCAGAAAGGCATCCCAAGCCCTGGATGGAGGCACAGATGGAGCAGGGGGGAGCACACCTTGGCTGAAACACAGGAGAGCTGGACTCCCTGGCCAGGAGCTCAGGAACAGCCTCACTGGAGGAGCTGGGAATACAAGGCAGGAGGGTCAGTGTGCCCAGGCTGGGGGGGACAGTGACAATAGGATGGGTTTATTCCATTATTTACTGGCCAGATGCCCCAGCTCTCCATCCACCACCCTGAGCCATCAGCTGGGAGCACCTGTCCCAGGAGAGTGACATTTCCAGGGCCTGAGCAGAACTGGAGACAATCCGGCTGAGTTAATCACTGAGTGCTGGGGCCCAGAAATGCAGTGGCTTAAGAGAAAAATCTCACTCTATTTTTTTTAAATGAAAGCCTTTCTGCAATAGATTCAACCCAGAAAAACCCTGCTCAGTCCATGGATTGCAGTGCAGGTATGAGCCAAATACATGGTGGAAAGGAGATAAACACGGTGTCCTCCCGCATGGCCACAGGAGACAAATTCCCCATTTAGAAAGCCAGTAAAAACACATTTCTTTTAGAACAACTGCATTCATGGCACATTGTTTCTCTGAGAAAAAAATGTTAGTGACTTTGAACTCCTTCAATGCCATCCAGAACATATTTTTTTTTCCCCAAAGTGTCTCGAAAGTAGCAAAAAAATACGAAAGAATTAATGACTGTTAACAGCTGAAACAGATGGTCTGCTGTGAGTCCCCACAGCCTCATGCAACTGTGAGTCAAGCCATTTTTCAAAATGGTGAAGAAAGAAAAGTAATATTATAAAAAAAAAAGAAATCAATTTCCAAGGCTACCAGCCTTCCAAAATTCCACCACTCGGACTTCCCAGGCACGAGGCAGCAGGAAAGGAGGGGTTTGGACCCACCTTGGCTGCAGCCCCGAGTCCCTTTGGCCTCACGGGGGATGCTGAGGGTTTGTCTGCGTTCAGCAGCGCCTGGGGCGGGGTTCTGCTCCAGGGTTTGAAGAGGGGTTCCTCCCCACACAGCCGTGTCCCCACGCGATGTCCCCACGCCCACCCTGGGGACCAGCAGCGTCCCTCCCTCCCTCCCACCCGGGAAGGGACCGGAGAGGAGAAAAGCACTTGCCAGGAGGGGAACTCTGGTTGCCTGCTCCGCTGCGGCGGCTCCTCTTTCTCGCCGGGAGACTCATCCCCGCGGCCACCTTCATGCTTGGGCTGCCCCCGTGCCGGCTCCTGGATCAGCCCCATCAGGCAGGCGAGTCGGCGGGGCCCGGGCGCTGGGCGAGCTCATCATGGGGCCAGGCGAGCCCGGAGCGCGACTCTGCGGGCGGAGGAGCGACACAAAACTTCAGCGCACGCACGACGAGCCTTTATCATTTATTTAAACCCCCGGCTCTCAATAATTCATGCCGGGGGAGCCGGGACAACAATGCGGCACCGAGCGGCCACATCTGGAACAGATGTTCAGTTCCCAAAGAAAAGCGGGGGATGCGCAATGCCATGGGAATGGTGCGCTGTGAGACACAGCCCCGCTCCTCCCGGGGCACCAGCCGTGAGCCTGTGTGTTGGCACCCAGCACAGGCAAGGGCCAGGGCTGGTTCCAGCCGCAGCCCGGGGCAGGGAGAGCTCAGAGCTCACAGGCATTCCTTGGAAGCGCTGGGTAGAGGCTGGAAAGGCTCCTGCACACATCCACACGGGTTTCTGAGACATTAATTTTTAAGAATTAAAGACTTTAGTTAAACTAAATATTGCTGAGGTAAGATAGATAAACTTCCCTCTACTAACAGAAGCCGGATTTAAGGAACTGATAAATCATGAGGCCTGTTTATGTGTTCTGAGTAATCAATAGCCTCCAAGAATACAATACAATCATAAATCAAACAGCCCTGGAAAAACAGGATTCAGTTGTCACGTAACACTAAAAGGTTAAAAAGTCAAAGCGAGGAAGACCCATTTACTTCATCATTTTGAGACCCTGCCCCACAAAAAGGACCACCGACCCATTTCAAAGAACAAACTCCGCACGCTTAATGGCTTTTTGGCTAATTACCATACGGAGAGGGGAATGGGATGTACCAGAGTTATGAATATGCATTTGTGTTTTGGGTATTCAATACTCCTGTAAATAAAAAGCCCCTGTGATCATCTGTAAATTGCGTGTGTGTATTTGAGAGCAATCCTGCACGCTGCACGGTGTCGTAATAAACATACACTTTCTAACTTTAAACTGTTAGAGAGTCTTTGTCCATCATAGCTGGATATCGATATTAGATCAATATCCATATTTTTAATAAATCATTTCCATGAGGTCCCCAGCCAGGAGCCCACCCGTGCCAGCCTGGAGCGCCTCGCTTGGGTCCTGCGGCGGCCCCACCTCTGTGCCAGGGGGTGACACCGGGAGGGACCGATCCCGGCCCATGCTCCCGGGATGTGCCAGGACAAGAGGAGGCTCCGCGGCCGCCCGTGCACCTTTCATTCCCAGGTGTGCCTGCAGGGCACCCCCAGGGTGTCCCCTCAGCAAGTGGCACCTCACCAGTCGTGTCATACAAGCCCTCCAAGCCTGACCGTCTCTGTGCCGTGTCACCGAGCTCCTGCCCACGGCCACAGCTGGAGTCCTCTCTGCGGCCAGCACGGCCATGCCAGGGCCCCTCGTGGCTCGGGCCTGGCTGTCCCTGTCCCCATTCCCTTTTGGGACATCACCCGTGAGGCAATGAGCATTTGAACAACGCTCACGGGCACGTGGTGTGGTTTAGGGACTGTCCTGTGCAGGGCCAGGAGTTGGATTTCCACGATCCTTGTGTGTTACAGTGCGTGTTTTAGGGTTTTCCAAATTTCTGTATATTTTGTTGTTTGTCTTGTAATGGTTTAACCTTGTAACCCTCCCACTCCCAATTCCCTGTGGTATCACCTGGAAAAAGAACGTTGTCAATCACCCTGAAAGACCTGAGGGAAATGTTCTCCTGTTTGACCAGGTGCTCAAGTACCCACCTTTCCCGTTGTTGTGTTAAGCACCTCTGTCTTGAGCCACCCCCTTCCTTCCCCCGCATTGGTTCTGGGCTCTCCCCTGCTCAGGGGATGCCCTGAGTATTTAGGGAGAGAACCGAGGCCCAAAACTCACTCTAGCACGTGGAGTTCACTGGAATAAAACCTCTCCAACCCACGCCTAGGGTCTGCTCTTTCTTCCAAGCCTCAGACCACGCTACAGCTTGAGATTGAAACCCATCAAACCTTCCTTTTATGCAGGTCAAAGGACTACTGCTGGCCGGTTAGCAGCTCAGGAAACCAGCACAGGTGTGGGTCCTCGCCACTCAGGATATTCCATGAATCTCTGACCTTTCAGCCAGGCTCTCGCTATATGATCTAACAGACTCTTTATTCCTTTTGCCCTTTGCTGGCCCAGGTGCCCCCGGGTGCCCCATTCACGCCCATCGTTCTCCTTCCTGACACCGGCTCCAGTCCTGCGGGGCCCTGGCCCGTGCCCTGGCTGTCTCCTCCCTGCTGTCCCCTGCCCATCTGTCACTCACCAGCTGGCCTCGCTCTCCCTTTCTGTGGAAGGAGAATTGGAAGCAACAATTTCTCTGCCTGCAATTGCACAACACCTCAAGCACCTGAGCTCTGACCCAGACCTCTAAGGTGTATTATTATTAATTATAATTATTAATTATAATTATTATTATTATTGCCAGCACTGTTATCCCAGCCCTGTGAGGACACTTTCTTGATACAGTCCTTATGTTTTGGGATACCTCTTTTATCTCTGTGATTTGCAACACCTCCTCTGATATCTGAGCTCCACTCTGTGGGTAATACAAACTTGGAGGTGATTTTCAGTGCAAATTTTCTTCCTGAAAAGAAATTTTCTTCTTGCTCCTCTTCCTAAATGTGAACCTTGCACTTTACCCTGCCAGCCAACCACTTAATGCCAGTAAGAAATGGACTTTCCTTTTCCCTAGATAATGAGTGATCTTGCAGATTGGATAATGAAATAAGTAATGCCATTAGCAGCCCACTAATCAGTGGTGAGCAGTGAATAACACCGAGTGCACGGCTGTCAACTGCTCCTGAAGGACAAGGGAAGGGGAGCTGGGCAGAAATGGGGAAACCACCCAAAATCTAGTCCCCTGCTCCCCACATGTTCCTTTTTTACTGCAAAGTGGCCAACAATCCTTTGCCTGGGGGATCCAGCCTCGTGACAGCCTGTCCAGATTAGGTATCTGTGCTCGGGAGACTCTCCGCACATCCTAAATCCTACTGAATTCCACACTTAGCAGGAAGCCACTTCCTTCATTTCTGTCCCTGCCTCGTGCAGGATGTGACAAAAGAGGGAGGAATCCAGGAGTGTCATTAGTGGTGGTGGTGGCAGAACACGGCCACAGCTGCAGCAGGACCTGTCCCCTGTGTCCCTGGCTGTCCCTGAGCCGTGTTCCCCAGTGATCCCGAGAGGAATGGGTGTGGTGCTGGAGCAGGGCCTCCCCTCTGTCCTGCCAGAGGGTGTGAAACAGGAGACGCTGGAGCAGATCAGAAATGAACGTCTGAGCAGAGTCACCTCTGGGAGGGAGCAGCCCTGAGCCTCTGATTTCTGTCTGGCTGTGTTACCTCCACCCACAGGGGATGTGGCACCCCTGGGCCTCGGGTCTCCAATCCCCATCCAGACACAGCTCTCAAGGGACTGCTCAGCTGTTTCATGCAGCTGCTGACAGCTCCCCTCCGTCTTCCAGTCCCAGGATCACTGAGCTTGGAAAAGATCTCCAGGATAAAGCCCAAGCTCTGCCTGATCCCCACCTTGTTCCCAGCCCAGAGCACTGAGTGCCACGTCCAGGCCTTTTCTGGGCACCTCCAGGGATGGGGCCTCCAAACCTCCCTGGGCAGCCCCTGCCAAGGCCTGAGCACCCTTTCCATGGGGAAATTGCTCCTGGTGTCCACCCTGAGCCTCCCCTGGCCCAGCCTGAGGCCGTTCCTTCTCCTCCTGTCCCTGTTCCCTGGGAGCAGAGCCCGACCCCCCCCCGGCTGTCCCCTCCTGTCAGGGACTTGTGCAGAGCCACAAGGTCCCCCCTGAGCCTCCTTTTCTCCAGGCTGAGCCCCTTTCCAGCTCCCTCAGCCTCTCCTGGGGCTCCAGCCCCTTTCCCAGCTCTGTTCCCTTCCCTGCACACACTCCAGCCCCTCAGGTCTTCCTTGGTACAGCCCAGAACTGGAGGATGAGGTGCCTCATCCTCAAGGTGTGCCCTCAATCTTTCTGCCAGGTGCCACAGGAGGGGTTTTAGGAAGAGCTCCATCGTGGGTAACACCACACTGAACTGCTGAGGACCTTTGTCCAGGAGTGCTCGCTCTGGGAGAGAGGAAGATCAGGAACAACAACCCTAAAAATAAAAAGTTATCAAAGAGAAAACTGAATGAAACCCTTTTTAACCCCCTAAGACACCTCCTCTGTCCTCATCTCCAGCCCATCTCACAGCACCCCAGTGAGGCTGTGAACACCTCGGCGGGCGCTGTGTGACTGAAAGGGTTAATCGGGAAGGCATTTTCCGCCCATCCCCCTCGCTGGCCCAGCACTGCGAGCTCCTGGCCCCGGATTCCCTCTCCTCGCTATCCGTGCCAATGGAAGGACGGAGCCAGCGCCGGTGGTGACTCACGGAGCCGCGCTCGTCTCGGCACATCCCTCCTCTCAGCACATCCCTCCGTGGCACTCGGGTGACACTTGTCTCCCAAACGTGCTGCTGGGGACAGGCAGGAGGAGCACAAACACAGGCACGGAGCACAGGTGGGGCTGGGTCCGAACCGGGGGTGACACTGCTTTCTTTTCTCTCTGCTGGCAGATAATCAATTCTGCTCAGAAGAGGAGAAACCCAGCTCCAAGGAAAAAAGAAAGGTCCTCACATCACTTCTTCCATCAGGCTGACACCTCTTCATCTCAGGGAATTTAACATCTGTTACATAATTCAGGGAACATGTGGTTATTTTCCAGGCTTATTAATAGCCCAAACCCCACAGCTTAAATGAAAATGAGCAGCTGCTCCAGACTTCACCTCTGGAGAAGGGGCTGGGAGCAGGTACCGGGGCTGGCTGGGGCTCAGGGCTCCCTCCTGCCACAGCTCCTCCTGACAAGCCAAAAAGGACAAGGCTTGGACTGCTGCTGAGACAGCTGCATTTCCACATTTCCCCCAGTGCTTCCTTCACATCTCATTTTTCTTTCCAGGAGAGGCAGAGGACGGTGGACAGGATCACTGATATGAGAGAGGGTTGAGGAAGTGCAGAGAGGAGGGGAGGGAGACAGTGGATCATTGTACCCTTCATCACAAAACACTTCCATTCACAGGTCACTTCCAAGACGTCCAACAGGGCCTGAAGGTATTTCCATGCCAGGATTTAATCCTGAATGCCTGAGCTGCCCTCTGGCTTGAGGAGCAGGCTGAAGGAAGGCCCCTGGCACCTGGACAGAAGGTGGGAAGGTTTTCTGTGGCTCTGTTCTGTGGGGATGGAAGGGCAGTTCCATGAGCACTCCTCTCCACACCAGAATGGGGCCTTGGATGCTCCCTGATGTTTCCAGGTGGGATTCAGGCTGGGCAATAGGTAAAGGTGAGGCTGTGGCTGGGACACACAGGCATGTCCAGGGTATCCCTGAGACACCAAACCCACAGCTCACATCAGGGAAAGGGAGAGGCAAAGTCTTCCAGCCACCTCCAGCCCATCCAGGGATCCATTCATGGATCATACAAGTGATCTCCTCACTCTCTTCGTGGTCTTAGCAGAACTCAAAGTTCATCTTGACTCAGTCCCAAATCCCTCTGTGACTTTAATCCAGCACAGAAAACCCAAACCCAACAAAGGATGGGGACTGGTGAGAACCTCTCCATTTCCTGGTGGTCCACAAAAGCCAGGAAGATCTGCCCAGAAGGGGCAAGGTCACCAGAGCCCAGTGATGCCCAGGGAGGATGAGGAGGTGGCCCTGGTGCCCCGGGCAGCCCTGAGCCACTCTGGGTGCAGCCACTCCAGTGGGAGGAGGGCACCTCTGCCCCAGGGTCAGGCAGGGACTGGGAACACCAGAGAGCAGGGATGGAACCTCAGCAGGCAGAAATCAGGAGCTGCTCCAGCTCCAGCTCCAGGAAACGCCTGAATATCCCTAGGACAGAGCACAGAGCTCACACAGCTCATCCCACAGGGAAAAACAGACAGGAATTTGGGGGTTTCTCCATGTTCAGTGAACAGCCAATGGTTCCCAGAGGGCAAGGCAGCAGCAGGAGAACATGAGGGAACTCCCCAAAGACAGTCTGGGAGCTGGGAGGTGACTCCAGTTTGAGGGAAAAGCCTTGGCTTGAGCCTTCCTTTCCAGAGGAGCAGGGAGCTGCCTTCAGGCAGCACATCCCAACTTCTGCCTCACTGCTGCACCAAAGCTGAGCCTTGGGACTGCAAACTGCCATTTCCAAGTGGTCGAGAACCACAGGACACAGACTGTGCCTGGAAGACCTGGGAAGGGGAGCATAGACAGGACCTGGAGCTGGGCTGAGACTGGGGTTTATCCAGGGATCTCCAGACCCTGCTGCCTTGGTTGTTCCCAGTCCAGGGATGGGCTCAGATTTCCACTCTCCCCACTGGAGAGCTTCCCATGCAATCGAAAATGACCCGCTTAAAAAAAAATTAAGTGAACAATTTCTCTAAATCTGAAATCACCAAATCCAAACTGCTTCAGCTGATCCCAAACCGCTTTCTGACCCAGACTAGAAGGGATTATTTTGGGAGAGGAAAAGAGCTGTCAACTTCAGAGAGTTTGACTCAAATGTTCTTTTTGCCTTCCCTATAGCCACCTTTTTCATCCCCACCCAGCTGAAAGTTCACTCATTTTTATTTTACAGGCATATTTTCTCTGTTCACCAAGCCATGCTTATCTGACCTCCTGGATCTGTAATAATCATTTCTTATTCCTTCTGTACCTGGGCTGATCCTCTAAGCTTTGCTGAAAGGATTTGGACAAAAATACTCTTTTTGACATCCTGGGATTCTTTCACTGAATTTTCACTATTTTGTGCCTTCATATCCCATTCCCCAAATCTGCATGGTGGCAGTTCTGGAGGTCAATTTGACTTAAACAATTACAATTTAAATGCAACTTAAACAGTTCAGCTTATTGGCACAAATACAGAGCCACGGGATATTAGGGAAGGCATGTGCTGAGTACCTAAAAGCTCTTGGAAATTTAAAAATCATCTAATTATGTCTGTTACCCAACAAGGGCTTCGCACACTGCTCAATGTCTTTAGAAAAAGCAACTGGCAACATCAGAAAAATTATAAATTGACAATTCCGAGTGATTGACCTCCTGTTCCTATTGTGCATTTGCCATGGAACGAAAGAAAAACAGGAAGGAGCCTTGCCAAGGTATGGGGAAGAAAAAAACAACAACAAAAATGAATGAGATTTTGTTGGCAGAACTTGCAAATTATTCCTGCTCCTTTTCACCCAACTTCCGTCACATAATTGCCATGTGCTGCAGCAAATTCCCTGGAAATGCTTCTGCTTCTGGGAGCAGCAGTTTGTGCAGAGCAAGAGGCTCCTGTCCTCAAAGCCCCAGCCAGGAATGAAGCACAAGCAGAATGTTATCGATATATATTATAAAGTTGGCTTTTCACAAGGTATGTGCTATATGAATAATAACATAGTATTAAGAATATAAGGTTTTTATTTCTGTTATTAGTAAAGAAAACTAGGCATAGTGGTAGTAGTTGATAGAGTGTGCTTAAACTGTCTGTTTGGTCAGGATAACATCCAGTGAACATGGAAAGAAGACCCTGCTATTGATACACCAACTATCAGCATCTGCCACCTGAAGAGAGTCTGGACCAAGACCCAACCTGGAGGTGATGATGAAGACACAGCCCAGAAACACACGTGCTCTAAAAAGGGGGACCCAAGGAGGGACCATGCAAAACAGTTCCTGGAATATGGAAACTAGTTCATGGAAAAACATGGATATTCAACAGACTGATGCAATAGAAAGGGGATTTAAAGAATGTCTCTGATACAGCAATGTGTGGACTTGGCTAAATGCCAAGTCACCCAGCCAGCCGTACTTTGTTTTTTTCCTATCTCCTAATTGTTTTACTTTCTATTAAACTTACTTCTTAAAATCTACATAGAAAGTGAACCTTGTTTTTCACAATAAGAACCAAAGAGAAAGAGGGTTTAGGTCCAAAGGTGGCAGGTTTGGCTCTAGGCCAGGCTCCAGCAGGTGTTTGTGAGGATGGCCGGGCTGGAGTGCCAGGGAAATCAGAGCTGCTGTGACTCAGAGCTGCAGCCTCTGTCAGCAGGAGAGGTGCAAAGCAGCCTTTGGGCTCCAGAAGGGCTCCAGCAGCAGTCTGAGGGCACAGATGTGCCCAAACCAGCCAAGGAGGCCTCTGAGGCCTCTTCCATCCCAGTCCACATTGTAAGAAACAAAATACCGATTTCTGAGTTCAGTTGGATACTGTTTGCCTTACCTGTGGTGACGCTTTTCTCTGTCGTTTGGCTCAGACCGATTATTATTGTAATTGGAAATACCTTCCCTAAATGTTTTGTCTGTCCAATGTTAATTACCTGAGAGCCCTTTCTTTGTAACTGTCCTCGAACTGCCCCTACCCCTGCCACTCCTGCCACAGCAACCACAGGGCAACCGATGGCACCACCCGACATGCAAATGAAAAAGCCTCAAGTGCTCATGGGACACGATTTGGACATAAAACCCCTAAAACACAACGAGCCAACACAAAACCAAAAACTAAAAATAACCACTCTAAGTCAGCATGGAGAACCTGACACCAGTCAGAGCTGGGCTCCATCTTGTCACCATAACTTCAAAAGTATCCCACACACAGGACTCTCCTAGACTTTCCAACATGTGAGTGTCTTCCAGGGACTCCAGCAAGAAGAAAACCTCAGCTCTGCGTGTGGAAGAGCTGAACGTCTCCTCCCCCGCATCGTCCATCGGGAGCAGTGGCGGTGTGTGCAGCCCCCTGAGCCCCCCCCTATAGCTGATCTTAATAAAGGCATTAAAAAGGAGCCAGTCTCCTTGCCCATCATTTCACACATCCTGCTCCTGCCTGCAGCACCAGCTCCTGGAGATTCCAGCAGGAAAGCTAAACTCACCACAACCCACGCTGCCACTCCTCACGGCAGCACTGACCCTGCAGGAGAGATTCCAGGCTGGAATGTCGGGTCGGGTCAGGGCAGAGGGGGATCTGCTCCATGTGGAAATGACCAAAGCAGGGCCCAAGGGTGGCCCCAGAGCATGGAGGGCCCTCCCCAAGGGGTCCCACAGGCTTTGAGCTCTGAGCAGAGCTGAGTGCGGGTGACGATCAGGGAAAAACGGACAAATTTGAGCCAAGCTCCACCCAAAAAGCTCAGCCAGGAGCAGATAAAGACAAAGCTGCAGTGGAGGTGCAGCCAGGAGACGGGGTGGGAGCAAAGGGACCTACAGGAGGCTGGGCTTCAGTGGGCTCCACGGGCACAGTGTGGGTGGGATCAGGGGAAGATGCTCAGGGCTTCACAGAATAGCCCGAGGGGGAAGGGGCACATGGATCATCCACTCCAACCCCTGGCCCTGCACAGACACCCCAACAATCCCACCCTGGGCATCCCTGGCAGCTCCTGGAGCTCTGGTAGCCTCAGGCTGTGCCCATTCCCTGGGGAGCCTGGGCAGTGCCCAGCACCCTCTGGGGGAAGAACCTTTCCCTGAGATCCAGCCTGACCCTCCCTGTCACAGCTCCAGCCTTTCCCTGGGCCCTGTCCCTGTCACACAGAGCAGAGATCGGTGCCTGCTCCTCCTCTTCCCATCATGAGGAAGCTGGAACTGGGATGAGTCTCCCCTCAGTCTCCTCTGCTCTAGCTGAACATTCCAAGTGCCCTCAGCTGCTCCTCTTCCCCTCAAAGCCCTTCACCTTCTTCGTGGCCTCCTTTGGATGCTTCCTAATGGATTCATGGCATTCCTAATGGATTCATGGCTTTCCAGCATTGTGGTGCCCCAAACTTCACACAATATTTGAGATGAGGCTGGCCCAGCCCAGAGCAGAGCAGGACAATGCCTCCCTGGTGGCCCCAGGACAGGGTCACTGCCCCCAGGGCTCTGACAGCACCAAGGCTGGATCCCAGCCTTTGGAAGCACGGGAAGCACTGGGATCCAGACGCTGAATACCTAAAACCTTGTCACCTGCCCCGGCATCTCAGACTGCTCCTCTCAAAGTGGCCCTGTGGTACAGAACCACATATATGGGATCTCTGATGTTGGACAGAACTCCAAGCCCAACAGGTCTGAGCTGTGCCCGATGCCCACACTGTCCCCAGCCCAAAGGACCAAGTGCCAGGTGGTTTAAATGATCCAGCACAAAGCACTTGGTGCTCCTGTGGAAATCAGGAACTGGTTTTCCTGGCTCAGGAAAGCAAATGTAAGGATTTGAAAGAAAAATGGATGCAGTCTCTTCACCTCAGTGTGTGCTCTGTGCCATTGACTGAAGTCACTGCACTTGAATTTATATGTTTTTCTAAAACAAGACTTGGCTGGCAGCTCTTGAGATCTCTAAAATAACTTTTTCTCTAGTGCTGTTGTTTTTCAACAACACTTTGAGCTGTTACTTATCAAAAGGGGCCTCACTTCCCCAAATTAAATAAATATTCTATAAAACAAGGGATGTATAAGTAAGTCCAATGTGCTTTCAAACATTCGGGGGTTTTGGTAAACAAAATCTATTCTGTATTTCAAATCTGCAGCTTTACCTCATGCAATATCACTGTGCAAAAGTTTATTATTAATTTGATTATACATCTTATTAACTGTGCTCTTGTGTGTCCCCCCCTTTCTCTCCTGTTCTACTTATTTACTTTGAAAAAAAGTCCAATCATGCGTCATACAGCACTGCAATTTTCATCAGAATTCTTCTGCAAGCTGCTAGCAAAACATATTTAAGGCTGACCCCGACAACCATTCTCATTTTCCTTCAAACATTTCAATTATTACTTAATTTGGGCCAGCTTGAATAGTCCTGGCACCTCTAATTTGACCACTGTCACTGCAACGGAGGAGTGACTTCAAAATGAAAGGGGTTTGAAATTGCCATCAATGAACAAGTGGTGGTGGTTAATTATGATTTCATTCAATATTGCTGGGGCCAAAATTCAAATATTGGGGTCAGTCCTGGGCCCTGGACTCCAGGAAAGACTTTGAGGGGCTGGAGTGTGTCCAGGGAAGGGAACAGAGCTGGGAAAGGGTCTGGAGCCCCAGGAGAGGCTGAGGGAGCTGGGAAAGGGGCTCAGCCTGGAGAAAAGGAGGCTCAGGGGGGACCTTGTGGCTCTGCACAAGTCCCTGACAGGAGGGGACAGCCGGGGGGGTCGGGCTCTGCTCCCAGGGAACAGGGACAGGAGGAGAGGGAACGGCCTCAGGATGGGCCAGGGGAGGCTCAGGGTGGATTTTGGGGAAATTTTTTCCTGGAAAGGTGGTGCAGCTCTGGCACAGCTGTCAGGGAGGATGAGGAGGTGGCCCTGGTGCCCCGGGCAGCCCTGAGCCACTCTGGGTGCAGCCACTCCAGTGGGAGGAGGGCACCTCTGCCCCAGGGTCAGGCAGGGACTGGGAACACCAGAGAGCAGGGATGGAACCTCAGCAGGCAGAAATCAGGAGCTGCTCCAGCTCCAGCTCCAGGAAACGCCTGAATATCCCTAGGACAGAGCACAGAGCTCACACAGCTCATCCCACAGGGAAAAACAGACAGGAATTTGGGGGTTTCTCCATGTTCAGTGAACAGCCAATGGTTCCCAGAGGGCAAGGCAGCAGCAGGAGAACATGAGGGAACTCCCCAAAGACAGTCTGGGAGCTGGGAGGTGACTCCAGTTTGAGGGAAAAGCCTTGGCTTGAGCCTTCCTTTCCAGAGGAGCAGGGAGCTGCCTTCAGGCAGCACATCCCAACTTCTGCCTCACTGCTGCACCAAAGCTGAGCCCTGGGGGTTTAACTGAGGTGGGGATGTGGCACTTGGGGACCCCGGGGGTTTAACTGAGGTGGGGATGTGGCACTTGGGGACATGGGGAAGTGCTGGCTTTGGCAGTGCTGGGGAACAAGAACTGTTGGATGTAAAAACATCAACTCTGGAAGCAGGAAAAAAACTGGCTCTAAGATGGCCAGGAGCAATCCAAGGTGTCAGAATTGCTCCTATGTTTACAAATATATACACCATGTATATACATGAAGACACCTGAGTATTATATACATATTGTGGCAAATACATAAATTTTATATCAATTACAAAAAGGTATAAATGTACAAACACACAATATACTGATTGTTATATAATTTTAAAAAATTATATAACACATTAAAAATTGAGAAGCTGCTTGAATAGAAATAAAAAAGGAGAAGTTAAAAGATTAAAATAACTGCTTTAAACTCTCTGTTGCAAACCTGGAATAATCACAGACTGCCAAACCAACCAGAGGTAAAAGGGAAAATGGTTGTGCAGCAACCCAGCAGAGCAGAAGAGTTAAAAGGCACTGCTCAAAGTGTATCCAGGGTGGAAAGAGATCCCTGGGTGTGACAAATTGCACGGACAGCAGCAGTGGGGTCGGCCAAAAAGGGATGTGAACAACAACTCCCTGAAGAGATGACACCAAAACCTGGTGAGAAGCACAAGGGCAGGAATTCTGACAGGGGTTGTGGCTGATGGTGAGCACCCAGCACAGCCCAGGAGAGACTGAAATGAGGCTGAATGGGTGAGGGAATTGTTTGCATTCCTTTTCCTTCTGGAGGAGATGGGAAAAGGAGGCAGAAACAAAGATGAACAGTCACTTTTCATAATGGAAACAACTTCCCACTGCAGCCCCAGAGAGCCCTGTAAAATAGACCTACTCAGTTACTGGGAAATTCCCTGGGGACGGGAGGTGTGTGAGAGCAATGACAACTTTCATTAATGGCACAGAGTCAAGCACGATGAACAAACCCTGAACTGGTGCAACAGCTGCACAAAAATCATACAAAATCCAGCATCTGAGGTCTAAAGAGCTGAATTTCAGTGCCAAATCCTGCTCAGGAGAAAAGACCCCATGGTCTCCCTACCAAATGCTGAGCTCTGGACTCAGCATTGCTGGCCAGAAGTCACTGGCGGGGTGTGGAGGCTGATTTGGAAAGAGCCATGGGAAAATCCAATGTGAGAGATTTCTGTCAGAGAAACAGAACAAACTGGAACTGTGCTGCTGTCTGGCTCTGCTGTGCACCTGCAGGGTGAATAAATGCCTCCTCAGAGCATTTGGGGAGATAACAGAACCAGGAAGGGTGACAGGAGGGAAAGGAGCTTGGACAGAGACAGAGAGTGAACTCTGCACAGAAACAGATTGACATGTCAGGGCCCTTCAGTCTGGCAAAGAGATGCTTGAAAGGGATGTAGGAGACACTTATTAAACCAGAGTTTTATCACATCCTCAACATCACGGAGCAAAGGCAATAGAGAACAAACACTTGCTGTTTTTCACAGCACCAGACCCAAGAGGCACCCAAGGAAATTACCAAGAAATCGTTTCAAAAAAAAGAAAAAGGCAGAGGAAATGTTTTTTGCAAATAGTGCCCAATTATGTTGTTGAATTTTTTCCTGGAAGACATCAAGTTCTCAAAAAAGGAATAAAATAATGGATTGAGAGTGACAGACAGCCTTCAGCTCAGGAAGTTTCCAGCAGGGGTTGAGAGGAGCTGGGAAGTTGGAGGAGGAATAGGCTGCACTTGCCCTTCTCCAGGAGATGAGGTGAGAGGGGAATTTGTCCTCACTGGAGAAAGAGTCCCAAGGATGGAGCTACAATTACAATGCCCTGAGTCCTCGTGGCATTTTTCTTACTGCCAGAGAAGCAAATATTTCCTCCTGGAGCTGCTGGACACTGAGAGCTGCAAGACAGGTTCCATGAATTTTATGTGGATCACAGTTTGGACATAAAGTGTTTAACTAATGGTCAAGAAAAAGCCCAGTGAATCACCACAGGTAACCCTGTGCCTTGCACAGAGCAGGTTCTCTTCATAATTCACACTCTTAAACTCAGCTAATCTGTTCTTTCAAACCCTTTAGGGGTTCTCAGGCATGGCATCACTAAAAATAAATAGTTTTAAGGGACTTCCATGAGCTTGCCTTGGGTAGTGGCCTGAGGGGTGGCAGGGAGGGAGGAGGGAAGGCACCGTGGCAGCCTCTGGTTTCTGCAGGTCCCAGAGGGAGTGCTGGGCTCTGGCTGTCAGACCAGAGCCCGTTGTGCTGTACCAACACCTGTGCAAAGGATACACTGTTCTGCAGCCCTGCCTGGGCTGGAGTTCAGCACCAGGGAGTGCCAGCTCTGTACTCGCCTCACAGCTCTCTCCCACCCTGCCATTGATTTTTATAAACAATGGTGTTTATAAAATGGTTTATGATTTTTTTATTTTGGTGTTTTCTCTCCAGAGGCACGTGAGAGCACACAAAGGGGTGCCCACAGGGGACAGTCCTTAGGACAAGGACAGGGCCATGGGTAACCTCATGTTTCCTTACAACCCCACTGCAGAGCTTCTCTGGAATCTCTGGGAAAGCCCAGGGAACCTCCTCAGCCTCCCCCTCTCCTTCTCTTGCTGCACCTTCTGCCTGCAGCTCCCAGGGTCACCACTTCCCTCTCCTCAAAAGCCAGAGTGTCAATCCAGAGCCATCCCCTCTGTGCCCCTGTGCATCCCCTGTGCTCCCAGGCACTCCTGTCCCACCTCTCCAAGGATGTCCATGGACACAGCAGCTCCTCTCATCCAGCCAACACCTCTGGACAATGAGCAGGAGATTGCCAAGGCTTCTCATGGGATCCCAGACTGGTTTAAGATGGAGAAATCCATCTCATTCCACGCTCTGCCCTGTCACCTTCACTACCCCCATGAGTGGCTTTGACACATGAGCCTGGAGCAGCCTGGGGGGCCCAGCTCTGACCCAGAGCAATCTCTGCTGGGTTTTTGGGCTGGCACAGGGCCCAAATAGGGTCAGTGTTCCCAAAGGGATCAGCAGGGAGGGCTGTCCAAGGTTTCCTGATGCCTCTGGCTGCTCTCGGCCTCTCTGGAGCTGCAATGCTTTCCTCAAGCATTAAATGAGACCCCAGGTGGAGCCCCCTTGCCTTTTGTGCCAGAACAGGAATAAGCCCTTATCAGCTCATCATTCACCCTCTCACACTGTTCAGCTCCTCTGGAAAGAGCAGGGACAGCATTTCCCACAGATCCAGCTCCTTCCTGTATCCCAGAAAAAGCCCCTTTTACAGCTTCCATTCCAGGATTTTATCAAATATCCCAAAGACAGCCACTCTTTCTTCAATCAGGCCACAGGACAAAATCTGCACCATGGTACAAACTAATGGAGAAAAGAATCCATCCACTCTTCCAGCTTGTTTTTATGGGTTATCCAAACTGCCTGGATCTCCTTTCCCACTGAGTATTCACCAGGAATTGGAGAAGCTACAGGCTCGGTGGTGTGGGTGCAGTGAGGCTCCTGCTGTGCCAGGGTGCAGCTGAACAGGGTCCTGCCCCATCAGGCTTTTCTCTGGGTTTTTCTTTGAGGCCAGGATGGGTTGGGATTAATCCCACTGGTGTTATTTGCATTACAACAGCTCTGGGATTGGGCATCTTTTGTTCCAGAAAATGGGATTTTTTCATGTGAACTCATTGAGAGGAACTTATCAAACCAACACAGCTCTGCATGGACTGAGGTGCCAAGGGATAGTGCCACCCAACAGAAGCTGCTTGGCACTGTCACGGCTCCACCTGACAGCAGTTAACATGACACATGTGACAGTCACACGTCACACACCCTCATGTCCATCAGCAGGAGAGAGGAACTTTGCCCACCCCAGGAGGCACCATCAACCATCGAGCCCTGCCCATGCTGACACTTTGCCAAAGGGTCAGGGAGTGATCCTGCCCCTCTGCCCAGCCCTGGGGGCACCTGTGGGGTGCTGAGTCCAGCTCTGGATCCTCAGCACAGCAGGGACAGGAGCTCCTGGAGCTGGGCCAGCACAGGCTGTGAGGATGAGGAGGGACTGGAGCATCTCCATGGCCAGGAAAGGCTGAGGGAGCTGGGGCTGTTGAGGCTGGAGAGAAGCCCCAGCTGAGAGGGGCCCTCAGCCCTGGGTGTCCCTGTGTGCAGGGAGGGGCAGAGCAGGGCCCAGGCTCTGCTCCAGGGCCCAGCAGTGGCACCAGAGCAGGGCAGGCACTGAGCCCAGCAATTCCCCCTGCACAGGAGGCACAACTTGTGCCCTGGGCAGTGCCCAGCCCTCAACAGGCTGCCCAGGGAGGGGCTGGAGTCTCCTCAGCCCCTGGGGATATTGCAGAGCCCTCTGGACACCATCCTGTGCCCTGTGCTCTGGGATGGCCCTGCCTGAGCAGGGAGGTGGCACCAGTGACCCTCTGTGCTCCCTTCAGGCCTGGCCCAGCCTGGGGTTCTGGGATTGTGTGACACTCTCCTGCTGTCTCCTCCTGCATAGCCCCAGGCCTGGAGCCAGCTGAGGTGTCAGGGGAGTTGCAGATCATTACAAGCCACAAACATCCTCAGGGCAGCCAGGCCAGCTGACTCCTCCACAGCAGCAGCAGCTCCATGGCAGCTCCTTGTTCTTAAGAACCAGCAGCTTTCTTGTGCTTAACCCCTGGGAGACCTTTACTCTTCCCAAGTTAATCCCTTCCCAGCTCCATAGGCAGTTTTGCCACAGTGGATTTATGAGGCAGCAAAAATAAATCCACACTCTGAATGGGTTCCTGTTTCATTTGCAGCTCTGGGGGTGCCAGCCCCTTCTTGCCTTTGCTCCTGCATTGGAGCCTCCAGGAGAAACCTTTCCAAAATCAGCAGGGGCCTCCTGCCAACTCCAGTGAAGCATCAGCAGCTCCTGAGGGTTTATTAATCCCCTTTGAAAATGTGCCTGAGGCTCCGAGAGCACTTGGGCTCAAACTGGAGTCCAGGCTTTGGCTGGAGCCAGGAGCGACCCAGAGTCAGTCAGTTCTGAGTACAAGAGAATTTGAAGGGTGAAACCTGCATCAAACTGGGCAACTTCTGTACATGACTTTCTTGAATATGTGCTCCCAAGATTCCCCAGGGATCCTGACACGATTTGGTTTAACTCCATTTAAATACCAGCCTCCAGGAGACATCGATTCCTGGCAGTCTCTGAGTGACCATGGAACACAAGATTGGCACTGCCTGGGCAGCCTCTCATCTCCTTCCATTCAAGTGGGGGCTTAAAATAATGCACTGGGAGTGGCTTCTGTTCAAAAGGCTAAAACATGTCCCAGAGGAGGGGAAAAAAGGGTAAAAACATCAAAGAAGACAAGAGCACAGGATGAGGTGGATGAACCTGCTCTGATAGGCCACCTGAGCCCAGCCAAGCCACCCAGATGACCGTGACCAGGATGATCCATCCCTGCAGGTCCATGTCTGGATCCTGCCATCCCCTGGCCTGACTCTGCCACCCCGCAGGCTGACGCACCGTGCTGCTGTCTGTCCCTCACACATTTCCCTCAATAACTGTGCAATTTCATTCATATGCTGCGTTTTTAGCATTTCAGACTTCTGTAGACTGCTTTTAATTTATCAGACTAATTCCAACTGCAATATCCTGCCAGAGATGGAGAATGGGCTTGACAAACATCCCTTGCTCTAAATAGAAGAATTTATTAGATTCTAGCAGCTCGAAGTAGTAAATTTAGGTTTTATCTCCGTCAGATCCAGATTGGTCCCTTCCTGCTCCAGACACCCTGCTGGGTTCCTTTTGTTTAAAGGTGACTGGCAAAGGGAAAGCAGAAATGAGAGCTCTGCCTTGTGTGCCTGGGCTCTTTCCACTTTACAGAGTCAAGGAAGCAGGAAAGGTTATTGCCTACAATAAAAATAGAATTATTTTTCTGCCTCTTCCTCAGAAATTCAGCTCTAGTTTGGAGCAGGAAAATCTCGGCTGCTTGGAGATGGACAGGCAGGGCAAGATGGAGCAAATGGCCTGGTGGGATCTTTAAACCCAGCCCTTTGTGCCCACCTGGGGATGGTCCCTGGTGGGGCTGTCAAGGAGCCCGGGGAAGGAAAGGGCTCTGGGGCTGCTCAGAACCTGTCCCACAGAGGATTCCTGGGAATGCTGGGGACTCTGCCACACTTGCTCAAGGCCTGCTGCTCAGTCAGGGTTCAAGTTCACCCTTCTCACTTGCACCAGTCTCAGCAGCCACCTCCAACACCTGCCTGGATAGGGAGGGACAAGCTTGGCACTACTCACCATTGCTGGGTGAAGAAAGAGGGGGGGAAGTGACAAAGAGACCTTTTCATCCCCACAAAGGGGAGTTCAAACCCAGTTATCTCCCTTTAGAAAAGAAACCCTAAGCAGGTCACCTTTAATGTGAGTGATAGACTCCAGGTGAGCAATTCCCTGTCTGATCCTTCCAATGCTTGGGTTCAGAAGAGACTGAAACCCAGCACTCTGAGCTTCATTACAGAGCACAAAACACCGGATCACACTAATTGCTGATCTCAATAACATCCCCTCACCCCCCTTCTTAATCTCAGTGTTCCCAGAATGAAATGGAAAAGTCAAACCTGGGCACCCAGCCCTTCCCCTCGCAGCGCGCTGCTCCTTCCCTGCTCAGGCATCCAGCGGGACACACATCCAGGCTCAGGCAGCACAGGAGGCTCAGGAGGGAGGTGGGAGCTGCCACAGAAGCTCCATCCTCATGCTGGGATCAGCTCCCAGCTGCTGTCCCTGGATCTCAGGCTCTGCTGTGTCTCCAGGCTGCTCTTGGGAGCGCTGGAGATACGAAGGGCTGGGCCCGGGAATGATCCGTCCGTGCCAGGACGCATTCCCTGAGAGTCAGCAAAACTTTTCAGCCCTTCATTTCATTCTATTATTTCTGCTGATGGCACTATAAATAATTACTCCACACGCTCCGTGTGCTTGAGCTGCTTTGCTGAAAAAAGATGCACATTTTGTTCATCTTTCAACACGCTGCTTGTATTTTTTGGTGGTTTGCAAACCCTGCTCCATGTTCTCCAGCTCTGCAGGATGGAGGGAACAGGTTCCAAGGGCCTCGCCAAAGAAGAGCTTGCCTGCAGCCCCGCTCAAACCATGGGAACAGGGCTTTTTAACTTTCAGGCACTTTCAGGTTTCCTTGCCAGGTCGTTTTCTTCCCTTGGAGCTGGGAACAATGGAGCCATTATCCCTCCTCTCGATCACAGGGGACAAGCTCCTTCCTAATTTCACCAAAGTCACAGATGGCTAAAGCACTACCCAGGGGTGGGAAGTGCTGAGGAAAGCAGGGAAAAACAGTAACGCCGAAGGCCTGGGGTGCCCAGCATCCCTCTGCCTGCGCAACCCTGCAATCCGTGAGCTCAGCACGGAGCCGTGCCGTGGATTTCCCTCTGTCCTGGCACCTCTGCTTTTCCTTGCAGGCTCTGTGCCTCCTCCTCTCCAAGTTTCACTCCTTCACTGCTCAAGGCAAAATGTTTTGCTGCCCACAAACCCCCTGATCCGTGCAGGTGCTGCTGCTCAGATGCTCGTTCTCCGACCCACAGCTCCACTCGCCCTCCAGGTTCCCTGTCCCGCTTCTCCCTCACTCACGGCAAACACCACTGGTGAGGAGAAAAAAAACCATTTTCCTGACCCCGCTGTGCAGCCCCACAGTCCCGTGGCCTTTGGGCCGTGCTGAGTTCACAGGATTCCCTCCCCAATCCCTCTGCCCAGGGCAAGAAAGGTGAGGCAGAGTTCTTCCCACTGGATTAAGAAAAGTGGGATTTTTTTGCTGCGCTAACACCTCAACGAGCAGAACATAAACAGCTCCTCTCCTGATTTCCTGAGAGGTGGCCACCATCGAGCACTTCTCAAGGAGATTAGTGGCTGCTTTTCCAATCCTATTTCAAGCCTCGAGGAGGCTGCTATTTGTCAAAAGTGTTATTAACCTCCAATAGGCACCAGGATAAATGTTTGCTGGCACAGCCTCTTTCCCTCCGGGATCCATGCAGGAGAGAGGCTCCCAGGGACCCAGCCTCACCTGGGACCCGGCTGCAAAGACTCAAACGGGCTCTCATTAAGGTCAGGGCACCTTAAAGATGCACCCACATGAAACGGGAACAAAGGAACAACAATCCATAATTTAAGGAAAAAGCCACGTTCCGTGGAAATATAAACAGAAATATAAACTCGGTTAAGGGGGAGAGGAAAATCACTGGCTGAGCGGGGCAGTTCACAGTTAAATGTTCTCCGGGCAGAGGGCTCCTGCTGAAGGGCGATTTATCAGCCCAGCTAAGGCTGGGGTGGGTGACAGTGCTGGGGAGAAGAGACTCCGGCGTGCAAACAACGCTGTCGTTCCCAATAACCCGGGATTCGCTCCGCGAGGCTCTCCAGAACTGCTCTGCATTGCGAGTGCAATGCGCATGGAAGGATGTGGCAAAACTCCCCTAACCTGGGAGAGAGGGGGGACCGAGAGGAGGCGAGCGGCGGCAGCGCGGCGGGGACCAACTTCTGCCGTGATTTATGGGCCAGGCATCCCAACTTATCTTCCGCTGAGCGGCAGCTCTGCGATTTAAGCAGCGAGGGAAAAAAAAAAAGAGCCACAACTCTGGGTCATGCACTCAATTATTTACAAGGGAAGGAGGGGAGAGGGAAGGGAGCGGAGGTGGCAGGACAGGCGGCCCCGGGCCCCAGGTGCGCCGTGGGAAGGCTCCTCCTGCCACCGGCCCCGCGTGAGCCACAGCCACGCGTTAGACTTTCTCCCCGGCAGAGGAAAACACATGGGAAAAGCAGGGGGATGCTCCCAGCTGCCAGCCGGGAGCGGGGAGAAGCCGTGCCCGCAGCCCCGTCCCTCCCCGCGTACCTCCAGCCGCCGGTGCCCGGTGAGCCGCGGTGCCCGTCCATGCCGTGCCGAGAGCCCGAGGTGTCCTGGGGAAGCGCGGGCGGCTGCCGTGACTTGGGAATACAGAATATGGTACAAGCTTTAATTAAAAGAGTCTGAAGGCTCTCTCCTGCTCGCTCGTCCTTTTTTTTGCAGTACCGGATCGGATTTAAAGGGCTAGAACCCCAATTTGGCACTGCTGCTCCCCCCGGAGCGCCGCGCTGCCGCCCGGGCCTGGAAGTGCCAGCATCCTGCTGCCGCCCGTCGGGGGCATCCTGGCAGCCCGCGGGGCCGGATCCGGCAGCACCGGGAGCTGCGCTGGCAGCAGCAACAAGCTGGAAATCGAGGCTCCCTCCAGCAGGCGGGTGGCGAGAGGGGATCCCACAGTCAGCGGGGTGGGCGAGGGCAGCCCGAGCGCTCCCGAGGCTGCACGGAGCAAAGTTTGTGCTCTACCAGCGCTCCAGAGAAGTGGGAGGAGGAGAACCGTGTCCCTCTGTTCCTGGTGATGCCACCACCCTGTGGCAGTGCCCAAAGGCGTTGCCCTCCCAGTGCCAGCCCTGGGTGGAGCGGGGTTGTTGGGAAGGGCTGCGTCACCCAGGGTGGTGGGGAAGGGCTGGTGGGGAAGGGCTGTGTCACCCCAGCCCAGCTCTGCAAGACGGGGTCCTCAGCCTCCTGCCCGCATCCCGTGAGCAGGGAAGCAATTCCATTTGGATTTGAAGGCCACTTGCTGGTGCCAAGGTGGTGGGGAGACAACCTGGCACCGGCAGCGTGCGAGTGACGCTGATCCCTCCTCCAGCTCCAGGTCCCTCTCCAGATCCAGTCGCTGTCCAGACCTCCATGAAAACACCCATCTGCAACAGGATGGGCTCTCAGTGCCCCTCAGGCTGCTCAGCAGGGCAGGGATGGACAAGACACGGTGTCAGCCTTCCGTCCAGCTTTCCCAAAAAAAGGAAAGAGGGGATGAAGAGCAGGGTTTCCATGGAGCCCTTCTTGGTCTGGATTTTGAGCTCGAATGGGGAAAACCAAAGGAAACAAGGAACACATCTTTCTTCTTCCTCTTCTTCTTCTTCTTTATCTTCTTTTGCCTGGTTTGACCCCCAGGTGCCCCCCTCCCTCCCTGAGGCTGGCTCAGAACATCCCACTCTGGGCATCTGATCAATGGGTGCCGTGCTCCCTGGGCTGACCTGCATGTTCTGGCTTCCTCTTGCCTCATTAATTACACCCAGGGGTGGGTGCCAAAAGGAAAAGCTGGTTCTAATTCCATGCTGCAGCCCAGCTCCAAGCTGCTGGGATAATTAGCAGGTTATTAATGAATGAGAAGATTCTCACCATGGAGGGAGGAAGGATGGGGAGGGAGGAGAGCACCGTTTGGGCCTGGTTGGGAAAACCACATTGAAGTCAGAGCCTCCATCCCTCAGTCCAAGGCTCTGAGCCACCTTCAGTGCCTGGGAAGACTCTCCCAGCCCCGGGGCTGCCGGATGGATCCGCAGAGCAAAATCCAAGGATTGAGCTTGGCCGGGGGCCACGCCAGGAGCGGAACGGCTCCGGCTCCCAGCCACAGCCTGTGGACATCCATCTGCTTCTGGGGATGGAGGAGGAGGCTTCAGAGCCTTTCTCCAGTCCTTGGGTGATGGTGGCTCAGGGCTGTGGGGTTTTTGGAGCATCACCTTCTGCCAGGGTTCCTGCTGGGGGCTGGGGAGTGTCACCCCAAACACTTCTCTTTGAACCCCTCATAAAGTGTGGGAACAGCACAGTCTTCCTTCAAAATCAATCTGATACCAAGTGTTGGTACCATTTCCCTGGGTTTGGGCACCAGCTGAAAATTCCTGGGAAAGGCAGAGCCTGGTGGGAAAGTGCTTCTCTACATACTGAGGGGCAGGGGTGAGATTCCAGCAAAACCAGGGTGTCCTCAGAGGCTCCAGCCCGAGCTGCTGCCATCTCGTGTGTCTCTCCAAGGCATGTGGTTGTTGTTCCTTTAATTATTAATCCTTGCATTGACGTAATCAAATTTGCCCAAGCTTTTAACGGATGCCTCGATGTAAAAAATGAAGAATAAATTTCTTTCCCTCCCTGAAAACTTGTCTCAATCCCATGACCAATTTTATTGCCGTTCTGCTCTAATTTTAAATATAACGAGAAACATTAAGGTTTTCAATTAAAAGATCCCTTCCTTCAGATATTGGAACATAGCCTGAAGTGCAGACCACGTGTGATATTTTTCATTGGGATGGTGTGGGCTAAATCTGATTCCCAGATCAAACACAGTCAGGCTCAGGCTTGCAGTTGGCCAGGCTGGAGAGGCTGAGTTGTTCCACTTTGGGAAGAGCCCCGGCCTTGTTTGTGTTTTTAGCTGACTCCTTGTGTTTCTGAAATGAACCTTGCATTTATTCCTTCTCTTTTGTCAGCCTGGGAGTCTGTGGTGAAGGACAGATGAACCTCACAATGCCATCCTGAACTTGTGGAATTTTTGGCTTTTGACTGTGATATATTTGGTTTTTCCTTTTCTTTAGGATGAGCTGAACCATGGCCACAACAGAGGAGATGTTGCTTGTGCAGTGAGCTCAAACCTCAGCTTGATGCCATCTTGGAATAGTGGAATTTTTTGGCTTTTGACTGCAAATATTTGCTTTTCCCTTTTCTTTAGAATGAACAGATCCATGGCCACAACAAAGCAGATCTGCCTTGTGCAGTGAGCTCAAACCCTTCATTTGCCACAGTTTCAGTGTTGGGTTCATTGGACACCATTAATGTGAAGTTTGGGTCACAGAAGATTTTCTCGTGTGTTCTCTCCCACAGACCCTAAATCTTGCATTTGTCCTCCACCCTAAATCTTGCAGGTGGCCCCATCTGGACCTGTCCCCTCAGGCCACGTCCCCAGGAGGGTTTGCAGCTGGGCAGATGTTCAGCCCCAGCAGGAGTCAGGGTTTGCATGAGCGAGGTGCCAGCTGGGCTTGCTGGGGTGCAGCATCACTCCCTCAGCACTGCAGGAGCTCATTTCACTCCTGGTGGGTTTTGTTTTCCTAATGGAAGTGGCACCACTGATTTTACTGTCCCTGAGGGTGCTCAAGGACTGTTTTCTGAGGGAAACATCAGGTTTGTGCAGATGAGATGGAAAGGCAGAGTTAGAGACTTGCAAAAAGCACTAAGGGAAAGGCACTTCAGGTGAGAGGAGCTGAAGCAGAGCCTGGATCAGCCCCTGGCTCCACCTGCCATGCCCAGAGCCCCCAGACCCTGCTTGTCCTGCACGAGGCACCTCTTTTTTCCAGCAGCTCAGCCTCCCTTCCCCAGGCCCGGGGTCTGGTGCCTTCAGGAGGGGTGGGAAGGGGACAGGGACATCACCCCTGACCCAGGCAGTTGGGTGGCACACACCCATCCCTCAGGAGCAGAGCTGGGCAGGAGCTCATCCAAACACCACATTGTGCTCCTGCTCCATTCCTTTTCCTTGGATGGAAAAGGCTGCTTGGAAAAGCAGGAATGGCTGAGCTCACAGGAGAGCTGAATTTTCTACTCTGGAGCCAAAGAGAGTTAATTTTGTCTTTCCTGAGCCCAAGAATGTTAACTTTTGCCATTCCTGAGCCCAGGAATGTTAACTTCTCCCGTTCTTGCAGGTTGTGATGTGCCAGGATGCATCTTGTCTCACTCCATCAGGTGTTTTTGGTGGCCACACCACCTCACTTGCTTTGGTTTTGGGGTTAGAAGAGCCCCTTGCTGCCTCCTTCATTCCCAGAGCACATTCCAGGGGTTTCAGTGCTCAGCCCTGCTGGCTTGAGCCCTCCCTTGAAGGAATTAATGAATTCCTGATTCCCAGAGGGGTTTCTGTGATAGCCCTTCTGTGCTGCATGGAGCAGGACCCCGGGGATCTGCTCTGGGCAGACAATGGCCTCTCCAAGTGCAAAATTGTGTCAGGCCAAGGAAATTGCCGGCTGCATTCGCAATGAATCACCCAAATTACAGCCCTCTAATAAAGATAAAAAGCAGAGGGAATAGAACACACTGCAAACCTATGGGCAGGGGGTTGGTCTACTGAATCTGAAGGGAAAGCTTTGAAACCCTTGTTGGCTTGCACAGGGGGATTGTTTTGGAGAACTTCAAAAGGAATTTGGAAACAAACAAACAAACATGGTTAAACATGGGGGAGCTGATAATTACAAATTATTCTCTTTTTTTCTCCAGATTTGTGAATTAAACTGCATTCCTGCTGCATGGATGTGGCTTCTCCCCATCAAAGGCTTCTGCCTTCCTTGATCCTGCCCAGCCCAGGACAGGCTTCAGCTTGATCTTGACCCTGCTCAATGCCAGGTCAGCCTCTAAGGAGAGACCCTTTCAAAAGCTGCAAATCTGGCAAAAAAAAACCCAGCTTCACCTGTGTTTGAAAGGCAGAAATCAGCATCAAACTAATCTTTACCAGGTCTGCTGTAAGGGGATATGATAAAGACAAATAAAAAGCAGTATCTAGGTTCCAGATATGGAAAAAAGGGATTTTTTGTTTCCACAGTTGGTGGGTGATATTTTGTGCAAGACACGCTGAGAGCCAGGGCTGAGCAGGACCAGGGGAGGCTGTCCATGGACGAATGATGGGAATCCCCACTTCCACTGGCAAGCAGCTTGGGAGAAATTGTTAAATGAGTCCTAAATAATCCCATTTCAGGATATAAATCAGCCTCTAACTGACAGTGGGAAGAGAAGAGCCTTTATTGATGGGCTGGGTTAGGTTTTCCAAATGTAAAAAAGGAACTAAGGAGCTGTGAGCTGACAGCTTTAACAACTGCTGCTCCTCTCTGGCTGCTCCCAGCTGCAGCTTCAGGAAAAGCCAAGGTCACAGAGCCAGAGCCCCAATCCCTGAATTGTCCATTCTGCTCCCTTCCATAGACACTGCCCAACTCAAACTCCATCTCATCCTGGAGCAGAGATCCCAAGGATCTGCTCTTCCAACAGGTTTCAGGACAAGTGGTTGAATAAGCCCAAAATAAATTTTTGAGACAAATTCAGCTCTGTCATGTGCAGAGACAATATCACTGCCCAGCCCAAACACGGGGCTCAATCTCTAAAATCACAGATTCACTGAGGTTGGGAAAGGATTCCAAACCCTTCTGGGCATGGGGACGCACCCCTGCCCTGGGAAGCTGTGCCAGGGCTGGACAATCCTTTCCCCAAGGAAAGTTTTCCTGCCAGGCTGGTGGGGGCTGAGGGAAGGAGCTGAGAGTGCTGGGTGAAGATTTTAAGGCCATAACTCCATGGAAAGCAGGTCCTGTTGGCTCTGCTGCCCACAGAGTTTTTTGACTGGTTTTTGTTGCCTTCAGCTGAGTTAGACACAGCTGGAAAATTCCAAATTGCCTCAAATCAGGAAAACCATCAACTAAAACCCCCCAAGGTTTTGTCTCTGCAGTCTGTCCTGCTCCTGACATGCCCTCTCCCTGCCCCACACCTGCAGCCCTGGCTGCATTTCCAGGGCTCTTCCATCCCAGCAATTCCCAGCTGCCAGCCCAGCCATATCCCTCCATCCATCCAGGCAGGAGGGGAAGCCAAGGAGAGCCTCAGCAAAGAGCCCACTCTGCCCATTCCCTATTCCTGATGGCATTTTTCAGGCTATTGGGGCCACTTTGTTCTCTTTTGCTCTTTCAGGAGGACACAGAGCCCACGTTTAGGATGGAGTGAGTCAGGCTTTAGTACAAGGCCCAGCAGTCACATCCCCCTGTGTGTGGTTTTTCACCACCAATTCTCCACCCAGTGTGGCCAAACCAGTCCCTGCCCAGCTACAGGAGGCCTGTCCTGGGGCCACCAGCCCTGTTGGGTGTCCCTGGCAGTGCAGGACAGATCTGGCCCTGAGCTGGGAACACTCAGCACCACAGGAGCTCAGTCCCTGGGCCCAGGCACTGCCCCCTGCATCTGAGATCAGTCACATACCAAAGGGACTTTGCAAGTAATTTCCATATTTCCTTGGCCTCTCCAGGCTTTCCAACCAAGGAAAGGGGCTGGTACCAGGCTCAAGTGTTGCACAGGGCAGCAGCCCCTGGCCAGGAGTGAGATACCAGCACAGGGACCCAGTCCCAGCCCCTCACCCTGGCTGGGAGAGTGTCCCCAGTGGGGAGGAGAGAGTTTGGCTCCCAGTTCACAGGAATAGGAAACAGCCCAGAAACCCCAAATCCTGTCTGATCCCAGAGTAGGCAGCACAGGAGGGATTGGGGTTGGGATTGTGCCCCTGTGCTCAGGTGAGACCCCACCTGCAGAGATGCCCCAGCCCTGGGCCCAGCACAGGCAGCACCTGGAGCTGCTGCAGGAGCCCAGAGGAGGCTCCAGGATGAGCAGAGGGATGGAGCAGCTCTGCTGGGAGGAAAGGCTGGGAGAGCTGGGAATGTTCAGCCTGGAGAGGGGAAGCTTTGGGGTGACCTCACTGTGACCTTGCAGGAAGGACTTGAAGGGAGCCTTCAAGAAAGGTGGAGAAGAACTCTGGACAAGGGATGGAGGGACAGGACACAGGGAATGGCTTCCCACTGCCAGAGGGCAGGGCTGGATGGGAGACTGGGCAGGAATTGTTCCCTGGGAGGGTGGGCAGGCCCTGGCACAGGGTGCCCAGAGAAGCTGTGGCTGCCCCTGGATCCCTGGCAGTGCCCAAGGCCAGGCTGGACATTGGGGCTTGGAGCAGCCTGGGACAGTGGGAGGTGTCCCTGCCCATGGCTGGGGTGCCACTGGATGGGATTTAAGATCCCTCCCAGCCCAACCCTTTCCATAATTCTGTGATTCCACAACGTCCTGACAACCAGGGGGAATTTCAATCACATTCCAGCCCCTCCATGCTTCCCTCTGCTGTGATTTTGGGTGGGTTTTGGATCGCTGGGGCCGTGGCAGAGGCTGCTGTGCCCTCGGGCTCCTTTCTGCCCCACGAACCTTCCTGGCAGCGCTCGCAGAGCCGCGGTCCCAGAGCGGGCTGGGAGCTGCTCCTGCTCCGCTCCGGTGCCCGCGGCTCCCGGCGCTCAGCGCAGTCATTAAAGCGCTCTTTGAAGTGCAGCTTTTCTTCCCTGAAATGCAAAGCACGATTTAGGGCCGCCCGATCGTGTCACTGCCCCGCGGGGGGACACACGACCCCTACCCGCTCCTCCCGTGCAGCTGCCCCGGGAGGGAAGGGAAGGGCTCAGCCTGGAATGGAATATTTATGTCCCACACGGAGCAGAGGCAGCACTTAAAATAAAAACACCTCGTTCAGCCCTGCCTGTGATGGCAGCGCGTGTTTGCAGCTGGAAATGTCTGCCTCCTGCCCCAGCAGATGCTGCGGCATCGGTCCCTGCTCCCGGGATGTGCCAGGAGCAGCCCTGGCTCCTTCCCTTGGCTTCCCGTCTCCATGGCGATGCTCTGCGTCATCCTCCGAGCACGGCGACATCAGAGCTGGGCTGCTCTGGGGCTGCCGGGGAGGGGACAGTGCCGGGAGCAATCCTGGCTGTGCTGGGGAAAGGGCTGGGCTGGGATTAATTGATGGGATGGGATGGGATGGGATGGGATGGGATGGGATGGGATGGGATGGGATGGGATGGGATGGGATGATGGCTCTTCACCTTGTGCCTGGCCTGCAGGGAGATTGTGGTGTCCACACTCATCAGCCCTAATGCAGCCCCCAGGGCAGAGGAGATGGCCTGAGAC
Organism: Trochalopteron elliotii; assembly: GCA_024734555.1. Lineage (NCBI taxonomy): Eukaryota > Metazoa > Chordata > Aves > Passeriformes > Leiothrichidae > Trochalopteron > Trochalopteron elliotii. The sequence goes on from JANPWX010000297.1 coordinate 347,784, forward strand.
AGAAAATAAAAAAAAAAAAATCTGCTAAACTCCCAAATTTGGGAGGAAGCTTTTATTAAGGGATCTTGGAAGGGAGAGGAAAAAGAAGAGAGATGGGTTTGTTTGAAGGAGACATTGGAGACCACTGTGGCTGTCCCAGGCCCATCCACCCCCAGGCTGTTCTGTGCCTTTATCCTTCCCTAAATCACCTCCCCTCAATCAGCAGAGGGAATTGTTTGAACGAATTTTAGATTAAAATTAAAGAGTAAGAGCTTCTCCCGCCTAAAACCTCATTTTGGGTTAATCCTGTATTTATCCTAAATGTGAATGAATCAAATAATTGAAGGACAAGGACATGAGAACAACGAGTATCATCATGGAGAGGTTCCCATTATCGTGTGTGGGATTACATCCATCCAATTCCGTGCTGGAGAATGTGGATTAACCCTTCCTGTGGCCTCATCACACCCTGGGAATCCTCTCTGCTGCTGCCCTGGCTGGCCATGCCCTGTGCTGGGGGAGCAGCAAGAAGGGAGCAGCCAGTGGGCCATCCCTTTGGGATGAAGAGGGAATAGCCCAGTCCTGGCAGGCCCTGAGGGGGCAGGGGGGTGACAGGATGGGAGCAAACTGGAGAGAGGGATGGGGATAAACTGGAGAGAGGGATGGGAACAAACTGGAGAGGACAGGCAGGTGACAGTGTCTCAGTGCCACCCTTGGCTTGGCCACCAAGCGGCTGCTTGGTCACCCTGTGGCCAGGCAGGATCTCCTCAGGGATGGAGGGGGCAAGAGGGGCTGTCTTGCAGGAGAAATACCTTTGGACACACCTGGAGTTGGGGTAAATGCCTTTGGACACACCTGGAATTGGGGTAAATGCCTTTGGACACCTGTGAAGTTGTGGTTTGGGGAGCTGCTGGTCAGAGGGGATCCTCCAAGCAGGGTCCACCTGTGGAGCTCGCTGGGAACTTCTGCTCAAGCTGCTGGAGGAGCCCAGAGGAGGCTCCAGGATGAGCAGAGGGATGGAGCAGCTCTGCTGGGAGGAAAGGCTGGGAGAGCTGGGAATGTTCAGCCTGGAGAGGAGAAGCTTTGGGGTGACCTCACTGTGACCTTGCAGGACCTGAGGGAGCTGACAGGAAACATGGGGAGAGACTCCCTGAGAGCCAGGGGGGCTCTGGGCAGAGGAGCTCAGAGAAAGGACCTTCCCCATGAAGTCCCTCCAGCCTGGTCCCAGAATTTCAGAGGAATCATCCCTAGCTGGGAGTGCGACCCTGAAGAAAGACCTGGAAGGACTCCCAGGGGTTCTGGAGGTGGGTGGGGTGAGAGGCTCAGGGTCAGCAGGAGGTGGGAAGTGAGGCAGGAGCTGGGAAGGCCCTGGGATGGGTTTGTTCCCATGGACACCACTGCTGCTCCTTCCCAGCCCCTTCCCAAAGCTCAGCCTGGGCCCGGGGCTCCACCCAGGCTCTCCTGAGCCCCAGCCCCGGGGCCCTCGTGCAGGAAGTTGGGATGTTTTTCCAGAAGGATTCAGAGGCCATTCAGAGCAGGGGCATCCCCAGGCATGAGCACATCTTTCCATGCAGGAAATCCCCCAGCCAGGACAGCTCAGGAATAATCCCCTGGCCTGCCCCAGGAGCAAAGAGGGGAATTCCCAATCCACTCCCCTCTCCAAAGAATTATCCAAGGAGACACCAGCAGGACAGCCCTCACAAACACCTCCTGTGTTTTTTCCTCCTGTGGGTGTTCAGTGAGTGACAAAAGGTCTCAGGACTTTGCCACAAATAATAAAAAACCATTCCAGGAGCAGGTTCCAGCTCCATGACTCCTTTGTAATTCCTGGCAGTTCCAGAGGCAGCCTGGCTTTGCACAGAGCTCTGGCTGCTAAAAACACAAACCTGCTCCTGCAGGGTTTATTTGGATTGCAGGAATTCAAGTTCAAAGGAAAAGAGGCAGCACCTGCAACCTGCACTTGGCCACTCCAGCAGTGCAATCCTGTCTGGCACCAACCTGCCAGGACCCCCTTCATCCATGGAAAACACATTTCCCAGGTGGAACCAACCGTGGAAATTCCTGGGCAGTTTTCCCGGTCTAGTTTCCACCTCTTCTCACTCCCAGTCCGGACCACCCTTCTGCTCTGCTCCCACCTCCCCTGGGAGTCACACCAGGAAAGGTGGAGGGCACCAGTTCCTCCAGTTTAGGGAGAAAGAAATGAAGTGGTGGCAACATCACACATGAGCTCAGAGGAAAGAGAGAAAGAGAGATGAAAAGAAAAGAAAAGAAAAAAGAAAAGAAAAGAAAAGAAAAGAAAAGAAAAGAAAAGAAAAGAAAAGAAAAGAAAAGAAAAGGAGAAAGAGAGAGAGAGAGAAAGAGAGAGAGAGAAAGAAAGAGAGAGAGAAAGAAAAAGAAAGAAAGAGAGGGAGAAAGAGAGGGAGAAAGAGAGAGAGAGAGAGAGAAAGAGAGAGAGAAAGAGAGAAAGAGAGAAAGAGAGAAAGAGAGAAAGAGAGAAAGAGAGAAAGAGAGAAAGAGAGAAAGAGAGAAAGAGAGAAAGA
>JANPWX010000297.1:350402-465494 GCA_024734555.1 Trochalopteron elliotii
AAAGAAAGAAAGAAAGAAAGAAAGAAATTAAAGGGAAACAAATCCCAAAACTGGGGCTGTTCCTGTGAGGAATGAGCAGGCACCGAATGGAAATGGATTGAGGGAATCTGTGCAGAGGACAGTCCCAGTCATGGAATCACTGAACAGTCTGGGCTGGAAGGGACCCCCAGGGATCATCAGTCCAGCCCCTGGCCCTGCACAGACACCCCAACAATCCCTCCCTGGGAGCTCCTGGAGCTGTGGCAGCCTCAGGCTGTGCCCATTCCCTGGGGAGCCTGGGCAGTGCCCAGCACCCTCTGGGGGAAGAACCTTTCCCAAAATCCAACCTAAACCTGCCTTGTCACAGCTCCAGCTGTTCCCTCTGTCCCTGTCCCCTTGAGCAGAGATCAGCCCTGACCAGGTGGGACTCCGAGCCCTCAGCAGCCCCTCCCCAGCACCACCCCAGCAGCTCCCTCCTGGATGTGGTGCCTGGCTTTGGAGCAGGAATGCTTCTCCCAAGAGGTCTTGCTGTAGGCAGCTGCTCCAGTGCGTGAGCGATGGGGCAGGAGGGCACAGGGTGGGGAAGGGTCTCAGAAGTATGAGGGGTTTGGCTGCCCCAGCCCGGGATGGCTCAGCCCCGGGTGGGAGATGCCAGTGAGGAGCTGCTGGCACCGTCCATCGGCTGGTGTAAGAAACAAAATACCGATTTCTGAGTTCAGTTGGATACTGTTTGCCTTGCCTGTGGTGAGGCTTTTCTCCGTCGGGTGCTGTTTAGCTCAGACCGATTGTTATTGTAATTGGAAATACCTTCCCTAAATGTTTTGTCTGTCCAGTGTTAATTACCTGAGAGCCCTTTCTTTGTAACTGCCCCTACCCCTGCCACTCCTGCCACAGCAACCACAGGGCAACCGATGGCACCACCCGACATGCAAATGAAAAAGCCTCAAGTGCTCATGGAACACGATTCGGACATAAAACCCCTAAAACACAACGAGCCAACACAAAACCAAAAACTAAAAATAACCACTCTAAGTCAGCATGGAGAACCTGACACCAATCAGAGCTGGGCTCCATCTTGTCACCATAACTTCAAAAGTATCCCACACACAGGACTCTCCTAGACTTTCCACAGAGCGTGTGTTAACCAGGGACTCCAGCAAGAAGGAAGCCCCAGCTCATCGTGTGGAAGAGCTCATCGTCTCTTCCCCTGCGTCGTCCATCGGGAGCAGTGGCGGTGTGTGCAGCCCCCTGAGCCCCCCCCTAGAGCTGATCTTAATAAAAGCACTAAAAAGGAGCCAGTCTCCTTGCCCATTCATTTCACTGGGAAGTGACACGGGCCCGGCTGCAGGGATGTCACACGAGGCCGGGGGTGACCCCTGAGCGTGGCCAGCCCGGGGATGGAGCCCGGGGGATGCGATCGATCCCCGCGGAGCCCCCGGGATGCCGGCGCTTCCCAGAGTATGGAGCAGTGAGTGCCCTCAGCTGCACGCCCCGCCCGGGGAGGGGCTCTTCCCTCCCCATCTCCCACTTCAAACATCATTTCCGAGCCGATTCTGCCCTCACTTCAGTTTAATTGAAAAAAAAAAAAAAAACAAACTAATCCAGAGGAATTATTTTGCACGACCTCAATCCATTTAAGGCGGGTGCTTTTCCAGAATGATAGAAGCAATTTATCATTAAAAAAATATCTTTGTCACATTATTGTTCCTGTGACTGATGGCATTACAGATGCTGATGGAGCATTAGATGTGACATCACAGATATCTGTTATTTAAAGGGACAAAGTCAAGTTAAATTTACCAGCCAGGGGAATGAGACAGGGAACAAATCCACTTCATTAGAACTGCTCCTGACTCCTGTCAGTGTGCTGTGATTTGTTCAAATACACATAATTTCCTTTTCCATTCTGTTAGGACTGGAGAGAGAGACATGGTGTCAAAATCCAGATCAAAATGATGGAGTGCTGCCAGAGACACCCAGGGTTTGTCAGCCAGGGCTGTCGAGCCCTCAGGAACAGAGGAATTGTGAGGAATTGTGTGGAATTGGGAGGAATTGTCAGGAATTGTGAGGAATTGTGAGGAATTGTCAGGAATTGGGAGGAATTGGGAGGAATTGTGTCCTGCTGCTCCCCAGGCTCTGCCCCAGTACCCCCAAACCTCCCCAACACCCACATCTGACTGCAAAGCCTCTCCTGGAAAAGCCTCAGGGGAGCAGGGAAAAACCCACAGCGTTTTTTGCCTCAGCCCCAGAAACATTCCCTGGTTTCTGGAGCTCCTGGGACACTGGGGGTTGGCACAGGCTGCAGCTGGAGTCAGGATATCAAGTTCAGTGAGCCAAAAGGGGCAGGAATATTTGATGGGATGGAGGGGGGAAGGAGAGTGAGAGATCAGGCTCCTCAGGGACTGCAGCACTGAGGAAAATAATGAACACCTGGAATGAGAGGGGACCAGAGCCTGGAGATTCTGGGAGAGACATAAAAGGAAATGTGCCATGGAGGGTCCAGGGAAACAGCAATAAAGGTGCAAGGAAAGACATTTTCAAGAGTGGTTTAGGAAGCTTAAATTCCCTTTTATGTAGGCCTTTAATTTGCATGGGCTGCCGGTGAGATCTGAGCTACAGAGAACCTGACTTCAGGATATTTAAATACCTCAAACACAGTTTGGGCTCCAAGGATGGAAGGTTTTCACTCTGAAAAAGTCCCTCAGCATGACCAGCATCTTCCAGAGCCTCTGGCCAGGCTCCTGCAGATCCATCCCAGGAACCTGAGCCACTGCAGGAATGGGATTGGAGGCAGACTGAAAGCTTTGCCCCAAATCCCATTTCTACCAGTGACCATGGCTGAGTTTGGCTAAGGAGTGACCTGGACCAGGAGCCAGTGGCTGCCCCTGGGCAAGGCCAGCAGGGCTGGAGCCTGGGGAGGAGAGCAGGAGCAGCCAGCTGGGATCCAGGGGGGACTTACAGGGAACAGGCTGCTCCATGGAAAAAGAGAAAGCAGCAGCAGGGAGGCCCCAGGCCCTGCTCAGCCCCTGCCCCATGTCAGGGACACAGCAGCACAAAGGGACAGTGCAGAACTGCCCAGCACAGCCTGACAGCAGAGAAGGGTTAGGAGAGCACAGGAGGGGACAGGGCTGGGAAAGGCCACTCTGGAACCCTGATCCTCAGGATGGGTGTCCAGGGAGGGGCCCAGGCACAGCACTTTGCTCCAGGGTTTTTACCCCTTGGTGGATCAGCTCCCAGGAGAGGCTCCCTGGAATGCTGCAAGGAGGAGCAGCTAAACCCTTCCAGTGATAGGGGTTTTTTTCTTTTTCATTCCATTCCTGCAGCCAAGGAAGCTTTTTCAGATCCATTTGATCTCCCCTTATCACCCAGCCCAGGACATGGACAGTGCAGCCTCTACATTCCACTCCAATTTCCATGTCCATTCATCCAGGCATTTTCTCCTCCCATTTTCTCCTCCTCTCCGGCCCATCACTGGCAGAGGCCCAGGGTACCCAGGGATGCTCTGTCCAGTGCTGCCCAGCAGGGAGAGTTCCCCTTCTCTCTTCTCTTCCAAAGCCAGCCCAGCACCAGCACCCAGGGGGTTCCACACCAAATTCCTCATGGGAAGCTCCTGGCTCCCTCAGTCGTGGTTCCAATCATCCCCTCTCCAATGGAACACCCTAGTGGGTCATTAAACCCCTCCAAAAATCCCCTGGAGACCCTCCAGCGTTGCCGTGGGTGTGTGGGGCTGGGAATGCCCCCTCAGCACACAGCCCTTGGGTACCAGGACATGGAGCCCATCTGTGATCCTGGGTCTTCTCAGGAGGGTCCATCCCCCAGTGGCAGCAGCTGTGCAGCACCAGGAGGGGCACAGAGGGCAAAAACAAGCAGAGAAGAATCAAATATGACTCACTTCAGGGTGTCCAGGATTTTGGCTGGCTCTGCCTTGGAGCTGGCTCAGTGCAGTTCCCCCCCTTGTTCCTGCCAGGGCTTTATTTCCTTATCCCAAAAATACAGAATGAAGAGAGAAGCTCTGGAGGACACAGACACCTGAACACATCACAAATGTGCTGCTTCATAAATCCTGGTGTGGCTGAGGGCTTGGGAGCTGCAGGAAGGGATTGATGGATGGGTTTATCCATTCTTATTAAGCCTAAAAAACACTTTCTCAGGAGCTGTAAGGCCTTGATGCTTCCTTCCTTCTGTCCCTGGGACACCAAAGGGAAAGGAAAAAATAAGAATATTCCTTCTCCTGCCATTTCCTCAACTGGACACCGAGCAAATCCCCTCAACTCTGGCAGGTTTTGTCTTCACACTTGTGCAGGGCTTGGTCAGTGAATTCCTGCTGTACCAGGGGCTCTGATGGGTCTGGCTGGGCCAGGCTCTCCATGGACACAGGACCCACCTTCCTCTGCCCCTTGGTGACAGAGCCCAGAGTCCCAGGGCTGTGATGGATAAAGCTCCATCCTGAGCTCACCAGGCAGCACATCAGCCTCCCCAGACTTCATATTTTTGTGCCTCCAGGTGAGGATAGAACATCTCCAATCCATCATTTCCAGCAGAGCAGGGAGGATGTGGCTGCAGTGCCAAACTGTTGCTCTGGGGATGGTGTTCATGACTCAGCCACTGCTCCTGGTGTGGAGATGGACAAGAACCAACCCCTCCCCTGTCCCTCTGCCACCTGCAAGGGCAGCTCTGGAGGATTCATTTTGCTCCCAAATTTTTGCTGCTTTTCTGTTTTAAAATTGAAAACTGCCATGGCTAATAGAGATGGTTGAAAAACTCACACAGCCTGAAGGTTTTTCTTCACGAATTGCAGAATCACAGAGTCACTGTGGTTAAAAAACTCCTCTGAGATCATCAAGTCCAACCACCCCCAGCACTGCCAAGGCTACCACTGCCCCATGTCCCCAAGTGCCACATCCACAGGGCTGTTAAACCCCTCCAGGGATGGGGACTCCCAACACTGCCCTGGGCAGCTGTGCCAGGGTTGGACAGCCCTTTCCATGGAGAAATTTTCCCCAAATCTGAGCCTTCCCTGAGGCCGTTCCCTCTCCTCCTGTCCCTGTTCCCTGGGAGCAGAGCCCGACCCCCCCGGCTGTCCCCTCCTGGCAGGGACTTGTGCAGAGCCACAAGGTCCCCCCTGAGCCTCCTTTTCTCCAGCCTGAGCCCCTTTCTCAGCCCCCTCAGGAGTTTTCCAGCCCTTTCCCAGCTCCTGGGTGTTTCCCCCCTGGCAATCATCTCGTTAGTGCTGACTCAGCACCTTCAGTCAGTGACTGTCACAGCCGGGGGTCTCTGAACAGCCAGCCCTTAATCCCTTGGGATTTCACCCATAAAAAAGCCTCAGTGAGGACCCTCAGCCACTTGTCATGGGCTGCTGGCCCCTGGTGCCCATGGGGCCATGCTGAGTTGTTTGGGCTGTGATGGGTTTGGGAGTGACAGACATGGAGAGCTCAAAATGTCCAAACTCCCCATTCGATCCAGTCCAGCTCTTATTAGAAATGCAAGGAAAGTAACCAGGCATATGCAGGTAGCACCAGGATGATTTATTTTATTACCCTTACAATTATTATTAGAGCTCAGGAGCTCCTGAGGCACAGCAGCATCATTGGAATAACACATGGAAGCAAAGTGCAGAGAAGGAATAGAATAGAAGTGGGGTGTGCAAACACCTCATGCACAGGGAAATACTGTGATCCAGGATTTCCAGTGCTCTGAAAATCAGAGCCTTCCTTAGGAAAACTGGAGCAGCTGTTTGGAACTGCAGAGTTTAAAGCAGGCAGCACAGAACTGTTCTGTGTTTTGGAGGGAATACCTAGACTGGGGGATCACAGGGAGGAGAGATAATTTTTGATCCCCCCCTGGGGCTCTGCTGGAGATGGAGCCTGGCTGGATGGAGCCAGCTGGGGGCTCAGCCCCAGGGCACAGCCAGCAGTGAGGCAGAGCTGCCCCTGCAGCCTCCTCCTGATCCAGGGGCTCCAGGGGGGTCCCTGGAAGGGGGAGATGCCAGGGGGTCCTTGGTCAGGAGTAGTGGTGGGAACTCCTCCCTGCCTTACCTGCATCCCCTGCCCGTGGTGCTCTCCGGCCTTGCTGGGCCCCTGCTCACTCCAGGGGCTGTGGGGATCCTCCCACACTCCCAGATTTGCCTGCTTTTCCATCTGGGATCCTCTCCCAGGGGGTCCCCTGGAGCAGTGACTCAGCCCAGCTCACTAAACTCATCAGACTCATCAAACACATCAAAAACTCATCAAACTCATCAAACTCCTCAAACTCATCAAACTCTTTAAACTCATCAAGCTCATCAAACTCATCGCTGTGGCCTGATCTGGCAGTGCCAGCCCAGACAGGGGTAACACCCACACAAAGCAAAGGCCACCCTGAGTCACTTTGTCCAGCTTTTCATCCTTCCTGGAGTCCGTGGCCTCAGCAGGGGCCTGACTGATCAATGCCAGGGCTCAGGAAAGGAGAGAAGATGGAAAACCAAAGGGCTGGGACATTGTTCCTGCAGCAGAAGCCTGGGGTGGTTCCAGACCTGAGCCTGTAGAGCAAGGGACTAAAACATGACAGGAAAGGAAGGACTGCCCAAGAGCTCTGGGGGTCCCAGGTGGAGAAAGGCCCAATTTTCTCTTCCCAGTCAAGGTTTCCCTGAAGAATTCCTGCCATTCCCAGAATCTCTGCACTGCTGATGATTTGAACATGGGACAAGAGCCCCTCGTGTATTTTAAGGATCCCATAGAGCCTTTCCCTGTTCTCCTGAGGGATTTGATCCTCTCCTCCTGTTCCCAGGCAGCAGCAGCAGTCAGGGGCAGTGGGTCAGGGCTGTTCCCTGCTTTTACAGCTGCACAAGGAGCAGCTGCAGGTGCTGGACACGTGTCCCAGGGACACCCAGGATGTGGCTGTCACCCCTCTGCCCCTGCCATCATTGGTGACATCAGGGGGACAATGAGCTGCCATCAAAGAGCACCTATGAGGAGGTGGGGGGCTCTTCATGGTCCAGTTTTGTCCTTCCCACCTCCCTGCTCCTCTCCAGGGGAAACTGGGAGGGTCTGCTCCTGTTTCAACCCATATTTCTCACAGAGCTCTCCAACTGTCACCTCCCTAAGGATCAGCAGGACGCTGTGGGATTGGGGAAGGAGCTGGGGGGTTCAGGTGGCTGCCCTGGACCTCAGGATGAGCAGGACTCTCTTGATTACCCTGAACATCCCTAAGCCCCTCTTGGCTCTCCTTGGTTACCCTCTCCTGGTATTCCCACGTGGTTCTCTCTGGGTTTCAGTGCAGGCTGGAACCCACTGAGCTCACAGCACAGCCTCACCCTCACCCTCCCAGCTCAGCTCAGGCACCACATGAAGCATCTCTTTCCAAGCAGGGAAGACATTTGGGTTTGCAGAAATGTTCCTTGGGCTCTGCACAGGAGGATGTGGTTGGGAGGACACACAGCTGACATCCAGAATTCCCTAAATCCAAGTTTAGGAAAAGTGTCTGCCATGGAGCCCCAGCTGCCCGGGGTGAGGTGTTCACAGCAGCTCCTTCCCTACCTGGGGGCTCCTCCCCTCTCTGCATGTGCCAGCAAGACTATTTCTATTTTCCAATCCAAGTCTCCATCAGTGCTTTCCCTGGGTTTTGTTGGATTTCAGGCCTGTGCCAGTGTGAGGTTATCAGCAAAGCTTTCCTCAGCTCATTGCTGTGGTGCTGAGGGCCAGCTCAGGGTGGGGTTATCATTCCAGCCCTTCCAGGCTGCCTGATCCAACGGGAGGCAGAGAACTCCACAGAGTTGGTTCCTGGCCCAGGGCTTTGCTTTTGGCTCAGCCTCTGCTGCTGTGAGCACATCAGACTCAGGCTGGGGGGATTAAGGGCTCAGCTCTGTTCATTTCCCAGGGAATCAGGTTCTGGATTGCCCAGAAAAAGAGGGGCTGTGCTGGGAGGGGCTGGAGGGGTTTGTCCCTCAGTTCAGTGAGGGTGAGAACAGGCACAGCCAGGCCCCGGAGAAAAAAACGAAAAAAAATAGTTTAGGAAGTTTTTTTGCTTTAGTTAGTTAGACTAACAAAAGGGAAAAAAAACAACAACTTTTTTTTTTTTGTTGCTGTTTGTGTATTTGATAAATCCACACTGTTTTAAGGATGAAGAGAAGATTTTGAGGAGTGAATATTGTTTTTTAAAATAAATTGTGTGGGGGGTTTTTTGTTGTTTATTTTTAGAATTAGTTTTAAAGGTACAGAATATCTAGTATATAGAGAATAGATGATGGGGATATAGGTATTATAGTTACTTTAGGATATTTTATTTTTTATTACTATATTGTTAATTATTATAATTATATATAATCTTATAATATAATTATATAATATATAATATATTATAAAATATATAATATAATCATAATATATAATATTATAATTGTGTTATAATTAATTATAATTATAACTATATTGTTAATTTATTAAAATTAATTGAATTTTAATTTTATAAATATATCTATTGCATATACATACACACATACATAACGTTACATACATACATTACATACATATTACATCCCTTGGCCAGGCTCCAGGAGCAGCCTCTGGAACAGGCTCCAGACAGGGGCTCCACCTGCACCAGTAGCCTGAGAAACCCTCCTGGCTTTAACAGGGTTTTCACACAGAACTGAAGCAGAGGACAAAGGCAGAAAACATTTCAAACAAAGACACAGAGAAAAGGAATTTCCCCAAGCTGCTGGCGTTTGCCAAACTGCAGTGGGAAGGGTGGAGGGCAGGGACTGAGCCCGAAATCTTTCTCCCAGAAATGACTCCTGTGCTCCCAGCACTCCTCCTGCAGCTGTGGGGTTCACTGGCTGCATTTCCCTGTGCCTTTAACTGGAATTTCACCCCGCAGTTAACACAAACCCCTGTCAGGGTGATGAGTGTTTAGCACTAAAGGCTTTGCATTTTTAATGGAGGCACAGAGCTCTCACTGAAGGGAAGATAGAGAATAAAGTAGTTATTTATTGAAAGGCTTTTAGGATACACCTTGGGCAGGACAAGAGCCTGGCCAGGGCTACACCCAAGGTGGACCCAAAATGGACCCAAAAAGGGCACAAAATGGACAACTAGTCACAAGGTCTTACACTTTTATAAGTTTTGGTCCATTTCCATATTGGGGTTTAATTGTCCAATTCCAGCTCCAGCTTGTTCCTCCCTCCAGCCCACCCTTGTTTGTGCTTTTGGGGCTGAAAGTTGTCCTTGGTCTCCAGCAGGAAAAAGGATTTGTTTTGTCTCCCTTTGTGGCTGGGTTTGGAGGGGAGCTCAGCTTTGCCATCGTTTACTTGTGCACAATGTGTACCAATTGCTGTACCTGTGCTGTGCCCAGCCCCGGGGGGCTGTGACTCCAACCCAGCAAAGCACCAAACTCAGTCCCAGGGCAAACCCTGCCCAGCCCTGCTCCTGGGCTGCCCAAAGCACTCCCCAGACACAGGTAAAGCCGTGCTGTGCCCTCCCTTCCCGAGGAACCGATGAATAATTAATGCAGCCACTTAACTCCACTTGACCCCTCTCGTTAATTCTTACAGCCGAGGAAAGGCTGGGCTGGGGCCATGGAGAGCCCAGACTGGGCTGGGGATCCTGTCCTGGTGCCACAAACCTGCACACAAAACTGGAATACAGGTGGCAAACAGCCCCCCAGGCAGGCAGGGTGATGGTCCTGCAGGGATCCCTGGATCCCAAAGCTTGTGCCAGAGCAGGGGCTGCTCCCACCAGCCCTGGGACAGGAGGCTCCAGGGTGGGTTTTGGAAAGCCCAGCAGGGTGGTCAGGAGAGGGGAGAGGCAGAGCCAGCTCTTGCAGCTGTTTTCTCACTCACACCAAGGAGTCACAGGCCTGCCTCCCAAAGCCTGGGTTTGGTGTTTGAGGTTTAACAGCAGCAGAACAAATCCAGGGCCAGCAGAATGCCAGGGAGCACTGAGGGCACAGGAACTGATGCCTTGCAAAGGATGACTTGAAACAGAGACTGGACAGAGCTAGAGAATAAAGTAGATATTTATTGAAAGGCCTTTAAGGGTACAGTTTGGGCAGGACAAGGGCCTGGCCAGGGCTACACCCAAGGTGGACCAAAAATGGTCACAAAATGGACCCAAAATGGTCACAAAATGGACAACCAGTCACAAGGTCTCACACTTTTATAAGTTTTAGTCCATTTCCATATTAGGGTTTAATTGTCCAATTGCAGTTGCACGTTGTGAGGTCCCATCCTTCTTGTTCCTCCCTTCATGTCCACCCTTGTTTGTGCTTTTGGGCCTGAAAGTTGTCCCAGTTGTCCTTGGTCCCCAGCAGGAAAAGGATTTGTTTTGTCTCCCTGCTCTGTGCAGAGCTGAGTGACACTGAGTGTGAGCTCAGAGCTGCATCCCTGGGCAGCACAGAACCTGAAAATATGGAAACTAAAACTTAAGGCTTCAGAACAAATCCAGGCCAAGGGTTTAAAGTCTCATACATTGCTTTGTTTGGATCCATCCCTTGGCTGAAGCCCACTGGGACAGGACCAGAGCACACCAGGGCAGTGGGGTCCAGCAGGCAGAAATGGGGCTCAGGGAACTGGGACCATCCTCCAGGAGCACCTGGAGCCCTCTGGACCAGGCTGGATCCACGTGGGAAGTGTGTGAGACCTCGGATAACCTGCAGCCATAGCAACACTGGGGTTTATGGGGATGTTTATGGGCTCCTGCCCCGTGGAAAAGGAGCTGATGAACATCCTGGAGCTGCCTCTGCTTGCAGTGCACAGCAGATTTACAGCCTCATCTGCACAGCCCTGCAAGGACACAGCTCCCTGTCCTCAGGAAGGACAGCACTGCCTCTCCTCCTCCTCCTCCTGGCCCAGCAGCTCCTTCCCTGCCTCTGAGACTTTTGACAAAGCCCCAGCCCTGGCTCTTCCCTCCCATTCCCCAGCTCAGCTTTTGTTGGCCCAGCTCCCCCAGCCCTTCTCTGCAGAGCCAGCCCAGCTCCAGAGCAACCCCAGCAGCACCAGTGGCTCTGCAGGGACCTGCCCAGGGCCACCCCCAGCCCCTGGTCTCCTCCTGTCCCCTCCTGTCCCTCATTCCCAGCCCTGAGGCCCCAAATCCCAGCTCTGCCTCCCAAACCCCTCGTGCTGTGTCCATCCCCATCCTCCTGGGCTCAGGTCCCTGAGGAGAGGAGGCTTCGGGAGCCCTTCCCTGATCCCTGCACACAAATAATATTCCCATGCTCCCGGAAATTCACACCATTAACAGTGACGAGATGAAACATTTTCAATGTAACGATTTCCAAGCGCCCGAGGGCTCTCAGTTCCCTTTGTTTTCCCTCTCCCTTCCCACTCCTACAGCCCAAAGGAGCCCATTTAGAGGAGATCCACCCCTTGCTGGCCTGGCTGGAGGGACCTGGCCCTGCAGGGCTCCTGGAGAGGTTTTTCCCTCTGGGACACAGAAAACAGCTCCAAGTGGCACCGTTCATGTCACCAATCCCTCCCACCCTCCATGATGCTCCCTGAGGCTCACTGGAGTTTTTGCCACGAAGTTTTTGGTTTGGTTTCATGGGTTTATTTTTCTTTTCTCCTTGCAAACACAAAACTGTTCCTGCTAAATGCTGTCCCTGCTTTTCTGGCTCTTCCACTCATCTCCCTCATCCATTTCCCATTTCCACCACCCTTCCTTCCCCCTCCCTGCTGTGCCCAGGCTTTTATCTCATGCATCATTCATCCCAGCTTCGTGCTTTCTTTTAGGGCAGCCTTCTGGGAGCTGCAGCTCTCCTTGAATTCCTCTTCTCCTGCTGCCTTGCCCTGCTTTGCACTCACATACACTTTCCCTGGAGTTTTTCTGGGACTGTTGCAGAGCAGGAGGGAGGAGAGCAGCCCCCACACACCTTGCATCAAACCTGGGGAGACTTCCACAAATCTTTGATGTGCAGAGCCTGGCCTTGGGCTAGGCTGGGCTAGAAGCTCTGGCACTAATACACAGCCAGTGGGAGGGTGTGGTGTCCATTCTGGTGTCCAGCCTGGTAAAACTCAAGGTGGAATTGTCTGGGAGCTGGCAGGAATGTTCCCCCAGGCTTTGGTAATGCTCAGGGATGATGCTGTGGTGGTTTTCCAGCCGTGCTGGTCCTGCTCCCAGCAGCATCTTTGGGATCCCATCCCTGCAGATTCCATCCCTGCACCATCCCAGCTGGAATTTTCCCTGGGGCTCACAGGCCACTGAGGTGTCCGTGCAGCTGCCCCCACAGCAGTGTCCAGGGCTGAAAGGGACAATATTTCCACCCCAGATATTTCCATTGCATTTCTCTGTTGTTTGGTGGCTGCTCCTGGATCCCTGGAAACATCCCAGGCCAGGCTGGCTGGGGCTCTGACCCCCCCGGGATGGTGGAAAGGGTCCCTGCCCAGGACTTTAGGATCCCTTCCAACCCCAAATGCTCTGTGGCTCTCTGGTCACCAGTGACAACTCAACACGCTGGAAAACTCCCCCAAACCCCCCAAAGTGCATTCTTTGTGATACAAATGACAGTCCTGGGGAGCACAAACTGAAAAACAAACACAAACAGGAGGAAAAGTTTGGGAAGGGCTTTCTAGCCCCTTGGTGGAGCCTCTCAAATTTCCATCCATGACAGAGGCCTGCAAATGTCCCAGCTCTGTTCCTGACCCTCTTTAAGAGGTAAAAGCTGCTGAGGAATTCCCACCTGTACCCAGGAGAGCTCCAGCTGGGATTTGGGCTCTGGCTAGGAGTAAGAAGGAGGCAGAACCATCCCCACCTCCTTCCATCAGGAGATGCTCTGGGTGTAATTCCCTGGAGTGTGGGACAAGCACTGGGCCAGAAATGCACATAAATTTTAGAGGCAGAACATGGCAAATTATTGCTGAGGGGGACAGAATGGGGTCTTTTGGCCTGAACTGGATGGATTCATCCCAGCAGCAGCTCCTCTGCTGGCTGGGAACTCAGAGAGCTTTTTCCAAGCACCTCTGTAGCTCTTGTGCCTTGGGAGAATGGATTAAAAAAATAACTTTAACTATACCTATACCTGTGCATATAACTATAACTATAAATATAAATGTCAATATAACAGGTACACACAGCAGCCACATGATGTTCCACCTTCCTTTGGGTTGTTGGATGTTTGGCTGCTGTCCCCCCAGGGGCTGTGGAAGGGGTGGAACAGGGAAAGCCATCCAGGGGTGGGATCTGGGCATGGGCAGCTCCATCCAAACCGCCCCTGGAGACCTTCTGGGGGTGCTGGAACTTCTCCACGGTGCCGTGAGGCACAGTGGAGATGCCCTGAGAGGCAGCTCAGCCATATCCAGTGGTAAATCCCGTGGATCAGGGATGTTTGGGCTCATCCCAAGGCAGTGCTGTGAGCTCCCCCCAAGGCTGGAATCCCGGGAGGAGGGGCCCATCCAGCTGTGCCAAAACACATCCCAGGAGAAAAGCAGAGGGGACCAGCCCTAAAGAAGGACACCAGGAGTGCTCCAAGGCTCTGCCTGGGGGCTGATCCCACCTGGAGCTCCAGGCCTGGAGGGCAGGGCCAGCAGGACCCTGGAAAAGGATCAGCTCCAATCCCTTACTCAGCATCTGCAAAGCCCCACTCACTTTGGAGGGGATTTCAAATTAAGCTCTTTAAGTAACAAAGCAAGATCTCTCTTTTAAACCTGTTTAATCCCATAATCCTGAGGGAAGGCCTCTCCTACCCCTGGGGAAAAAGGAGATGGAGGTTTTTTGCTGAGGGAGACATAATGACTTCATCCCCACATAATTGGGTGATATTTGCTGATTAGACACAGAGAGCCTTGGGGAAAGATGAATTTTGGGAAAAAACTTAAAGATCTTTAAGAAAAAAATCAGATACACCCCAAACCACCCTAAAACCATGGGAAGAGCCAGTGGGGGAGGGGGAAAAGGGTTCTGATCTGGTGACCTTGAGGTGCAAAGAGCCTTCACTGCAGATGGAACTCAGGGATTCCCATCACGGGACAGGGAGAAAATCCCCCCCAGTCCATGGCTGGCCATGCTGGGAACCAGGAGTTGGACATTTGGGATGGCCCAGAGCAAAGCTCAGATCCTACATGGGACAATCCCCAGATATTTTGGGATGGAAGGCACCTCTGGAGGCCTCCAGCCCAACCTCCTCACTCTTGGTCAGCACTGGGGTCACACCTGGTCACTCTGGGGCTTGTCCAGGTCACAAACCCTCCAGGGACAGAGCCAGACCTTCCCCTGCACCCTCCCACCTTCCCAGGGAATGCTGCCAGGCCCTGTGCAGGAGGTTTGGGATCTCCAGGGCCTCCAGGCACAGGGAAAGGAGAAGAGGAACAGCCCAGGGGGGTCCCTGACAGCACTTTGAAGGCTTTAGATGGGAGATTAGAAACATCACAACCTCACACTGTGTTATCAAAAGAGGAGTGAAGTCTGCAAACAGCCTAGAAAATCCTGAATACTATTGATAAAAAATAATATCAAATCTCTAAACAATGTGAACACTCATTTTCTGTCTCACACTGATTCTGCTATGAATCTTTCTGAGTTTTTTCAGCACTACTCGTAGTTAAAGTGATTTCAGCACTAATATCCAAAGGAAGCAGCCAGTGTGAGCCGGAAACTTGTTATAGATGTGGGGCAGGTGACTCCTGCCAACATTCCTCCAGAACTGCTCCTCCTGTTTGGTTAAAGTTTGGGATCTCAGTCTGCAAAGAAGAAAAACACTTCTGCCTCTGGGAGCTGCTTGTGTCACTCAGGACAGGAGGGAGATGGAAACAGCTCAGACTGCAGCAGCTCCTGGGGGTGTTTAATGAGCACCTTGGGCCATCCCACACCTCAGAAAGGAGCTGCAGATGTTTCCTTTGTGGTGTCACAGAATCAGTCACAAAATCTCCTGAGCTGGAAGGACCCACAGGGATCATTGATCCAGCCCCTGGCCCTGCACAGACACCCCAACAAGCCCACCCTGTATCCCTGGGAGCTCCTGGAGCTCTGGCAGCCTCAGGGCTGTGCCCATTCCCTGGGGATGACAAGTTTGCCCAAAATTCCATCACCCCAAGGCTGGCAGCAGCCCATGATGGTGGATGAGCAGGGGAAAAGCAGCCCTTGGCTCACAGGCAGGTGTGGAGGTCAGTCAGAAAGAGAAAAGAGGAGTTCAGGTTTTACCTGCCCAGCCTGAGCCTGGGAAAGAAGCAAATAAAACAAGAGCCCAAGTGAAACCTCCAGGCTCAAACAAACACATCTCCACTGCTCTGGCTTTCAGCCACGGGATGGTTGGAGCTGTGATGGATGTGTGTGAAGAGCTGCCCCCAGTCCAGAGGGACTGAGAGAATATGGGAACCCCCAAATCCCTGAAAGCCACTGGGGACCTGGATGTGCCCTGGAGGGGAAGAGGATCTGAAGCTGTTTGAGCCCGACCCCCCCGGCTGTCCCCTCCTGTCAGGGACTTGTGCAGAGCCACAAGGTCCCTCCTGAGCCTCCTTTTCTCCAGGCTGAGCCCCTTTCCCAGCTCCCTCAGCCTCTCCTGGGGCTCCAGCCCCTTCCCAGCTCTGTTCCCTTCCCTGGACACACTCCAGCCCCTCAGGAATGTTCCAGAGTTGAGCAAAGGCTGCACCAAATCCATTTCAGAACTCACCAGCCAGGTCCCATTTCTCTAATTCTGTGGGACCAACATTCCAGAGGGGTTCAGTGCCACCCTCCCCCAGTCCCAGCCTAGGCAGGAATGCCCAGGTGCTGATGAGGCTCAGGAGATGAGGATAATTTGACAGGAGGTTCCAGTTTTCCCGGGAAAGACACCCCGGGCTGCTCGTTTTACAGCCGATTATTGCTGCCTTTGATGCTCTCCCTGTTTCCCAACCAACACGTGTTCAGCACTGAGATGATTTAACAGCTGAGCCGAGCCCAGCCCCTGGCACAGAGAGGGAGTTTAGCAGTGCTTGATCTCCCAGATGGTGCCCCAGAGGTGAGGATTATGTTGTTATCAGCATCCCTAAAAATCCTGGTGATGGAACAGCAGAGACAGGGAGGGGATGGAGGATTTCTCCCATCAGGATTTCACCACTTTTTTTTACAAGTAATTGCTGCTCTCAGAATTTTTTCAAGAGTTTATTTCGGTTTTGTTTTGGTGGTTTTTGTTTGTTTTTTTTTTGTTGTTTGTTTGTTTGTGGTGGTTTTTGTTGTTTTTGGGTTTGTTTTTTGGGTTTTTTTTTGTTTTGTTTTGTTTTTTTGTGGTTTGTGGTTGTTTTTTGGGGTTTTGTGGTTTTTTTGGGGGTTTTTTTGTTGGTTGGTTGGGTTGGGTTGGGTTTTTTGGGTTTGGGGTTTTTTTTATTTTATTATTTCCTGGAGTAATTCCTTGCAAACCTTCTCACTGACTTAAGTCTGTCCTGAAGAGATGGGGAATTTTTGGTTTAAAAATTTGTATTTGGAAAATGCCCCCAGTCACTGTGCCCTGGGGATCTGACTCCCCATGCCCAGGTGAGGCATCCACCTATCCCAGCAGCTCCAGAGGGCCTTGAGCCTGTCCTGAAATGGGATGGGGAGAAGGTGGAACTACATCCTTGAGGCAGAACCCAGCCCCAAGGAATCCCAGAATGGTTTGGATTGGAAGGGACCTTAAAGCCCTTCCAGTGCCACCCCTGCCATGGCAGGGACACCTCCCACTGTCCCAGGCTGCTCCAAGCCCCAATGTCCAGCCTGGCCTTGGGCACTGCCAGGGATCATGGGGCAGCCACAGCTTCTCTGGGCACCCTGTGCCAG
The DNA here is from genome assembly GCA_024734555.1 of Trochalopteron elliotii. Lineage (NCBI taxonomy): Eukaryota > Metazoa > Chordata > Aves > Passeriformes > Leiothrichidae > Trochalopteron > Trochalopteron elliotii. The sequence goes on from JANPWX010000297.1 coordinate 367,073, forward strand.
GGCCTGCCCACCCTCCCAGGGAACAATTCCTGCCCAATCTCCCATCCAGCCCTGCCCTCTGGCAGTGGGAAGCCATTCCCTGTGTCGTGTCCCTCCATCCCTTGTCCCCAGTCCCTCTCCAGCTCTCCTGGAGCCCCTTTAGGCCCTGGCAGGGGCTCTGAGCTCTCCCTGGAGCTTCTCCTCTCCAGGTGAGCACTCCCAGCTCTCCCAGCCTGGCTCCAGCCCCGGGAACAGCTCCAGGCCCCCTCTGGACTTGGGCACCAGGGATGTGGCACTGGGTGGTGACAGCCACAAATCCCCTGGAATCTCCTCCACTCTCCTTGGCCTCCATTGTGCTACTGCTCCCAGGTTTAGGGGTGAAGATGTGGCCTGGCAGAAGGAGCTGGGGTGGGTTCCCTCCTCCCAAATGTCACTGCTGGACCTGGGACCAGCAGCTCCAGCCACCTCCAGTCCCTGCTCCAATTGCTGGGGGAGACCCAGAGGAGGGACCTGCTGAGCTCCCACCTCTGGGAAAGCTCAGCCCCAGCAGGGCCAGGGCTACCTTAGAAAGATTTCCCTGGGATTTATTGCCTCCCCTTCCCCACAGTGAAGGAGCAGAAATGTCCTGGCTGTGTCGGGTCCCAGCTCCTGCCTCAGTTTGCAGGTGACAAAATGAGGACCATGTCCTCCCTTCAATTCATCCCCATCTCTTCTTCCTTCCCCCTCAGGGCACAGCAGCAGCTCCAACATCATAAATGATTTAGGAGCCGAGCCAGATGAAGCCAAAGCTGATGGATGACAATGCTCTGCTTGGGGGAATGTTTTCCTGCTGGAGGTTTTTTGGAAACAAATATATTTATCCTCATTCAAAATTGAAACACAGCCCCCAGCCTGGGTGACTCAGCCCCTGAGTCAGGATCCAGCAGGAGCACAGCTGGGAAGAGCCCATGGAGCAGCCAGGAGGGATCCAGGCTGTGCCAGGGAACAGGGAACTGGACCAGGCCCAGGGCTCCTCAAATTCTCCTTGGTTTTAAGGAGTTAAAATGATTTTTGCCTGTTGTGTCCCTCAGGATGGAACTCAAGTCTCCAGGTTGGGTTTGGAAGCACCAGGTCCCCCTTTGCTGGAAGTGCAGGCAGGACAAGCTCTGTGCCTTGGCTTTGGGCAGAACCCTCCGAACCAGAGGTGGGGGCAGCTCTTTGGGGGTCCTGGGCAGCACCAGGGGCTGGAGGGAGGATGGGGAACCCCTGCACCCCAGCTGCACCATGGGCTGTGATCCAGATCCAAACCTATGGAAAATGGGTTGGAATTACATTTATTGAGTCAAATACACTCAGGGCAGCACAGGAGCATGGGCTGGTCCTGAATGGTGACACCGAGGAGGTTCTCCCTGACCGGGATCTTTTCCTGCCCCTGGCAGAGCAGGAACCTCCCTGAACCGAGGTCACTTTTCCAGGAGTCCCTCCCATTCCCTCAGAGCCTCCCTGGGCAACCCCACCCCCTCCGCTGAGTGCCGGCCCCTTCCAGCTCCTCCAGGTGAGGCAGGAGATGCTGCTGGTGGAGGGCAGCAATCCCTGCTCCCAGCACGGGCACAGCAGGATCCCGGAGCTCCAGCCGTGCCAGCCACGTCCCCAATTCCCTGTGTCCCCAAACAGCCACAGGGTTGTGCCCTGGGGAATTGTGTTCTCTTGTCCCACTGGGTGTGAGCCGTTCCTGGATGGATTTGAGCACTGGAAGATTCACTCTGAGCACGAGGCAATTCCAGTGGAACTGCAGGAGCAAATCCTGCCCCAGCTGATCAGATGTGGCCCAGGTGGGTGTCCTGGTCCCACCCTGTCTGGCTCGGGGCTGTGTTTTCCCACAGGGCAGCAGGGAAAGCCCCGATTTAGGACATGGCAGTGACAATTCCCACTGTAGCACTGACCCCGTGTCACCCACATGCCTGGGAGCTGTGGGGAGGGGCAGGGAGAAGAAGGGAGGGAATTTGGGGACATAGGGAGGGCGTGGGGGGAGTGTGGGCACATGAGAGGAGAGAGGGAATGCAGGGACACACGGAGGACAGAGAAGGATGTGAGGACACAGAGGGGATGAGGAGAGGGATGAAGGGAGCACAGGGAGGATCAGGAGAGGCCTCAGCTCCAGTGAGAGCTGTGAGCTCCCAGTGCTCGCAGGGGCCAGAAGGGAACTGGGATGGACTGGGGGGGTTCTGTCAGGGAGGTGGGTGCAGGATGGAGGGAATTTAGGAAAGAGGAAGAGGTGCTGAAGGGCCAAGATCCATCGAGGGGAATGTGGTGGGTCCTGGTGGACACCAAACATGCCAGGCCCCAAAATTCCAGCTGATGGTCCAGGGTTAACTTGAGTTTTGTGTCCAGGGAAGGGAACAGAGCTGGGGAGGGGCTGGAGCCCCAGGAGAGGCTGAGGGAGCTGGGAAAGGGGCTCAGCCTGGAGAAAAGGAGGCTCAGGGGGGACCTTGTGGCTCTGCACAAGTCCCTGCCAGGAGGGGACAGCCGGGGGGGTCGGGCTCTGCTCCCAGGGAACAGGACAGGAGGAGAGGGAACGGCCCCAGGCTGGGCCAGGGGAGGATCAGGGTGGACACCAGGAGGAATTTCCCCATGGAAAGGGTGCTCAGGCCTTGGCAGGGGCTGCCCAGGGGGGTTTGGAGTCCCCATCCCTTGCACTGTCCCAGGCCAGGCTGGATCAGGATGGGCTTCAAGGTCTTCCCCACCCCAACCATCCCAGGATTTTGTGATATTTTAAAAATATACCCAGGAAAGGCACCCACCATCCATCACCCACATACCCACCCAATGCTCCTCCTTCCACCCCACATCTGTTAGGAAAGAGCTTTTATTCAACATTTGTGCTTCTCATCTCCTTCCAACCCATCTCCCACCCTCCCTGACAGACCCTGCTCAGCAGGCACACACCAGAGGCACTCTAGGAAAAACTCCTTTATCTTCCTTCTGCTTTAGAAACTCTTTGTACAGCTTAAGAAAAGAGGTTGCTTTTAAAAAGAAATGGAATCCCCATCCCAGGGATGCTCCATCTACAGCACAGGGCAGGACACTGGGCACACCTAGCTGGGGCCTGACAGGGCTCTGCAGGGCTGGGCCTGTTGTTTTGGGCTGCTGGCAGTGGGATAACACTGCTCCTAACCCTCATTCCCAAAGCCATGAAGTTGGAAGACACTTGGAGAGGTATCAGAAGCTGCAGCTGGTCTCCATGGGGTGCTGTTACACCATTCCCAAGTTTTGGCTCCTTGGCAATGGGGTTTTTACAGGAAATGGCACCAGTGTTTAAAATACCTGAACAAAGTCCCTAAAATGATGCTCCCAGCAGGGATCAGCTTTTGGATCCAGGTCTGGCTGTGGCCCCACCTGCCCTGATCCAACCTTGTGGGGCTGAAATCCCCTGGTAGTTTTCCTTAGGGTTGTGGAATGTTTTGCTGCCAGGCTCTCCTTGCACAGGAGTGCAAGGAACCCTCTGGGCCCCACATCCCACTCCAAACATTCCCCATCTGGGATCTGGGTGACTCTGGACAGAGGCAGGGGGGCAGTGTTTGGGAACAGGGGAGATAAAGAGGTTTAATGACACAAAATCCTCTTTCCATGTGAAGAAATGGCTCACTTTGACAAGCTGGAGCTGCATTTGTCTCCCACTGAGGAGACCCCAGCACTGCCCCCACCCACTGCTGCTGAACCAGCTGATTTATCTCCAGATAAGAATGTTATCAGTATTTTCATCCAGGAAGCCCTAAAAACAGGAGGGAAGGGTTAAATCCAGCCTTGACCTCCTTCTCAAACACCAGGATGATCCAGGTGGATGGATCCAGGATGGGTGTCAGCCCGAAATGGAGTCCTGGCAAGGCCAGGGTGGGGCAGCCCCAGCCCTCAGCACCCCGAGACGTCCCGTGCCTTGTTCTTCCTCTGGAATCTGACATCTGAGGGGTCAAAGCCCCGTTCCCTGGCCCCAAAGAGGGCCCAGGGGGGAGTCCTGGCCGTGTACTCAGCTGCTGTGAAGGTCCTGGAGCCACCACTCCGCTCGTACTCCCCAACCAGCTCCTGGAAACGGCTGTAGTCGATCCACGTCCTCCACTCACCATCCACCTGGAACTGCAGCAAAGGAAACTGTCAGGAGAGCTGGAGAGGGACTGGGGACAAGGGATGGAGGGACAGCACACAGGGAATGGCTTCCCACTGCCAGAGGGCAGGGACGGATGGGATATTGGGCAGGAATTGTTCCCTGGGAGGGTGGGGAGGGGCTGGGATGCAATTCCCAGAGAAGCTGTGGCTGCCCCTGGATCCTTGGCAGTGCCCAAGGCCAGACTGGATGGGGCTTGGAGCAGCCTGGGACAGTGGGAGGTGTCCCTGCCATGGCAGGGGTGGGATGGGAGGGAATGGGATGGATTTTAAGGTCCCTTCCTACCCGACCCATCCCAGGATCCTGTGGTATCTCCAAAAGGGCTGCACTGTTGGCTGCTTTCCTGGAGCCTTCAAAGTATGAGATCTACCCCAGTTCACCCCAACTTTCCAGGAGGGAAGCTCCTAAAATGCCTCCCAAAGCCTTCCCAGGCCTCCTGCCCTCACCAGCTGACACTTCCATGTGTCAGCCCTTGGTGTGGGGAGCTGGGAGAGCCCTGGAGGACACGTGTGGATCTGGGGCCAAGCCCAGGTGCCCCTCAGTGAGGGATCTTGCCAAGGTCACCCCAACCCTGGGCGTGGGACTGTGACTCCAGGGCAGCCCAGCCTGGGACACTGGCCCAGGAGCAGCACCAGAGCCACGTGCCAAGGGATTGGGATGGATCTGGGTGGCTCTGGACAGAGGCAGGGGGGCAGTGTTTGGGAACAGGGGAGATGAAGAGGTTTAATGACACAAATCCTCTTTCCACATGAAGAATGGCTCACTTTGACAAGCTGGAGCTGCATTTGTCTCCCAGACCTGCTCTGCTCATTTAGCCTCAGCCTCAATTAGGATTTATCTCAGCTAAGAGCTTATTACGCATTTCATCCAAAAAAAGAGGGAAAACAGACAGGCTCCTTGGTTATTGTGGATTTCCACCCCCCCCAAACTTGATGGCTGTGCACTTCAAATGGCACTTGACTTTGTGCCCAAGAGCTAAAAGCTTTTTTGGTTGGGAAAACTGCTGACACCCCTGAAATTCTGCAATCAGAATGGCTGATGCTCCTCCATCTCTGCCCATGGAATTACAGCCTGTCCCTGCTGAAGCCAGAGCCAGGAGGGGACACTGCAGAGTCACAGCACTGGGAACTAGTCCTGGCATAAATCAAGGTGCCCAAGGCTCATTTTTCTTGTGCCAAAGTGGGGACATGTGTGAGGCCACCAGAAAGCAATGGCAGAGAAAACATCATGTCACCTGTAAAGGAAAAATCCTGATCCCAAGGATGATCCAGGTTCTGCAGAGCTGAGCTCCCTCCTGGGGTGGGGAGGTGACAATGTCAGACCTCACATCAAACTCTGCTCCTTCCAGGCTTGATCCATGAACACTCAGCAAATCAAAGGGCAAACCCCAAACCAGAGTGTCACCCTGAATTTTCCTGCTTTCCAGTGTTTGCAGTTTGTACTGGAGATTCCCACACAGCTTCATATAAACTATGTATATATTTAGAACTTATCTATTTTGTTTACATGATTGATGGTGATGTTCACCAACCAGATCAGAAAGGTGGCACCCTGTGTAGCCAGTCTTTTGCCTTCTGATCAAGATGTATAAAAGATGGAGTCAGAAAATTAAAATAGAAGCTTTTCCTGCCTGACCTTCTGTGTCTGCCTCACTCTTCGTGTGCCTGAAATTGCCACACCAGAGGATCCAGCAAAGCCTTTAAGGCACAAGGGGGAATGGCTTCCCACTGCCAGAGGGTTGGATGGGATACTGGGAGGGAATTCTCTCTCCCTAGTGAGGCTGGGGAGGGGCTGGGATGGAATTCCCAGAGCAGCTGTGGCTGCCCCTGGATCCCTGGCAGTGTCCAAGGCCAGGTTGGACATTGGGGCTTGGAGCAGCCTGGGACAGTGGAAGGTGTCCCAGCCATGGATGAGTTTTGAGGTCCCTTCCCACATTCCATGATGCTGTGACCCCATTCCCACCAGAACAACCACCCTGGGATCCATTCCAAAGCAGATCAATCAATAATCACCATTGTCAGTGCAGTGACAGCACAGCCATGAACCACAATGCCACAGGGGCAGGGGTGTCATGGGGAAAAATGGCTCCTGCTGAGGAATAAATCCCAAAGACAGAGGGGGGAAGAACATCCCCAACTGCCCACGAGATTGACAGCTTGGATTTAACAATGTCCTGATTGTTCCAAAGGTAACAAAAGATTTAAGGCTCAAAGCAGTTTCACAGCATCCATATAACAGGTGAGCCAACCCTGAACATCCCTGGGATCCCAGCCTAACGTGGGCAGGTGTTTTAGGCAATCCCTCACTGCCTGTGGAGCCCTTCAGGGTGATAAATACATTGACACAAGGAATGGCTGAGACCCCTCCCCTGGTTCTTCTCCAAGCTGGAATCTGTGTCACAGCTCCTTCAGCTGACCCTGGGCTGTGCTGGCCTGCCTGGGAAGAGAAACTCTCCCTCCCTCAGGGCTCTGCTCAGCACTGGGGTGACTCAGGAGCCTTCCCTTGGAGCTCCTGGAGCCCCTCAGCTCCAGTCCCCAGAGTGCCACCACCCACTGCTCCCCACAGATGTGGCACAGCAAGAAAAACCCTGATGGAATTCTGCAGGTCCTCCACGGCAAGGAGCACTGCTCCAGGCATTACTGATGGGATACAAGAGGCACAGGAATGAGGGGAAACTTTCAATCCCAGGCTGAAGGGCCCACAGAGGGTCACTGGTGCCACCTCCCTGCTCAGGCAGGGCCATCCCAGAGCACAGGGCACAGGATGGTGTCCAGAGGGCTCTGCAATATCCCCAGGGGCTGAGGAGACTCCAGCCCCTCCCTGGGCAGCCTGTTGAGGGCTGGGCACTGCCCAGGGCACAAGTTGTGCCTCCTGTGCAGGGGGAATTGCTGGGCTCAGTGCCTGCCCTGCTCTGGTGCCACTGCTGGGCCCTGGAGCAGAGGCTGGGCCCTGCTCTGCCCCTCCCTGCACACAGGGACACCCAGGGCTGAGGGCCCCTCTCAGCTGGGGCTCCTCTCCAGCCTCAACAGCCCCAGCTCCCTCAGCCTTTCCTGGCCATGGAGATGCTCCAGTCCCTCCTCATCCTCACAGCCTGTGCTGGCCCTGCTCCAGGAGCTCCTGTCCCTGCTGTGCTGAGGATCCAGAGCTGGACTCAGCACCCCACAGGTGCCCCCAGGGCTGGGCAGAGGGGCAGGATCACCCCAGAGGTGCCCCCAGGGCTGGGATCCCTCCCTGACCTGCTGGGTCAGGACAATTTAATTAACAACTCATTAACCCCAGGGCACCACTGACCCTAAGGGCTCTCTGCTGACCCAGGGACAGCTCTTGTTCCCCAGGCCCCCCTGGCATGGGGCAGTCCCACGACAGAGGTGCCAAGGGACAGAGGGACTGCAGGGGCTGGTCTAGCTTGGGACAGGCCTGTCCCTCACAGAGCCCCAGACCAAACTGGGAGAAATCCATGTATCCATACATCCAGACTGGGAGAGATCCATAGATCCATATATCCAGACTGAGATATATCCATTTATCTAAACTGGGATAGATCCATACATCCAGACTGGGATATATCCATACATCCAAGTAGGGATATATCCATATATCCAGTCAAAAACGGGGATTAAATGGAGAGCCAGGCTCCCTCTCCAGTGCCTGGCTGAGCCCTCCCTCTGCTCCTGAACTCCCAGGAATGGCCCTGACCAGGACATTTCTATCAGTTCTCTTGGGCAGTAGATTCACAGCTGCTCTCACTGCAGCAGGAGCAGCTCCTGCTCCCAAAATCCATCAACAATCCTGAAGGAGAGGAGCCACACTCCAGATTTCTTTTCTCATCAACAGATTTGCAGAAACAGTTTGGGGGGCGGGGGGTGGGAACATGTGCACAGATTGAGGACAATCCAGGAGGAACATTCACTACATTCCCCCAGACATGAGCATTGCTGAGAAATAATCCCAGGTGCATCACACAGGATAAAATATGGGAGCAAGGCTGGGATGTGACACAGGGAATGCTGAGCAATGGAAGGCAGCTAAAACCAATTAGTTTGTCCTACCAAGGGTAATGTTGTATTTCCTTCAGAGCCAAGCATGAGGAGGCTCCTCCTGAGCCACTCACTCCAGTCCTGCACCACAAACATCCAGAGGATTTTCAGGGAAGGACTGAACAGCGCAGGAGAGAGGGGAGCAGAACAGGAGGAAAAGGAGGAAAAGGAGGAAAAGGAGGAAAAGGAGGAAAAGGAAGAAAAGGAAGAAAAGGAGGAAAAGGAGGAAAAGGAGGAAAAGGAGAAGAAAAGGAAGGAAAGGCTGTGGTGGCTCCTGCAGACCCCATCCCTGCAGGGCTGGAAGCACAGGGTCCATCTCCCCTCCTCAGAACTCCAGGATCCTTGGGGAGCACAGGGGGAGTGGGAGAGATTCTCACAGCTCCTCTTTGGTGAGAATCCCACAAACATTGGGGGTAGAAAACTCCTCCAGGATCAAGTCCAACCACCCCCAGCACTGCCAAGGCCACCACTGCCCCATGTCCCCAGGTGCCACATCCACAGGGCTGTAAAACCCCTCCAGGGGACACTAACACTGCCCTGGGCAGCTGTGCCAGGGCTGGACAAACTTTCAGGAAGAAATTTTCCTCAATATCCAAGCTGAGCTTCCCCTGGCACAGCCTGAGGCTGTTCCCTCTCGCCCTGTTGAGGATTCAAGGATACAAAGTCCTCAAATCCAACAAATGGATTTTCCCTGGGGGATGCATGAGATTTAATGGTTAAATCCAGCAATTTTCACAGAGTTTTGAAGACCATACACCAAAAATAACAATCAGCGGCCAGCAGGGGAACCAGCCCCACAAAAGAGAAAAAAAAAAACCACAATCAAAAAACCCAACCCAGAACAAACAAATCCTGCCTCTTCCAAACCAAACAAAAATAACCACAGAAAAAAAACCCACAAAGCTCCCCCCAAAAGACGAACCCTCAAAATCACAATAAACAAAAAGAAAATAAAACAACACAATTCTCCCCAAAAGTCCAAACTTCCAAAACCAAACACCCTAAAACAGGAAAAAAAACCCCAAACCCAAATGAAATACCAGAAAAAAACCTCCAAATCCCTGCCCAAAAAAATAAACCTGAAGAAAACAAAACGAAGTAAAAAAAAAAAAATCAAACAAAAAATCCTCAAAGCCAACCAAACCCCAAATCAACCCAAGCTCACCAAAACCAACCAAAAAAACCCCAAACCAGACTAAGACTCCTCCCAAAGTAAACCAAACCCCAAAACAAACAAATGCAAAAGAAGCCCCACAGGAAATTCCAAACCAAACCCAAAAGCCACACAAAAAACAACCAACCAAAACTCCAAAGCCACCAATCCAACACTGGGTGCACAGAGACTTTTGGGGATTTTTAGGCATTCCTGGCCTGCAAAGATCCCAATCCCTGCACTCCTGAGCAGGAAGCAGAGGGAGTTACTCCCCCTCCCTCACTCCTGCATCCATTTATTGTCATTCCTGAGCAGAAATCCCTTCTCTGAATTATCTCCAGGAACCCCTCAGCCTGGTTTTCCTGGTGTTCCATGAAATCTGCTCTGCTGAGCTGAAATCCATTCCTGGCAGTCCAGGAAGAGCCTTGTTCTGGGGACATGGAGCATATCTCTGCACAGAGGGCACGTTTAGTCAGGTTTAATTTCATTAATTTAGTTTGGTTACTGTTAATCCCACACTCACACATCCATGGAAATCCCAAAGTTTCAGGGATCCCTGCAGTCTGTGTCTGGGACAGCTCCCATTGGAGCCCCCTCATCCCACACAGACACACTGCAGGTCAATAATGCCAATAAATGTGATGTTTATTGGGAACATTCTGAGGAAAAGATCCATAGTAGGGATTCTCCTATCTTTGGGACACTCTGGCAGCTGCTGGAATAACTAACTCAGCATCAAAACACAGTGAGATCCATCAGTCTGAGAGATGGGAATATTCCCGTGGATATATGGGAAGAGAGGAATATGAAATACGTAAAGAGTACTTATATATATTCTTTTATAGCTATTCAGAGGATCCCAGGATGGTCTGGGCTGAAAGGGACTTTAAGGATCATCCCATTCCATGGGCAGGGACACCTTCCACTGTCCCAGGCTGCTCCAGGCCCCATCCAACCTGGCTTTGGACACTGCCAGGGATCCAGGGGCAGCCACAGCTGCTCTGGGCACCCTGTGCCAGGGCCTCACAGGGAAGAATATTTTGAATATCTGTATAAAAACACCCAAGAACATAATATAATAATATATAATTAAATATATTAATATAATATAACATAACATAACATAACATAACATAACATAACATAACATAACATAATATAATATAATATAATACAATGTATATTTTATATATATCCTTGTATATAAAAAGGAGGTATTTACCTCCTATATAAAAGGTTCTACAGCATAGAAGACATATATAAAAAAATACACAAATCCCCAAATAAATCCATGTCTCCGAGGTTTTACCCTGGCCACACCTGACCATTAACCCCCAGCATCCCTGGATTTTCTTCTCCCATTTGGAGTGTCCCTGGAGTGACATGAGCCACCTGCAGACCCCAGAACAGCCCCAGGTAGAGGATGTCTGTGTGATGCACACCCACCTTGGGGGGGATGTTGGGAAAGATGGGACAGGAAAAGCTCACAAATATGATTGCCTGGCAGGAGATACTGAGAATATAAACCCTATGAATGAAATAGAAATGAGAGCCAGCTTTGAGATGTGATCATGGCAGGTAGAAGACAGTGATTGTAACAAACAATGGGACACTAAGGGACCCAAGGGTGCAGCCCCACCCCACCCTGCCAAGGTATCAGGGAAAAGATAGATAAGAAGAGAGTCTTTAGAGTTTAGAATACAGAGTGATATGGTAATAGAGCAGTTCTCATAGGCTGTGTGCAAAGTCTGTAGGTTTTGTATCTCACCCGGGTTGGTCACTGTAAATTAGAATATTCAACACATCAGGAGATGTAATGTATTGTAACAAGGTTCTCTCCCCTTTTCTTTACCCTTCTTTCATTACCTCTCTTTACCTGGCCCACCTCTTACCTCTGACCTCTCTGCTCTTACCTCACCTCCCTTACCCCTACTCTCCCTCTCTCTCTCTCTCTCTCTTTGGGACTTCCCCTCAGCCCAGGCTGGTGGCTGAAGGCAAAAGGCCCTTTTTACCCACCACCCTTGCAATAAAACCACGTGTTCTCTCAGGAGTGTCTCAGGTTTGCAGAGTTCCCCCTCCCTGCCGTCCTCAGATGCTCCTACACACGGCATCAAAAAGGGAAAATTATCTGGGTGGCTCCATCCCAAACTCCTCTAGTTCCCTCTGAGGACAGCCCACCCCTGGGATAAAGCAGCAGCTTTTCACCTTCCCACAGGCTGCCATCAAACACAGCAGGTTTCACCACCTGCCAACAGTAGCTCTCCAAGACAAACAAATAACTCCCAGAATTATGACCCCCTTTCTCACCTCATTAAGGCTCACAATTATTTAAGGCTCCCTTTGTTTGACAGGGAAAGTGACTGAACTGGTGTCACTCAGCAAAACAAGGAGAAACATTGTGAGAAATTACTCTGAACAGGGTCACAGTGCCTGGCAAGAATCTGCAAACTTCTTTTGAATTATTATCCCAACCTCAGACTTTAGGGGGAAGGAATTGAGCTGCTTTTTAAGTTGCAGGTGAGGTAAGAGATGGGAATAATGGCCTTAAGAGGAAGGAGGGCAGGGCTAGATGGGAAAAGGGGAAGGAATTGTTCACTGGGAGGGTGGGCAGGCCCTGGCACAGGGTGCCCAGAGAAGCTGTGGCTGTCCCTGGATCCCTGGAAGTGCCCAAGACCAGGCTGGAGCAGCCTGGGACAGTGGAAGGTGTCCCTGCCCATGGAGGGGTGGCACTGGATGGGGTTTAGGTCCCTTCCCACCCAAACCATTCCCTGACTCTGATCTCACAAGCAGTGGGACACCAGGCACACACAACTGAGTCTCTCCACATCCCAGTCCATGGGGTTGAAGGAAAACCAGCTCAGGGACAGAGCCCTGGGAATAACCAAGCCTTAAACCCCTCAGCAGCTCCTCAGACAGGATGTGGGAACAGCAGCACCACAATTCCCTCCAGTTCTGGATGGGAACAACAAGCAGCCCTGAAGTTCCCCCCTCAGCGACTCCAGCCCGTGCTCAGGGACAATCAGAGGAGTCAGGGCAGAGGGAACATTCCCAGAGGCAGCACAGGGAATGCCTGGAGATGGAATTCACTGTTGTGAGTCCCAGAGTGGGACAGCCTGAACTGCCCTGAGCTGTGCCCCAGCCCATGGAGCCTGTGCTGATCCCCCTGACCCCGGGGAGTTATTCCAGCCAGGGCTCCATCTCAGCAGCTCCCACTCCCAGGGATCAAAGCTGGATTCCTTCAGCACAACGGAGAGCTGCTCATCATCACTGACACATCCAGCCCAGCACAGCCACCTTCTTGCTGCCAGGAGAGAAAGGAAAGGGAGAAAACCTTTGGGAATTCCACCATTCTGTTCTCATGCCTGGTCTAAGGAGGCTGCTTGGCTGCTGAGACACCTTGTCCACACAAAAATAAAACAACACAATTCCCCCCAAAAATACAAACTCCCAAAACCAAACACCCTAAAACAGGAAAAAAAAAAAAAACTCAAACCCAAATGAAATACCAGAAGCACCCCCAGAGACACCCTGTGGGTGCTGAGACACGTTTGTCCACACCTGGGCTCCACCCCATCCCCTGCTCTGCTGCAGATCCCAGCATGTTCCACCTCTTTGTGACCCTCTGCCTCCCAAGTTTGCTTTTCCCTGTGGAGCTGTCCCTGGATCCGGGGTGCTGGATTCCAAGGACAGCTCCCACTCCCCCAAGGACTGAGGCAGGAAGGAACTGAACGTGACGGACTCTTCGTCCCTGATCTAGCCCTTGTCAGGGGATGTGCAGCTGGGAGTGAAGTGCTTCCTCTTCCTCCCTAAATATAGCTGGGCTGCTCAGCATGGAACAATTCAGTGCCTTTCCCTGAGCTCTGGAGCCTCCAGGCCCAGCCAAGCCTGGCAGTGCCCACACCAGGGTGGAAAAGGCCAAATTCCTCCTGGGTGGGATGATTTTGTGCCTGAAGGAGAGGGATGGGCACCTCTGGCCAGGCTGTTCCCTGTCCCCAGCACCTGCCCTGGAGGTGCTGTGACACCCCCAGGGCTGCAGCCACACAGAACCCTGGGGTGGTTTGAGCTGGAAGGGACCTTAAAGCCCATCCCATTCCACCCCTGCCATGGCAGGGACACCTTCCATGGTCCCAGGCTGCTCCAAGCCCTGTCCAGCCTGGCCTTGGACACTGCCAGGGATCCAGGGGCAGCCACAGCTTCTCTGTGTCAGGGCCTGCCCACCCTCACAGGGGAGTTTGGATATGGGAAATGAACTTATTGAAGGGATGTGCCCAAAAGCCTCTCCCTTTGTGGATGCCAAGGTGACCTGGCCATGCTGGAGAACACAGCACTATCCCAGACAACATCCAACAGGGAAAGAATCCAGCTGGTGAGGCCAGGGAAGGCTGGAGCACACAGCTGCACCACGAGGGAATGTCTGGATCCAGGGATGGACACTCTGCTTCTGCAGGTCTTTGCTTTAGGCTGGAGGGAGGTTGGGTGTTGGTCCCTTCTCCCACGGAACACGTGACACTTGGGACACTCTGGCAGCTGCTGGAATAACTCAGCATCAAAACAGTGAGATCCATCAGTCTGAGAGATGGGAATATTCCCATGGATATAAGGGAAGAGAGGAATACGAAATACATAAAGAGTATACATAAAGACAAGAGGAAACAGTCCCAGGTTGTGCCAGGGGATATTCAGGTTGGATGTCAGGGAAAATTTCCTCACTGAAAGGGTGGTCAGGGCCTGTCACAGCTGCCCAGGGCAGGGGTGCAGTCCCCACAGCTGGAAGTGTCCAAAAGGTGTGTGGATGTGGCACTTGGGGACATGGTGGCACTGCTGGGTGGACAGTTGGACTTAATGATCTTGGAGAGCTTTTCCAACCAATCCCAGGATTCTAAGTCAGGCCTATCAGATTAATTAAGGCAGAAAGGGCTGATGGCAGCAGGGTGCTGAGCCCACTCTGTTCATGTCACCCTGTGAACTGAGACCTCCAGACAGAGCAGGCATTGGAATTCCAGGAGCATTCCCTGAGCTGTGCATTGTTCAGTGATGTGGAAATCAGCCCTGGGGTCACAGGGATGCTCAGCCATGGAACCCTCCTGTTCTGCCCCAGAACTCTGGGACCCAAGTGCCTCAGCCTGCCTGAGGGCAGCAGCAGCACACAGCACTGACTGAACTGGCCAGGAATTGTTGTAAAGCCCCAGAGAGCTGGAAAACAACCACCTGCTCCAGGGGGGAAAGGGTTAGTGAACAAAATGGGCTGGAAGTGCCAGGAAGTGCTTTGGGACAAGGACAGGGTGGAACACACACATGGAAAGCAAATCCAGCACCATGGGGACAAGGGGTTTAGTGCAGAAATGACCAAGATACTGAATTTCCTTCAGAGAAATCCTCCCTGCAAGGCAGCTGCAGCACCTTCCTCCCTCCCAGGAGCTTGTTTGGTCCTCAGGGTGCACTGACTGTCCCAACCAGCAACAGCAGCAGCCTCAGGCCTCTCTCTGGAAAAGGTCCCTTGAATTAACTGTTCCATTAAAAAGTTGCTCCTGTGTGGATATCTCAGCCCATTAGTTCAAAGTGATGCCATAAATCCCATTTTTGTGATCAGAGTTTATGGGATTTACTTGAAAGCAAAGAGAATTACTCAAGAATTCAGCACTGTTGCTAGAGAATCAAAGAGGATGGAGCCCAAACATCAGGCAACTCCCAAAGAGAGATGGGAACCAGGGGAGAGCTGGGAGGAGGATGCAGGAAGGGCAGGGAAGAGGAGCCCAGGCTGAGCCAAGGGAAAGCTGCATTCAGCCCTGGCTGTCCCCACGTGTCACTCAGGCTCCAGCAGGACCCAGCCATCCCTGGCAGTGCCCAAGGCCAGGCTGGACAGGGCTTGGAGCACCCTGGGACAGTGAAAAGTGTCCCTGCCCAGGGCAGGGGGGCACTGGATGGGCTTTAAGGTCCTTTCCCACCCAGAGCAGTTTGGGATTCTGAGGACCTGACCCCCACTGCCCCAAAGTGGAAATCCCAGCAGCAGGTGGATGCTCAGGGCAGGGGGATTGTTCAGGGCACAGGGGTTGTTCTCTCAGGTGATCTCTAGGGCTCTGGGAAGGGTAAGTGCAAATCAAACATCTTGCTGTGAGGGTTCAGTTTTCAGGACTCTGTGAGCTCCCCTGGGATCCAAAGCTCTCTGAGGTTGAAGTGGGACCCACGAGCACCTGCCCTGGACCTGCAGCCACTCCCAGAGAGCAGAACCCACTGCTGGCCAGCAGAGGAAAGGGGTTTGTGTGTGGGAAGTAACCTGGAGGCTGAATGGAAGATTTTTAGGACCCTGAAGGCCCCCAAGTGCCCCAGTTCCCATCTCAGCACCACCCTGAGACCTCCAGAGAGAGAAAATAACACCAGACAAAAAACCTGCAGTTTGCTCTCCTTAAAATCCCTTTTCTCCCTAAATCCCTGCCCTTAAGAGACTTCAGAGCTCCAGTCCTGACCTGTCACTCATCACAAGCAGGTGCCAATCAATGAGTCCCATCCATCCCAGACAGCAGCTGCAGGATGAATTATTCCTGACATTCCCAGACTCTTTCCTACAGGCTGGCATTCAATGGCAGCACTAAATTTATCAGGAGCATTGTTTGAACACCTCCAAACTCAGACCTAGGAAAACACAGTGAAATAAATCACATTTCTTAATGATTTTTATTACCCTCTTCCTGCAACTCCTTAATTTTTTAAAGACCCCTTTGATTTTGCAATTACTCACTCCAGTTGGATCAATCACAGAGCACAGGTTTTCCTGCAAATAATAGGCACTGACAGATTTTATTCTCCACTAGAGCCTGAAACTCAGAAATTAAACCCTAATGGAAATAAATTTATTTTTATTAGCTATTTTAGCATCGACAACAGATTGTTTCCCACAGACACCCTCTGCTATGGCTGGGGAAGGAGAAGCAGCTGTTGAATTCCTCCTGGGCAGGTACCAATTTATTCTCCTTGCTAATGGTGAAAGAATTCTCCTCACTTAAATTCTGCCTCCAAAAGGTTTCTGCAATCTGTTTGTTTGCTTTCCTGGACCTTACAATGCAAAAGGAGATTTTACTTTCTCAGGAACAGTTGCCAGTGGCAACAGCCAGGAGTGAGACTGTAAATAAAGCCAATTTAAGGTGAGATCAAACACAACCAGTGCCAGGTGTCCTGGTTTTCTCTGCTTCTTCCCAGCTGCTCCTTTTGCAGATTCCAAAGTAGGTTTACATTGGATATTCAGGAGAAATTTCTCCCTGGGAGGTGCTGAGGCCCTGGCACAGGGTGCCCAGAGAAGCTGTGGCTGCCCCTGGATCCCTGGCAGTGTCCAAAGCCAGGCTGGATGGGGCTTGGAGCAGCCTGGGACCATGGAAGGTGTCCCTGCCCATGGAATGGGATGAGCTTTAAGGCCCTTCCAACCCAAAGCATTCCATGAATCTACAATTTCATCAGGTGCCCAGCTGGCACATTGTTATCATTTTTTGCTGTCCTTCTATTAATCTTTTCTGAAGCTCAGAAAGCAAGTATGTAGTCATTATTTTTCATTTCCTGCATCCTTTAAAATGATTTTTTTTTTTTTTGCATTTCACTTGTATTTCATTTCATTTCATTTCCATTACTTGAAGGGGAGATGGGGACAAACCTTTCTGGCAGGACCTGTTGCAAGGGCTGATGGATTTAAACAGAAGATGGGTCAATTTACATTGGATATAAGATAATATTTTTTTTTACCATGAGGGTGGTGAGTCCCTGGCAGAAGTAGCCAGAGAAGCTGTCATGACAAGAAAGACTTTGAGGAGGTGGAGCATGTCCAGGGAAGGGAATGGAGCTGGGAAAGGTGCTGGAGCCCCAGGAGAGGCTGAGGGAGCTGGGAAAGGGTCTCAGCCTGGAGAAAAGGGGGCTCAGCCTGGAGAAAAGGAGGCTCAGGGGGGACCTTGTGGCTCTGCACAAGTCCCTGCCAGGAGGGGACAGCCGGGGGGGGGTCGGGCTCTGCTCCCAGGGAACAGGGACAGGAGGAGAGGGAACGGCCTCAGGCTGGGCCAGGGGAGGATCAGGGTGGATTTTGGGGGAATTTCTCACTGAAAGGGCTGTCCAGCCCTGTCACAGCTGCCCAGGGCAGGGGTGGAGTCCCCATCCCAGGAGGGGTTTAACAGCCCTGTGGATGTGGCACTTGGGGACATGGGGCAGTGGTGGCCTTGGCAGTGCTGGGGGAGTGGTTGGGCTTTTCCAACCCAACAATTCTGTGGTTCTCTGATTCAAATGTGGTGATTCTGCCTCTGGAGAGGTGGCTCAGACCAACAGGAAAATAACAGAGCATCCCTTGGGTCCAGTTGGCATCCAGGGGTGTGAAGGGCTGAAATTCTGGGGCACACCATGGATTCTCTTGGCTAGACTGGAAGGGCTTGGGAAGCTTTGGAATGGGTGGAGTCCCCACCCCTGGAGGGGTTTAACTCAGGTGTGCATGTGGCACTTGGGGACATGGGACTTTTTCTCAGAGTTTCTGTATATCCATTTGGCTTAACATGGGGTATTTTATGATCAATTGAAATTCAGCTTTTTTTTTTTTAACAACGTATTTATCTGTTCAAAATCTTGGAGCATTTGACAGTGCATATTTAAGTTCAAGAAATAAAAAAAGAAAGGTGATAATAAACAGACTGCTCCATAGGGGGGGTTCCCAGGAACTGAGAGATATGTTGTGCACCTTAGACTGATCCAATCACACTCGGATTAGCTGGAGAATTACTGTGTGGTTAACTAAGTGGTGGCCTTTGTCGGAGTCCAGGGCATTCCTTCAGTTGCCCTGGATGGTCACAGACCTCAGCAGAGAGGCCTGGGACCTGAGAGAGAGGGTTTGAATCCTGGACAGGGGGGTCTGTCCAGGGGGGTGCCTGGTACAGAGCCCAGGAAGACACAGGCTTTGACTTTAGTCCATGGAAAAAGTTTCTAACATTGAGAGAAGAATTACAAGTCACAAAGGTGTGAAAACAGTAGTTTAGCACAGCACAGGGTGGAAAATTTGGTAGTTTTGGGATTCTTAGAATGGAGCTGACTTGGGGACAAGATGGAGATTTTAGGGTGGTGCCCTGGGTTCTTCTTGTTCTCCCTTGGCCTCCACCTTCTGATGTGACAGGGGCAAAAAGTAGTGAGAGGAGATTGGGTGAAAGTGGAGGTGACTTTCAGTACAGGTGATAGGCATTGGCACAGAATTGTAAATAATAAGTACATAATTATCTGTATAAGAGGCAGTGACCTCCCATCACAGGGGGAGTCACCTGTGTCTGAGCTGCTGTGAACATCTCGGCCGGGCACAGAGAAATTTGTAAAATAAGAAATAATAAACACATGAGAAACCTTGAACAACAAAGACTCCAGTTCATTCTCGTGCCAGACTCAGAGCCTTCAGAGGACAAAAAAGTCTCACTCGAACCACCAGAACCACCTCCTGAATCTCGGGTCAGAGAGAAACCAAAACCCGAGAGCCTTGGCACTGCTGGGCTGGACATGACAACCCCAGAGCGTTTTTCCAGCCTAAACAATTGTGGTTAACTCTGGAGAACAAGGCTGTCAGAGCCAAAGGCAGTTGTGTGGCCCTCCCCAGAGCAGCCCAGACAGGTGTGCCATCACTCACCTTGCTGTGTGCCAGCAGCAGGCAGTTGGAGTGTTCGTGCTCGCAGGCGATGCCGTAGTCCGGGAGCAGCCGCGCCAGCTCCTGCACGAAGCCCAGCACCTCCCCGTGCCACGGCACGTTGGCCATGGTCAGGCTGCTGGCAGAGCTCTCCCCACAGTAGGTCACACCCTGGGGACACAGGGAGACAGGACAGTCAGCTCAGCCCTCTCCAGCCCTGGCAGTGCTGGCCACAGCAAACTCTGCAGCTGCTGGCTGTGGCAATTTCAGGCACACGAAGAACAAGGCAGACGCAGCAGGTCAAGGGAAAGCTTCTCTATTTTAATTATCTGACTGCAATACTTATATACATTTGTACAGAGGTCAAGAGATTGGTTACACAGGTTGCCACCTCTTGGACCTGGATGGTGAACATCACCATTGATCGTATTTCTCTTCCCAGAGCAGAAATATGGAAACAATAGATAATTTCTAAAAATATACATTGTTTTCTTGAAGCTGCGTGAGAATCTGCACTGCAAGATTTCAAACACTTGCAAGCAAGAAAACTGAGGGCAACAGCTGGCTCTGCCCCCCTCATGTTGGATCCCACGGTGTAGGAGTATCTGAGGAGGGCAGGGAGAGGGAACTCTGCAAACCTGAGACACTCCTGAGAGAACACGTGGTTTTATTGCAAGGGTGGTGGGTAAAAAGGGCCTTTTGCCTTCAGCCACCAGCCTGGGCTGAGGGGAAGTCCCAAAGAGAGAGAGAGAGAGAGGGAGAGTAGGGGTAAGGGAGGTGAGGTAAGAGCAGAGAGGTCAGAGGTAAGAGGTGGGCCAGGTAAAGAGAGGTAAAGTAAGAAGGGTAAAGAAAAGGGGAGAGAACCTTGTTACAATACATTACATCTCCTTGTGTGTTGAATATTCTAATTTACAGTGACCAACCCGGGTGAGATACAAAACCTACAGACTTTGCACACAGCCTATGAGAACTGCTCTATTACCATATCACTCTGTATTCTAAACTCTAAAGACTGTCTTCTGATCTATCTTTTCCCTGATACCTTGGCAGGGTGGGGTGGGGCTGCACCCTTGGGTCCCTTAGTGTCCCATTGTTTGTTACAATCACTGTCTTCTACCTGCCATGATCACATCTCAAAGCTGGCTTTCATTTCTATTTCATTCATAGGGTTTATATTCTCAGTATCTCCTGCCAGGCAATCATATTTGTGAGCTTTTCCTGTCCCATCTTTCCCAACACCATGGCAAGGTCACAGATTCAGAGATGGCATCAAACACGGGTCCCTTCTGCAGTGACAAATCCCCAGGGCACTGTGCCAGGTGCCCCCAGCAGTGACACAGGCTGGGTTGGATCCTGGAATGCTGCTTTAACAGGAGCCAAAGGCAGGATGTTCCTGAGTGACCAAGGGACCTTGGAGAAGGTCACTGGGGCTGGAAACGTGACATGTCTGGAAGAGTCTCATGGACAACCAGTGCCATGTCAGTGGGACACTCCCAGAGATCCTGTCCATGTGCTACAGAGGGAATGAGCTCTGGATTCTTCCTTCCAAGCCCAGGCTGTGATTTGTGCCCTGTCCTCCAGTGTCTGTACCCAAATCCAGCAGGTCCCTTCGTGGGCCACACAGAGGTGATGGGAACCTGAAACATCCCTGGGGACTGCAGGGACTGACACAAAGCTCAGCCCCTCCCTGGGGGAAGCACTGGAGCCTTGGCAAGCAGCTTTTAGGTTGTGCTCTGCAGGCACGCCCAGAACTGACCCCAAGAGGTGACAGGGTTCAAGGACACGTCCCCTGCAGGTCCTGGGGTGTTCAGAGAAATGGGGCTCCTGCTCAAACCCCCCACACAGCCCAGAATGGGTGGAGAGCCTGGAGCAGGACACGTGTCCCTCTGTCCCAGCACAGAGCACTGCTGCTCTGGGGGGACTGCTCAAGGAGTGGAACACCTCCAGCTCTCCCACACCCCATCCACCACCTTCAGGCTCTGAATCCCAGAGTCAATGAGGCTAGAAAAGCCCTCCAGGATCATTGAGTCCAGCCTGTGACCAGTCCCCACTGTGCCACCCAGCCCAGAGCACTGACTGCTGTGTCCAGGCCTCCCTCATCCAGCCTCACCATCCTGGGACCAGCTGCTCCTAACTGGGAGATGTGATCACCTGAATTACTGATTTATTCTCAGCCATTACCTCAAATTTGCTTTTCCTTTTTTCTCTCCCTTTCTCTCTTTCTTTTCATTTTTCTTCCCTTCTTTCTCTTTTTTCTTTTTTTTCCCTTTCACTTATTTTTCTCTTTATCTTTCCTTTCTTTTCCTTCCTTCCTTTCTTCCTCCCCGATAAAATTCACTGAATTCTGGTTTAATCAGTGCATGACACAGAACTCTTTCATAGAGCTGTAAGACACTGAATGTTCCCTGCCCTGTAATTTGCCCCAGACTCCAGGCAGGTCAGTGGGTGATGAGCACTCAGTGTCACCCACTTGGAGTGCAGACAGTGCTTGAATATAGGGTGTCCTTTAATGTCTGCTTGAAAATATTTCACAGCCAGGATCATGACCCACATCAATTCCTCCCAATCAAATAATTCACTGCCAATTTCCCAGCAATTAATCTGCCATTGCTGAGAGATCACACAGCAGATCCCAAGGCTGGTCAACCCTGGTAGCCACAGGGCAAACAGAACAAAGGGCTTTTCCTACAGACACCACCCAGCCCCTCTGCTGCTCTCTGCCTGGTTCCAGCCCCTCTGCTCTTGGGCTGAGCTCTTTTATTCCAGTCACAAAATCCCATCAAGCACCAGCCTTTACAACACAGTTTTATGGATGGTTGTGTCTGGCCTGCTCATGGTTTTCCCCCTGGGAAGAACACTTTGACCTTCTTTAAATGGAGTTTGCATCCAGGTTCACATGTGGCATGGCCATGGCACCTGCTCCCAAATCCCTGATTTACCTGCATTTCTCTGGACATGGAATGTGCAGACACATCTTTGCCAACACTTTCAACCAGAGCACAATGCACACACACAGGGCTGCAGGAGCAACAGCCTGCTGCTAATTGGGAACTGTACAAGTTTTGGAAGCAATTACTTTCTCACCCATAAATTTATGAGGGACTCCCCCCATTAATCTGCCCAGGCACCATAACTCAGAGCCAGCCTAGAGGGAGACTGGCAGGGCACAAGCCAGGGAGTGCTCACCAGGGATGTACATTCAGGCTTTTTTAGCCCAGCTCTGTAAGTCTGAACCCAGAGTTTAAACATGTTCATTCTCTATTAGTCAGTGTTATATCAGAGCAACCAGCCACGCAAATCAGGGGTTTGGATCCCCAAAGTTCAGCTGGAGACACACAGCAATATTCTCCCCACATTCATTATCCAGATTATGATTTGAGCAGCATGAAAAATGTATGAGTACAGAGAGGGAGAATTCTTCAGAAGCTCCAACATGATTCATGCTCTCAGCAAACTACAAAGATATCGTTTACAAGCAAAGAAAGCACAGAGGCAAATGGAATAAGTGAGTGTTTGGCTGCCTGATTAATTCCCAGCACAAATCAATGGGAATCAGCTTCCAGCACACCGAAGGAAAGCAGCTTTCAACTTCCCCAACTTCTTCAAACTGGAGTTAATTAACAGCTGATAGCACTTAAAACCCATGTGGAGCTGATGAGGGCGGTCACGTTCTGCTCTGCAGTAACACATGAAGACAGTTATTAAGACATCAAGAATTAAAAAGGAAAGGATCCCATTGTTCACCCAGAGCTCTCTCCCCAACCTCCCTGCGGCAGGAACGGCAACGATGCTGCCTCTTAATTACCTGCTTAATGAGGGTGCTTTGAGCAGCCTAATCCACAGAGCTCTGGCCAAGTACCTTGAAATGCAGAAGCCTTTGAAAAGCGTCCCAGCTCTTCATGGGTCTGCCAGGATGAATCCAAAGCAACTATGCTGGGCACGCTCTGGATTTCACAGAATCATGAAAGGGCTTGGCTTGGAAAGGACCTTAGAGCCCATCCTGTCCCATTCCAGCCATGGGCAGGGACACCTTCCACTGTCCCAGGCTGCTCCAAAGCCCCAATGTCCAACCTGGCCTTGGGCACTGCCAGGGATCCAGGGGCAGCCACAGCTGCTCTGGGCACCCTGTGCCAGGGCCTGCCCACTCTCCCAGGGAACAATTCCTGCCCAATCTCCCATCCAGCCCTGCCCTCTGGCACTGGGAAGCCATTCCCTGTGTCCTGTCACTCCAGGCCTTTGTAAATCTCTCTCCATGTTTCCTGTCAGCTCCTTCAGGCCCTGCCAGGTCACACTGAGGTCACCCCAAAGCTTCTCCTCTCTCCAGGCTGAACATTCCCAGCTCTCCCAGCCTTTCCTCCCAGCAGAGCTGCTCCATCCCTCTGCTCATCCTGGAGCCTCCTCTGGGCTCCTGCAGCAGCTCCAGGTGCTGCCTGTGCTGGGCCCAGGGCTGATTTTCAGCTGTAATGGAGCTGAGTGAGCACAAATGGACTGACCACAGCCTTGTGCCAGGGTGGTTGCTGGTGCTGTGGAAAGCAAGGGAAACACATTCCTGCCCCCAGGAGCTGGCTCCTGCCCCGGGATGCAGCCAGCCAGCAATCCTTTCAATCCCCAGGGCTCTGAAGGAAACAACTACAGCTGACAGTGCTTTGTCTCTCCACTCACACTCCAGACTTCCCAATTTAATTACTGAACAAAACAATTCTCTTCACTCCAAGCCCACAAATTATAAATTTAATTGAGTCTCGTGCAAATTAACAGAGAACAAAGTGCAGGCCAAGCTGCTGAGTGACAGAGACACTGTTTAAAATCTGGGGCAGCCCTGACCCCAGACAAATATAAAAAGCCTCCATGCCCCATTGACTGCAGTCTCTGCAATGAAAATTCTCCTAAACTGAGCAGCAGCACTCCCCAAATTCCAGCCACAAGGCCTCCTGGACATCTCCTCCTGCTGCAGTGGATTCAGCCAGGATTCCACTCCTTGGCTGCTTTTAATGGTCACTTTCAAGCTGATTTAACAGAAGCCATCAGTCCTTTGTGTCACTCCAGTTTGCAGGGAGGGCTGGAGATGGTTGGTTGTGCAGTGCAGCCCCAGGATTTCCCAGCAGCTCTCCAGACACCCCACACTCATGGCTGAGGGCCAAGAGGTGCTGCACTGCCTGGAAATCTGCAGGGCTTCCCTGGAAGTGGGAACAATTCCTCCTGGGAAAGCTGAACTCAAAGACAAGACCCAGCCTTTCTTCTCAGCTCTGCAAATGAGCCACATGGGGACTGAGAGAGGAACTGACACTGCTGAATCACCCCCTCTGCTCCAGGGACACAACCAGGGAATTATCCTGGGTGGAAAAGTCCTCCAGGACCACCAGCTCCAACCTGTGACCCGTCAGCCTGGAGAAAAGGAGGCTCAAGGGGACTTTGTGGCTCGGCACAACTCCCTGACAGGAGAGGGCAGCAGGGGGGATCAGGCTCTACTCCCAGGAAACAGGGACAGGAGGAGATGCCCACCCCTCAGGCTGGGCCAGGGTGGACATCAGGAGGCTCAGGGTGGACATGAGGGAAAAATTCTTCATGGAAAGGGTGGTCAGTCTTTGGAAGAGACTGCCCAGGGAGATGGTGCAGTCTCCATCCCTGGAGGGATTTAACAGATGTATAGATGTGGCACTTGGGGACATTGGTAGTGTTGGGGAGTGGTTGGATTCAGTCCTGCAGGTCCATCCCAACCCAAATGATTCTGCGATTCTCTAACAGCAAGTGGCCAATGCTGGTCTTTTTTCAGGTGTGTGGAAATCATACATTGTTTGAGTTTATTCACAGCAGGCACCAGAAGGGAAGATTCATCTCCACCTCTTCATCTAAATTGCAGCTGGGATGGCAGCAGGATCCTGAATGGGGGTTTGACAGGTGAGGGCAGTTGCCTCTTGCTGCATGCAATTAAAAACTCATTAAGGCACAGCTCATTTTCTTCATTATTTTAAGCAATTAAATAATCTTTCCTGTTTAACATGACAAGAGTGAGCAGATTGGGAGAGACACTTCCCTGAGGCCCTTCCTTGCACACATTTACTTGGTCACTTCAATTCTGCAGCCAAGCCTCAGGCACCAGAGCAGGAGCTGAACCCAGACCAGCACCCTGAGCTCGGCTGGACACTAAGATTATCCATCTACATGAACAAAATCAGCAGGAAAATCAGCAGGAAAAGAGCTTCCAAGTGGCTGAAAACTTTCACAAAGGTTTAGGAAGATTCTGTGCCATGACTTCAATCCCAGCTGTACCCGAGTCCTGCCCACAGACACTGTGGCATGGACAACCCTGGGACAAAGGGCCAGCCTGGCAGCTTTGGGTTTCCTCCTTGAATTCTCAGGGATAGGGGGAAGCAGTAAGGCTCTGCTCAGGCTGGATCTCACACTGCTGCTGTGAGCTGAGTGACAAAGCTTCACTCTGCCCAGAGCAGCTGTGGCTGCCCCTGGATCCCTGGCAGTGTCCAAGGCCAGGCTGGACAGGGCTTGGAGCAACCTGGGATAGTGGAAGGTGTCCCTGCCCATGGCAGGGGTGGCACTGGATGGGCTCTGAGGTCCTTCCCACCCAAACCATTCTGTGATTCTAGAATTCACCCCCAAGATCAAGTCTAATCACTGACCCAGCACTGCTGAGCTCACCCTAACCCGTGCTCCCAAGTGCCATGTCCAGTCACCTTTCACATCCCTGCAGGGATGGGGACTCCACCACCTCCCTGGGCAGTTGTGCCACGGCCTGACCACCCTTTCAGTGAAAAATTTCCCCAAAATCCACCCTGAGCCTCCCCTGGCCCAGCCTGAGGCTGTTCCCTCTCCTCCTGTCCCTGTTCCCTGGGAGCAGAGCCCGACCCCTCAGCAGGAGGCTGTCCCCTCCTGTCAGGGACTTGTGCAGAGCCACAAGGTCCCCCCTGAGCCTCCTTTTCTCCAGGCTGAGCCCCTTTCCCAGCTCCCTCAGCCTCTCCTGGGGCTCCAGACCCTTCCCAGCTCTGTTCCTTTCCCTGGACACAAAAATGCTGCCCATCAAACAAACCTCTGGCTTTCAGAACCCAAAGAGGGCACCATGGCAAAAAAATGAGTTCTGGCACATTCCAGACCTTAAATACCACCATCAGCTCTGTACAAGTGTGACAGTGACACACAGGCATTAGAACAGATTAAGGCAATAAATCAGTTTGATGCATTTTTAATGACTCAGTCTCCCTTTACTATTGGCTTAAGTGGGAGAATGGGGTCCCACAGAGTTACAGCACTGTGAGGCACTCATGGAAATGAGAACAAGGATTAAGCCCTGCAAGAATCTAAATCTCTCTCCATCCACCCTGTGAGCCTCCCTGGAGCAACACTGGATTAGCTCCCTTCATCTGAAATGGACATCATTTATCCCAAGTCTTCAACCAGAAAATCCCCAAGCTCAGACCCATTGTCAGGCAGAGCTTTGTGGAATCTCCTCATCACCCTTTGTTGGTTGGCTTTGAGCACCACCTGGTCCTTGGCTTTTCACTCTGGCACACTGAGGGGCTGGAGAAAAGAATGCTGAGGTCTATCCACACCCCAAATATGCTTCGTTCACAAAGGAACACAAAAAATGACTTTTAATCAAAAATACCAAGTCTTTGGGGGAAAATTGCCAAGTCCCAAATGCTGTGTGTGACCACCACAGTGTGAGGCTGGACCCCCAGTGCCACCATCCCACTACTGGATTCTGGGAATGTGACCCAGAATGTGTTCAGAGCTCACAGAACAGAGATCCAGATGAATCCCTGTCCCAGCTCCCACAAACAGAGTTCAGAGATCCAGGTAAACCCCTGTCCCAGCTCCCAAAATCAGGATTCAGAGATCCATGAATATCCCTGTCCCAGCTCACACAATCAGGGTTCAGAGATCCAGATAAATCCCTTCCCCAGCTCACACAAAACAGAGTTCAGAGATCCATGAATATCCCTGTCCCAGCTCCAAAAATCAGGGTTCAGAGATCCAGACAAATCCCTGTCCCAGCTCACACAAAACAGAGTTCAGAGAGCCATGAATATCCCTGACCCAGCTCCAAAAATCAGGGTTCAGAGATCCAGATAAATCCCTGTCTCAGCTCACATTATCAGGGTTCAGAGATCCATTAATATCCCTGTCCCAGCTCACACAAACAGGGTTCAGAGATCCAGATGAATCCCTGTCCCAGCTCCCACGTAGAGAGAAAACCTCCCCACGCTGAGAGAACGTATCTAACCTTCACAGCAAAATCCAGGCTTTTTCTTCATAGCAGCAGTAAAAAAAGGTTGAAAAATTTTAAAAAAGGTTAAAAAAATGAAAGAAAGTTTAAAAAAATTACAAGAGAGAAGGAGAAGAGAGAAGGTAAAGGAGAGTCCAGGAGTAACAGAGTTGCATAAACACAGAGCTGAGGGAGTTGTGCTGCTCTGCAGGAGCTGCTGGGGGAAAATGCTCAGAGCACTTGGGAAGGTGCCTTTTTTGCAAGTTTGTAACTGCTTTTACTGTCTCTACTAAATTGATTAAGCCCAGGATAAAGCCCCTCCTGCCCTGCTGTATCTCACATCTCCTGCAGGCAACCCTCAAATCCAGCCAAACACAAACACATCACTGAACCTTTCACCTTTCCCCTGGCAAAATTTGAGACCAGGATGGGAAGAACTCTACCCCAAACTACCAGCTGAACCTGGAATATTTTGTTTCAACTGTTAGTTGATATAAAGAAGGAATATCTATTTATCTTTGTTTTCACAGAAATACAAAAAAAGGCCAGAGAGTGATGATTCTGTTGGGCAGAAATTGAGGCTGGCTGGTACAGAGTTTGGTTTGTAGCACAGGGAAACCTGCTCCAAAGGCACACACAGGATACTACAAAACATTACCTGAATGTTAATTAATTATTATTCACTAATATTAAAAGCAAGAGAGGAGTTTCTTATGCACCACTTTAGAAGAACTTTACTTACTCAGAAAGTTTAGACTAAAGGCAGGGGAAAAATGGGGACAAAACAATGGAAAATTCTGCTGGAAAACCTAAAACAGCTCCATGCAGCTCACCTTGACCTCAATGAAGTCTGGTTTCCCAAGGGATATCAGGTCAGCATAAGCTTTGACTTCATCCACATTCCAAGCTTTCACCAGGGTCAGCCTGTAAACAGTGCGTTGTTGCTGGAAAAAAGGAAAAATCCCATTAACATCCAATTCGGACACAGGAACAAAGGAAAAATCCCACTAACATCCTGTTCTGACCCAGGAAAAAAGGAAAAATCCCATTAACATCCCATTCTGACACAGGAACGAAGGAAAAATCCCACTAACATCCTGTTCTGACCCAGGAAAAAAGGAAAAATCCCATTAACATCCAATTCGGACACAGGAACAAAGGAAAAATCCCACTAACATCCTGTTCTGACGCAGGGAAGATGTTTTACCCTTGCACACAGATTCAAACAGGAAAATTAAATCGTTCTTTTATTCCAAGACCTCTGAGATTGAACCAAACCAGACCCAAACCTGTTCCTCCAGGAAATCTGCTCCATAGCACCTGGGCTGAGCCACCTCATGGCACACAAATCTTCCCTCTGAGCCAGACTTCATATCCCAGGCACTTTGTACAGGAGTTTAACTTTATGGCAAAATAGGCAGGAAATGTCTCTCCCAGATTTGTTTCCCCAGGCACAAACTCTCCCCATCAGTTACAGGTGTTTCAGTGCACCCAGCAGGATCCTCTGGCTCTGGGGACTCTCACAGAAACATGGAATGATTTATGTTGGAAAAACCCTCAAGACATCAAGTCCAACCTTGACCCAGCAGTGCCAAGGCCACCACTGAGCCCTGTCCCCAAGTGCCACATCCCCAGGGCTGTTAAACCCCTCCCCCACCTCCCTGCACAGCCTGCTCCTGTGTTTGACAACCTTTCCATGAGAAATCTTCCCCAAAATCCACCCTGAGCCTCCCCTGGCCCAGCCTGAGGCCGTTCCCTCTCCTCCTGTCCCTGTTCCCTGGGACGAGATCCCAAATCCCCCCCGACTGTCCCCTCCTGTCAGGGACTTGTGGAGAAGATTCCCAGATCAAACTTCCTCTGGGGAAGGTGGCAGACAACACTCCCAGAACTTCTCTGCTTGGAGTTGTTCTGATTTGCCCTCTAAGGGCTGCTCTCCAAAGGAGTCACTGGTGACAAAAGGCCTCTCAACACAAGCACTTGGACAGGGAACAAATCCACTCCACACTCCTCACATCCGCTCGTTTCCATCCTTCCCCTCCCCTTCATCTCCTACTGATGTTTTATTTCACTTATTTTTGGAATTTATTTTTATTTATAGAACAATTTTCCGGCCAATCTGCAGTTTGGATTAACTCCTTTGCTGTCCCTGCACACTGTTGAGTGGAAGAAGTAAATGCTGATCCCCAGAGTGGGCAGCAGAGGAGGGATTGGGATTGTGCTCCTGTGCTCAGGTGAGACCCCACCTGCAGAGCTGCCCCAGCCCTGGGCCCAGCACAGGCAGCACCTGGAGCTGCTGGAGGAACCCAGAGGAGGCTCCAGGATGAGCAGAGGGATGGAGCAGCTCTGCTGGGAGAGCTGGGAATGTTCAGCCTGGAGAGAGGAGAAGCTTTGGGGTGACCTCACTGTGACCTTGCAGGGCCTGAAGGAGCTGACAGGAAACATGGAGAGTTTGGACAAGGGCCTGGAGTGACAGGACCAGGAGGAAGAAATTCCTCCCTGTGAGGGTGGGCAGGCCCTGGCACAGGGTGCCCAGAAAAGCAACATTTTAGTCCTTCAGAGCCTCTGACTGCCACCTCAGTGAATTCTGCCCTCTGTATAAAAATCACGGTATCACTCACCTACCACCCATTTCTGTGTGTTCCACAGGGGGAAAAGTCTTTTCTACACCAATTTGCTATGGAAACCTTCCAGGTTATTTACTAAGAAATAACTAGAGGAGAAACAAATGAACACCAGGAACATCTCCTTCCAAACATGTCAAGAACTAAACCAGCTGACCTCTACCCATGGCATTTAAGCAGATATTTAAAGAACAAGAAATTCATGTGATTTGAATGGATTGGCAAAA
Source organism: Trochalopteron elliotii (assembly GCA_024734555.1). NCBI lineage: Eukaryota > Metazoa > Chordata > Aves > Passeriformes > Leiothrichidae > Trochalopteron > Trochalopteron elliotii. Next base: position 397,071 of record JANPWX010000297.1, read on the forward strand.
GAAAGGTCAAGAGACAAATAGGAAATCAACTGTTAATTACTGAAGAGAGAAGAACAGTAGAGGAGCTAATACAGAAAAATAAACACGATGTTTGCATATAACAGGGGAAGAAGAAAGCAGAGGGAAAAGATCTAAGGAGGAAAATCTACAGTGCACACCCTGTCAGTCCTGTGGAATGATCAGATACCAATTAATGGAAACTGGCTCCCCACAGGGCAGCTCCCAGTGGGGATCAAGTGCAGCAGCTTCAAGGCACCAGTAAATACCAGTCTGTATTTAACATAACTGGTGCTGTTTCACAGCAGCCCCAGACAAGGCAGCACATCCTCCCAGGCAGGGAAGTAGGGCTTTCTCCCATTTAAATCTCATTTACTACTCTCCAATTCACATCCCAGCTCATTTAGAAGTTTAAGGTCAAGGACTTCATAAAACTAAACATGCTGTGAGTGAATTTAAAGGGCTTCTCCTCCCACAGCAGCACTGACAAGGAATAACTGCAGCCTCTGTGTGTGCACCACTCCAACACCTGAACTATCCCAAAACCTGCACCAACTCACCACAGGGAAAGCAGGGAAGGAAACTGAAACTCTGCCAAAGGCAGACAGCCAGCAGGTAGAAAAATCAGAAATTAATCTGGAGAAGCCTCTTTCCAGAGGGCAACATCTCTGCAGTGTTGTTGAGCAGAGAAACGCTGGTAGAAGGCACAGATCAAAATGAGCAATACCTCAGAACGTTATCTGGGAGCAATCCTTGCAGACTGCCAGCAGTACAAACAGCCAGCCTGTGTTATTCATGGATTATTTGTATTTGTTGTACAATAGGGCCCCAGGAGATCCTCTCATAAGCACAGCAAAACAAGAAATAAAGAGCTTAAGCTGTGAGAATTTAACAATCTAAAGCATCAGGATATAAACGCAGCCCAGGATGCTCCACACTCTGTGTTTCCAGGAAAAGAAGCTGTTACTCCACTCCAGTCATGGGGAGAACACAGAGGAAGAGGAGTTAGTGTGAGAGCAACCTTTCAGATGGGTGGCAGTGAAGGACGTGGCTCTGGTTTATCTCTGTGCACAGACTAGCCTGGCAGGGAGGAGCAGTTCCAGGGGTCCCAAAAATGCAAGTCAGTGGGGTGGGTCCAGCTCAGCCTCCTGCTCCTGAAACTCTTGAGGGCAAAGGAGGGCAGAATGAGCCAGGGGAACCCCAGCCTTTTCCAGGGAAAGGAATTTTCCTGCTAAAATCCTTCCAGGCTACCCCAGGGAACACTGCAGCCCTTGAGTGTCAGGACAGGGCACCAGGGAAACACAGACTGACCAGGCTTAGGGGAGGATCCTGAGGATAAAAAATCCTTCCATTGGGTGGATCTGCAATCCTGGTCTCAGCACACCCAGCAATAGTCCCAGCCCTGAGGCTGCCACAGCTCCAGGAGCATTTGGACAGTGCTGCCAGGGATGCACAGGGTGGGGTTTTTGGGGTGTCTGTGCAGGGCCAGGATTGGACTAGATGATCCTTACGGGCCCCTTCCAGCTCAGGACGTTCTATGATTCCATGAAAAAGACCAAACCTTCTATCTCAGGGGCGTCTTATGCCCCAGTCCCACACCAGCAGTGCCCAGAGCTCAGAGTCAGGATTGGGATCACCTCCCCATGGACAGGGCTCCTTCCTTCTAAAGGCTCAGCTGAACCCCCAGAGGAGTCCCCAGCCTGCTGCACCCCTGCCCCCCTCCTGCAGCTCCTGCTGGAACTCTCTATAACTTCCTGAAGGGTAGTTGTAGACAGCTGGGGGTTGGTCCCTTTCTCCAGGCAGCCACTGACAGAATGAGAGGACACAGCCTTAAACTGCATCAGGGAAAATACAGGTTGGATATTTGGAAGAAGTTTTTCATGGAAAGAGTGATTAAATACTGGAATGGTTTGCCCGGGGAGGTGGTGGAGTCACCACCCCTGGATGTGTTTAAAAAGAGACTGGATGTGGCACTCAATGCCATGATCTAGTTGAGGTGTCAGGGCTGGGTTGGACTCGATTATCTTGGAGGTCTCTTCCAACCTGCACATTCTGTGACTCTGTGGAACACACCAGGCACTGGGAACTCCCTGGTCCAGCTTGGAGAGCACTGGGACAACTCCCATGGGACAGCTCCATGGGACAGCTCCCCACAGGACAGCTCCTCCCATCCTCCTGGACTTGTCACATGTACCAATGGACCTGTGCTGTCTGAGCAGGATTTGCTGCTCAGGCAGCAAATCTGCAGCCTCAAAGGCACAGCTCAGCCCCATCCCAAGCCCAGGACACCACAACAGAGGACTCAGTGTCACTTTGACAAAGTGCTCCCTTCCCGCTCCAATAACCAACAGGGATTTGGGCTGCTTTTTATCATTTCTTTTAAATTCCTTCCTCCTCAACATTCATCTTTTCCCAGATCAAATGTAATTATTGCTCATGAAACAGCCCAGGTCTAATTCCAGGAGGAAGAGCAGGAATGTCACCTGCAAAGAGCAGGATGCTGGAGGGACAGGGACTTGGCTGGGGCAAGGGAGCAGTTCACTTCTCCAAGGGGAGCAGGAGAAGCATTTCCCTTCTCTGGCCAGGACAGCAAACCATCTCCCTTCTCCAAGAGGAGCAAGGAAACATTTCCAAAGCCTTCACCCTGGATCTGGTCACTTGAACTCACTCTTTTGTTCAGGCAGAGAAACAATGTCCCCTTGTTTGGAAGTAAATGGAATTACACCCAGATTTTTGTTTCAGCTGCTGGCTTAGGCTCAGGTATCCTGAACACTTACATGCATTTCTTAGATAAAATTATTTTATTGCCATTTTATCCACAGTCCTCCACAGAAATCCCTATTATTGCAGCTAATGAATCTCAACATTCTCAACAGAAGCACAGCACAGCTGGATGCAAAAAGCACTCTTGGGGGGAGGAAATGATGGTGCAAACACTAAACAGAACCTGCCCTTTGTATCACACAACTTCACACCCCTTTGCCAGCAATGGATGAGGAGCAGGAACCACTTCAAAGGCGGCTCCTTTCATCATGATTTTCCTCCTCTCTTCAAGGAAAGGCTCCACTTGCAAACTCCCTCCATAACCCATTCTCATAGCTCCTGAGCTGGCAGGAGCCGATCTAATCGTGGTGAGAACCAGCCAAACAGGGGCAGGGAGTGCAGCCCGAGCTTCCCGGGGCAGGAGCAGCCCCGGAGCTGCCCCTCCCCAGGCTGTGCCCCTGCCCGGGTTATGCAACGGCTCCAGCGCTGAACAAAGATATCAAAGCAATTTTCACACTTGGAAATGACTTGTCACAGGGATGTGGATCCGGGGGAAAAAAAAGCCCCTGCAGCCAAAATCTCTTCCCCACAGCCGATAAAGAGCTGCTTTATGCAGAAACCTCACCAGGGAGGAAAGATCCAAAAGACAGCCCGAGGCAATCTCAGATCCCAACACCCCCCCAGATTCCACGGCTTTCCAAAACCTTCCAGTCCAGCCCAGAGACAGAGCCCCTCTGAAAGGGCTGGAGGTCACTCCTGTCTCTCCCAAACCCAGCTCTGCTGAGCTCCCAGGAGCTCTGCAGATCACAGAATCCTGGAATGATTTGTTTGGGGGGATGTTAAAGTGCATCTCATTCCACCCCAGCCATGGGCAGGGACACCTCCCACTGTCCCAGGCTGCTCCAAGCCCCAATGTCCAGCCTGGCCTTGGGCACTGCCAGGGATCCAGGGGCAGCCACAGCTGCTCTGGGCACCCTGTGCCAGGGCCTGCCCACCCTCCCAGGGAACAATTCCTGCCCAATATCCCATCCAGCCCTGCCCTCTGGCAGTGGAAGCCATTCCCTGTGTCCTGTCCCTCCATCCCTTGTCCCCAGTCCTTCTCCATCTTTCCTGTCAGCCCCTTTAGGCCCTGGAAGGGGCTCTGAGCTCTCCCTGGAGCCTCCTCTTGTCCAGGTGAGCACGCCCAGCTCTCCCAGCCTGGCTCCAGAGATGTCCCAGCCCTGGGAGCAGCTCCATGGCCTCCTCTGGACTCTTTGTAGGACCCCTCACACTCCAGAGCACCATGAGGAAAGGCTCAGTGTCCTTGGAAGGATTCAGATGAATCCATTCCTCTGGTAACCAGGAGCCTCTCTCCCCACACAGGCTCTGCATTGTCCATCCATCACTGGAGGTGCCACCCTGTGTGACAGTCACAGGGCCAGGAAGGGCTCAGCTGAGCACACTGCACAGCACAGGAGGGATTTTTTTCCCCTCACAGCTGAAGTCAGCACAGAGTACAGAAGTTTTCAGCCTCTTTTCTTCCTGGTGAAAGCAAATCCCGAGCAGGCTCTGCTGCGTAGGAACCCACAAAAACACTGAGCCTTGTTCCAGCAGCTGCTATTAATACCCAGGTGAGAGCAAGTGCAGCCTTTGTCTCCAGTGCTAAAAAGGTGCTCATTACCATGGGCTAATTAACACATTAACTCTGCTGTGAAACCCTAGCAAAGCTCAGAGCAGGGGGTTCAGTGCTTGAGAAGTCAGTGCTCAACCCAGGCTCCACCTGAGGCTCAGCCCTGGGCTTCAGCCAGGACCTTCCAGTTGTCCCCAGGTCATCCCCAGGATGGGGACAAAGTCACCCTCCTGTTGGACCCTGCACACTTCACCTCATATTAAGGACCTTCTTTGCCTCCTGTCTGGGTGTGGAGAGAAGCAAAACCAAATTACTGACATTCAAGTACTCAGGGATGTGGACTTTCCACGATTCTGGAGTTTCTGAAGGTTCAAAACCTGGAGATGGATCACTGGGCCCTGTGTTTTCCTGCCTGCAGTGACCCAAAAACTCTGAGTTTAACTGGAATTGAGACATTTCTAATTTTCAGAGTCAGCCTTGAGTTTTCAGTCACACTACACTTCCAAAAGTGAGGCTTTCTTTGGATTTGGATAAACCAAGTTTATTACTGCATAAAACCATCAGAAAAACATTTGCTATACATGGGTATAACAAAAATGTGAAACATGGGTATTTAAAGCCAGGCTCAGAAATGACCCAAAATTTGTGTTTCCAGGTATGTCTAAGCACAAAAGTATCTCTTTAAGTGCTCAGTTTTTCTCAGCTGAGACTTAAAAACTTCCCTCAGAGCAGATGGAGTGGGTGGCACCTCTGCCCATGGTTGGGAGGTGGAAAGGGAAGGTCTTTAAAGTCGTTCCAACCCAACTGATTCCCTGATTCTGTGATCTGAGTGCTAATGCCAAAGAAACTGGGATGTTTCTAAAAGATTACCTCAAACTCATTAAAAGAACAAACATAAACCCCAAACCAAAACACAAACCTGGCACTACTTTTCCATGCAAAACCCATTCCTACTCCTTGTGAGGGAATCAGGAAAAAAACCTCATTAGGGAATCAGGAAAAATACAATTACCAGGTGATGTTCATATGATGAGGACTGGTCCTGCATCTTGTCTTGAACCTGGAGCCCAAGGCAGTCCCTTTAAAGCAGTTTTTAATTCTTTCAGCTTTAATATAAATGTGTAAGAACAAAAATTGTCTCTCTGAAGTATAATTATTGTGAGGAGTGAAGCCTGATCTCCATATGAAACTCCTTGTTCTTCCAAGGCCTTGAATATAAGATGAAAACTGCCCTGAATAATAATTAGGAAAACAGCAAAGTTGGGCTTTTGGTCTGCATCAGGTTTTTTATCAACCAACACCACTGTCCTGGTGTTCCCCCCAGCTCTGAAATCCTGCCTGGAAAGAACAAGAAAGTCCTGCAGTGAGATGAACTCATCAGCACTAATTCCCAAGCTGGAATTTAACACCAGAAAAGCCCCTCAGCCTCTGCACAGCCCTGCTGATGTGTAAGCACAGGAATGAGGGATCAGGACTGGAAACCAAGAAGAAAAAACCACCAGATTTCACTCCCCTCCACATTCACTCTTCCTGTATTTGCTTGTAATCTACTTTATTGCTTCATACTTCAGCAGAAATTAATCAGATTATTGAAAAATCTCTAGAAATAAAACAAAGTACAGCAACAGCTTTGTTTTGAGAGTTGAAAATGTTGTTCTTAAGTAAATCCAAACCATGACTGTTCTTTATCCATTTGCCATGGACTGGGTTTTAACACACTTACCCTTGGAAATCAGCACCAACAACATTCCAGTGATTATTTCTTTCTTTTCCATATTACCAGTGCAGTTTCAAGGAATCATGTAAAATTTATAGCCAGGGAAAAAGAAGCCTAATGCAAAGGAACTTAAAATAGAACAGCATGAAAACAGATCCTATCAAATCAGCAGCAAAACCCACTTCAAGCTTGCAGTTAAACAGGCTGAGATGGTTCTTTTCCCAGGAAAGGGTGGATGTTTCACTCCAAACAGGCAGGAAAAGCATCAGCAGGAGCCTGGGGGTGCTGCCCCCAGCTCTGTGCCACAGGGACAGCACTGCCAGACTCCAGCCTGGGCCAGGAGTGGGAACAAAAACCAATTCCAGCAGCAGAAAAGCTCCAGCAAGCTCCTGCCTGAGTCCCTGTGACTTTGACAAGACTCAGAGCAGCAGCCTGACAGGGAATGGTGCTGTCAAGGCTCCCAGGACAGGCAGGATCAGGACCTTTTCTGGCCCTAGGTTGGAGCAGCAGCTGCTGCAGCAGCAGGAGGGACCTGCCAGGCACATCCCAGGGGACAGGATGTCCCTTGTCCTGCCCCAGCTGACACTGCCTCATGACAGGAGCTCAGCCAGCCCTGACCTTGTCTCCAGCCCATCCCTCCCTCCCCTCAGAGCTGCTGGTTCCAGAGAATCCTGGGCTCCTTCCCTCTGACCACGAGGATGGTTCATCCTCTACTGCCCCACAACAGGCCCTGCTGCAAGGGCACAGCCTGGGGGGGACAGAGCAGGGCCAAAGGGGGGAAAAAACCCTCCAAGGTGGAGTTCAGCCCTTCCCCAGCACTGCCAAGGCCACCACTGACCCTGTCCCCAAGTGCCACATCCTCAGGGCTCTTCAGTACGTGCTGATGTCTGGTCAGGTGGGGGAAAGAAGAGGATTCAGAAGGGGAAAAGCTGAAGGCAAAATCCCCCCAGCCTCCTCTCCTTTCACATTCCCCAAAATGTCCCAGACACAGCTCCACAATGACATCCTGATGCTCCATGACCTGGTGTCACAGTCTTGGCTGCTTGGCCAGGATGAGGGAGGTCATGGCAGTGTTGGAGAGGCACCATGGCAAAGGTGTCACCTCACAGTGACAAACCTGTCACCTCAGGGCACAGTCAGACCCCAGCAGCACAGGGAAGGCAGAAGAAGGACAATATTAAATAATAAACTACAGAATAAACTACAGCCCCTCCAAAGAAGGGGCTGGAGCATGTCCAGGGAAGGGAACAGAGCTGGGGAGGGTCTGGAGCCCCAGGAGAGGCTGAGGGAGCTGGGAAAGGGGCTCAGCCTGGAGAAAAGAGGCTCAGGGGGGACCTTGTGGCTCTGCACAAGTCCCTGACAGGAGGGGACAGCCGGGGGGGTTGGGCTCTGCTCCAGGGAACAGGGACAGGAGGAGAGGGAACGGCCTCATGGACACTGTGTCCATGGGCCAGGGGAGGATCAGGGTGGATTTTGGAGAAAATTTCTCACTTAAAGGGTGGTCAGGCTCTGGCACAGCTGCCAGGGAGGTGGTGGAGTCTCTCAAAACGTGAGTGGATGTGGGGACAGGGTCACTGGGGCCTGGGCAGTGCTGGAGGAATGGCTGGACCCAGTTCCCTGAGTTTCCAGCCTCAGTGATTGTGTGGCAAGAAGTAGTTGGCCTGTAACAACACATCAGTGTGTTAACACACAGACTGGGAAATATCTAGAAAGGTCCTGAGAGTGGCACAGGCATAAAGGAAATGGGGGAGAAAAGCAGCTCAAAAAGAGCAGCTCAAACCCAGCCACACTTTAGGCAAAGGCTGGGGCTGAGGCAGGAACTGAACTTTCCCAGAGTCAATCCGGATCCAGGCCCAGAGCCCAGCTTGCCCCATGGCACTGCCAGCTGCTCAGGAGTTTTAAGCCATCCCAGTTATTTATACACCCAGCAAAGACTTGGATGCTTCCTCACAGATCTCTCAGCCAGGAAAACAACTTCCCACTGATATTTCCCAGAGGCCTGAAGGAATATTCCTCAAAATCACTGTGTTTTGCTCAGCAATAGGGGGAAAGGAGAATAAACTGTATTTTAAATAACCCTATAATACCGAAGGATTGAGGGAGTAATTGCAGGATCAGCCCAGAGGAGGGAAAGTTTTGGGGTGACCCTTTTGTGGCCTTCCACCACCTGAAGGATTCCACAGGAAGGATGGTGAGGGACTTTGGACAAGGGCCTGGAGTGCCAGGACAAGGTGAGATGGGATATTGGGAAGGAATTGTTCCTGTGAGGGTGCCACAGACAGGAGCTCAGCCACAGCCTGGGAAGGGGTGACTGTATTTATGGCAATAGTGACACTCATTATCCTGGGGAATAACAAACCAGCAATGCAACTTCCAGCGATGAAAGCAGAGATTAAGCTGCCATAAAAACATAATTACCTCGTTAAAAAACACTCTTGAAGGCTGTGAAGCAAATGATTTGTATTTTTCTTCTGGGTTTTGTCGAAATCATCTAAAAATAAATCTGAAAGCCCCACCAGGATTGCTGAAAATCCTGCCCAGTTCACTTCACAAGGAGCAGTGTAAACAAGGAGTCGAACATAAATTTCTCTTATTGATTAAGCAATCCTTGCAAACCTAGTGCTCTTGTAAAGCCTTAATTCAAGAGTTGAGCTCTAAAAGAACTACAATTATGGGCTTTAAACATTTTAAGTGCCCATTCTGGTAAATAGGTGAGCTTGAGCCGGGGCTGAGAGAACTCCTGCAGGTGCTGGAGCAGAGCAGGGGAATGATAAAAATCCCAACAAAGGATTTACTCAAATCCTGGGTGTCTTTGGATTCACAGTGCAAGGTGTGCTCCACCTGAGGAGCCTGCCCAAGGGATACCTGAAATTCCACCACCTCAAATGACAGCATTCCTTCAGAGACCCAGTGTCCAGGAAATGCCTTCAGATCCTGCTGCTTCCACAGCAAGCTGCACTCAGAGAGGCCAGAGGGAGATCAGAGTCCCCAGGATTGTTAAGCAAATTCCAACCCTGAGCTACAAGGACATAAAAGCAATGATGCAAACACACACACTCTTGTACAGCTTTGTAAACAGTTGTTTTCTATTATTTGTATTTATTACGGATCATCAACTCTCCAGTTCCAGGGGTCATCACCCCCAGACACTCTGGTGCAAGACCCAAATGAGATGCAGTGCAAATGATCTCTGTAAGTGCTTAGGGCTAAACCCAGCTTAGTGCTAAACCCAGCAAACTGATTTTGTCCCCCTTGTCCTGTCACTCTTGGCATGTGTAAAAGTCCCTCTCCCTCCTTTTAAAAGCCCTCTTTAGGCTCTGGAAGGGGCTCTGAGCTCTCCCTGGAGCCTTCTCTTCTCCAGGTGAGCACTCCCAGCCTGACTCCAGACCTTGGAGCATTTCCATGGCCTCCCCTGGACCTGCTCCAACAGGTTCACATCTTTCCTGGTGAATTCTATGAATTATAATCAGAATTATATGGATTTCTGGGAATTCAATGAAAGATGCCCCAGCAGCTTTGCAGCTTCAGAGGGGACTCTGAATCCTTGTGCTGCAGTTCCTGCACCTCTCCCATTGCCAAATCCAACAGCAGATTCACCCAAGGAGAACACACAGGACTTGGCTCCCAAGTGCACAACCTGCAAGTCAAAAACCTCCACGGGGGCCACTGGAACAGCCATGGAAACCACAGATGTGCCACATGGTCTGGGAGGTCACAGACAGCACTTAGAGCCACCAGCACGTGGCCAGAGCCACCAGCTCCCCATGGCCTGGTGGGGGTGGACAGGAACAGGGCCAAGGAACCCACATCCCCATGGAACAAGGGAAGCAGCACCCCCTGGCATGAGCCTGTATTGCCCAAAGTCACCCTGACAAAGGCAGTTTGGGGTCTCTGTGACCCAAAGGAGCTGAACTGGGAGCTGAGGGAGAAGATCAGTGAGCAAGCACTGAAGGCACAGCTCTGCTCTGAGCTCTGCTGCCACATTCCTGCTGCAGGATCCTGCCCTGAAGGTCCAAATGAACTAACCAGCTGCAGTCCCCTTGGAGCCAAGCACATGGGCCTCACCCTGGGGCAGGAGAACCTCTCCAAGGCCACCCATAAGACATGTGGCACTGAAGAGCCCTGGGCACACCATCCAGGTATCCATGTGTCCTTGTGTCCCTGTGTCCGTGTGTCCGTGTGTCCCTGTGTCCATGTGTCCAGGTGTCCGTGTGTCCCTGTGTCCATGTCCATGTGTCCTTGTGTCCCTGTGTCCGTGTGTCCCTGTGTCCATGTGTCCGTGTGTCCATGTGTCCGTGTGTCCCTGTGTCCAGGTGTCCCTGTGTCCGTGTGTCCAGGTGTCCCTGTGTCTGTGTGTCCCTGTGTCCAGGTGTCCCTGTGTCCAGGTGTCCCTGTGTCCGTGTGTCCAGGTGTCCCTGTGTCTGTGTGTCCCTGTGTCCGTGTGTCCCTGTGTCCGTGTGTCCCTGTGTCCATGTGTCCCTGTGTCCGTGTGTCCCTGTGTCCGTGTGTCCAGGTATCCATGTGTCCATGTCGTGTGTCCCTGTGTCCATGTGTCCATGTGTCCAGGTGTCCATGTGTCCGTGTGGCCCCGTGTCCGTGTGTCCCTGTGTCCATGTCATGTGTCCATGTGTCCGTGTGTCCAAGTGTCCGTGTGTCCCTGTGTCCAGGTATCCATGTGTCCATGTCGTGTGTCCAGGTGTCCATGTGTCCGTGTGTCCCTGTGTCCCTGTGTCCGTGTGTCCGTGTGTCCATGTGTCCCTGTGTCCGTGTGTCCAGGTGTCCATGTGTCCCTGTGTCCGTGTGTCCATGTGACCAGGTGTCCATGTGTCCCTGTGTCCATGTGTCCCTGTGTCCATGTGTCCCCGTGTCCGTGTGTCCCTGTGTCCATGTCGTGTGTCCCTGTGTCTGTATCCCTGTGTCCATGTGTCCCTGTGTCCGTGTGTCCAGGTGTCTGTGTGTCCCTGTGTCCCTATGTCATGGCAAGCCTGGCTCCAGTATTCCAGCCCTGCACTCCTGCACACAGCCCATCACAGCCACTCCTCAGGAAAGGACTTCTCTCCACTGTCTTCCTGATTTTGCCTTTCCCAAAGCCAGGACTGTGTTCCCACCATCACCACAACCCCAGAAAATCCCTTCCCTTGCTTGCAGTGCTTCTGTCTCAGTCATGCACTCCCCATCCCAGATGAGCAAACACATCACTCCTGCAGATGCTTTGTCAACTTGTCCTTCCTGAAATGTCAAAGGATTCAAAGGAATGGATTCAATGACCCAATAAATGCTTCTCACCTGACTCCTTGTGTGAGAGCTGCTGGTGATCAGTGAGCAAGGAGAGAAATCCAGAGTTAATGCATTTAGCAACTGAAGTACAGTGCTCTGCCCTGCCCAGGCCCAATCTGTGCCACTCAGCACCATCAGCTCAGCTTTACAGGCTGAAATAAAACCTCAGTTGAAAGCAAAATGCAGCCCCAAGTTTCCCTTGCTGCCACAAGCAGAATTTTAGGGTCATTCTTTCCTTCTGCAGAGTTCCCATAAAAACACACAGAGGCTCAGCCTCCTCAGGGGGCCTGTCCATGAAAACTGCTCTGGTTCACAACCAGAGAATGAAAATGTGACCAAATGTCCCCGAGGCCACAGAGGCTGCTGAGGGAGCTGGGAGCTCCCAGAGCCAAGCCAGGGAAGGGAACAGCCCTTGGCTGGTGGTAATAAATAACCTGGAAGGGGAACAGAGACTGGTTTGAACCAAGCTCCCCAAAAGCCAAGGCTGACATCTCTCAGGCAGCTTCTAGAAGAGCTCAAGGCAAAGCAGAGATGCTCTTTAACAGAGGGGAAGAATTGCAAATGCTCCCTACATGTTCAGCAGCAGAAAAGCTGGGGCAGATGGAGAATGTCTGCTGCCTGAGGAGGGGAGGGAGGAGTGCAGCTGGAAGGGGAGAAGGAGGGCCCTGTTACTCCTACTCCCCAAGGCCAGGGGAGGGGCAGGGGTGGCACTGGGCACCCTCTGCAGCCACAGCCAGGAGCAAACAGTGCCAGGCCCAGGCAGGAATGAGAGGAGGGGCTTCACCTGGGATCAGGGACTGAGAGAAGACAGATTCCACCCCCTATCTGTGCCTCGGGCTGGCTGGGTGGCCACAGGACCCTCCCCTTCCTCATCCTCTGCCTCCCCAGCACACACAGGACAGCTGGAATAACACATCCCTTTGACTGGAGCTGTGCTATCAACATTTCCCCCCTTCCCTGCCCGCAAGAAAACCAGGAGGGACTGGCACTGCCAGAGAAATGAGATTTCACTCCCTCAGCAGCCAAGCATCTTGCTGAAGCCTGGTTTGGATTGCTGTGAGGACACTGAAAGGACAGGATGGATTTCAGAGGCAATAACTCCATATTAACATCATACCTGTGTCACACTCCTCAGGCTGCATTGCCAAAGGCTTTCACCACAAGTCTCATTAGCAATCCCATTAAAACAAGAACACAGCTGGTGAGAGCATTTACTGTGCAGAAGAGTAAAATTCTTCTAAATTTATAGTGGCAAAATTGATTACTGATTCTACATCTGTTGCAGATTTTACATTTAAATTCTCCTTATAAAGTCCCTCAGCTCAGAAATATCAGACATGGCTCCCCTCCCTCAGGAGCCACATAAATCATCTCCCTGCAAATCAAATGTGTCTTTTCATAAAAACAATTGTTCCTGTCATTTATTACATAATAATCAGCAATAAAACCTGCTGAGGATGTAACTCAATGTATTTATGCTCTTTATAATCACACAAAGAACAAGGGTAACTTGGAAGACAGGATAATGTTGGGAAAAACAAAAGGAGTTAAGCAAATAGCAGCAGATGCAAGGCTGGGAATGTTTAAATATCAAACTGGTCTCTTCATCACCCAGGAATGTAACAGCAGCTACCTGTGAGCAGTGTGAAAATGCAGATCCAGAGACAGTAATGGGAGATCTTTCTCTATCTGGTGTTTTTGTACCTTCCCCTGGATAAACCATTCCTAGCACCCGCCAGCAAGGAATATCCAGCCACCAAACCCAGGCACTGCCAGTGTGTGATATCCCAGCACAGGCAGAGGGAACCATTTTGCTTCTTGATCTTTTTTTAATAAAGGAAAAAACCCAGGTGTCTGCTCCACTTCTCCCAGCGAGCTCTGACCCTGGTTCTCCAGGAAATCCTCATCCCCTTGAGGCAGATAAAGAGTGAGGGCAAGGTTAGATCCCAGCTCTGTAGCAGTGTGGTGTGTGATGTCCAAAGGCACAGGGTGAGATCCTGGCAGTGCCAATGAGCTGCTTCCTTTGCTTTGTGACCCTCCTGGAAGGACAGGAAGGACGAGGTTCTGCTCCATCATCAGTTCCTGCAGTGCCACATCATCCCATTAACCTGCAGGGTTGATTCCTGCTCTGTGCATGGCTCCAGGCTGTTTGAGAGAACACTGGCACCCAGCCCCTGCAGGGCCCAGCAGCTCAGCTCAGCTCTGCCTGCCTGGCTCTGGCAGCACAGCAAGTCCTGCCAGGCCAGCCCTGTACAGGACAGGATTCATCATGGGGAACTCTAGGAGGTACAGACAGAGGTGACACCATACCAGGGCTGGAAGGTGTTCCTCAGAGCATGAGTGACAGCAAGGACCTTCAGCCCAGAGCTCAGCAAGCCCATGGACACCCATGGACCAGCAGCCACTTGTTCAAGAGCTGTTTTGCTCACCCCAGGTCAGGAGAGGCATTCCCAGCAGGTCAGGGAGGAATCCTGCCCCGCTGCCCAGCCCTGGGGGCACTTCTGAGGTGATCCTGCCCTTCCACCCAGCCCTGGGGGCACCTCTGGGGTGATCCTGCCCCTCTGCCCAGCCCTGGGGGCACCTGTGGGGTGCTGAGTCCAGCTCTGGATCCTCAGCACAGCAGGGACAGGAGCTCCTGGAGCTGGGCCAGCACAGGCTGTGAGGATGAGGAGGGACTGGAGCATCTCCATGGCCAGGAAAGGCTGAGGGAGCTGGGGCTGTTGAGGCTGGAGAGGAGCCCCAGCTGAGAGGGGCCCTCAGCCCTGGGTGTCCCTGTGTGCAGGGAGGGGCAGAGCAGGGCCCAGCCTCTGCTCCAGGGCCCAGCAGTGGCACCAGAGCAGGGCAGGCACTGAGCCCAGCAATTCCCCCTGCACAGGAGGCACAACTTGTGCCCTGGGCAGTGCCCAGCCCTCAACAGGCTGCCCAGGGAGGGGCTGGAGTCTCCTCAGCCCCTGGGGATATTGCAGAGCCCTCTGGACACCATCCTGTGCCCTGTGCTCTGGGATGGCCCTGCCTGAGCAGGGAGGTGGCACCAGTGACCCTCTGTGCTCCCTTCAGGCCTGGCCCAGCCTGGGGTTCTGTGAAGGCAAAAAGCTCCCTCAGAGCTGCTGCCAAGGGAAGTGAACCATGAACAGGACATGTGCTGCTCTGTCCATCACCATGTTCTATCCAGCTTCTACCCAGGGCTGGGTAGAAATCCATAAGCACTTTGTCACTGCATCCCCATTCCATTTCTCAGCAGGAGATTCCCATTTGTCCTAGCCAACATCCCTATTGCTTGGGAAAACACTCAGTGATTTATGGGCAACAACCAGGACAAATTCCCAAAGTTCCTCAGCCTACAGAACTCGGTCCAGTCACCCTGAGGTAAACAGAACAAACCAAACACTAAAGGATCCCAAATCTGACTGGGGGGGATGAGAGCCCACAGACCATGGGTTGTTTTCTTGCTCAGCACACTGGTTAAAGGTATTTTGGAAAAAAAACATCAACTTGATACTAAAATCTCCAGGAATGGAAAATCTCCCCCTTCCTTCCTGAGCTGGACCCTCATCACTGGTTTGCAACCCATTCCTCACTGGATATGGATTAGGAAGCAGTGATAGCTGGAAGAAACATCTTTCAGCAGAGATTTCTCATCCTGATGAAAAGGATTCACAGCCTCAGTGCCTGCTCCAAGCACTTGTCTATCAAGCCAAGTCACCTCTCAGTCACTCTCACAAACTCAAGGCTGTCAGAGGATGAGGCTCCAAAACTCAAACGTGGTGTTTGGGAAGGGCACAATCTCAATTGCACCTGCTCATGTCTTTCCCTCTCCATTTAATTTCAGGGGTAGAGGATTCAGGACAAGAAACAAAGGGAGCCTTCAGGAGTTCACCTGCTGTTTAACACAAACTCCTCTCCTCAAAAAGTGCTTCTCAGCACAGAAAATTTAACATGGAGATCATTTGAATGAGAGCAGCTCTAGAAAGGATCAAACTTGCTCCAAGTAGGAGTGGACAAAGGGGGGGTTCATGCTGTTTGCTGCAGAGAGAAATAGCACAAAAGCTTTTTCTCTTTTATTCCTGGGCTTCCTTTGAAAATGGATGTTGCAACTAATCCCCTACATGTTGGATGAGGCTGTCAGATCATCCTGGGAACAATTCGTTATTAAATTCAATTTTTTTTACTGAAGCTCAAGAACTTTGTGCAGAAGTTCAGTGGAAAGCATGAAATCCATTATCAGCACAACTGGGCCAAGGCCAGGCAGCCTGGGCTGGTGGAAAGGATCCCTGTGGGCTGGAATGAGGTGAGTTTAAGGTCCCTTCCAACCCAACCCATTCCAGGATTCTGAGGTTCTATAACCACCTCACTGGGGCACGAGGTTTGAAGCCCATTTTTGTCTAGGCCCTCCCACATTTAACAAGACCTGGGCTTTGACTGGAGGAAAGAGATCAGCCAAGCCAAACATCCTCTCTCCTTTCACACTTAAAACCATGTCCTTCCCTCTTCCTTTCTCCCACTTCTCAGTCTGGATTACCAAACCAGAGGATTATTTTGCCACCAGCCACCCCTGCAGCCCCAGGCAGGGAGTGAGCAGGACCAGCACCTCCCAAACACCACAGGGTGAGCACAGCAGGTACAACTTGTGTTCCTATAAACCCCCTTTGCCCATTTCTATTTTTCAGTGTGCCCAGCTCAAAGCTGCCCATGACTGCTCAGTAGTGACTCAGATGAGCTGCACTGCCAGCTCCTCTCACCCTCAGAAGGACTGAATCAGCCTGGAAGGTTTGTCAGGCACTGGGAAAAATTGGGATTTGTATTTGTTTCCAGATAAATTAACATCACCTTCCCAACACAATGCAGCAGCATTCCACACCCAGCCTGGAAAAGGGCCTGTATTTCCCAGGAGTTCTTAGGTGCTTTAGCTGCCACCACCTCCCATATTTCACAGTCCCACAGAACAACTCCTGGGAGTTTGAGTTTGGGGCAGGGCAGCTGGGAGGGAACAGAGAGCTGCTGCTGCCCAGGAGCACTCAGGCAGTTTGGGTACCAGAATCCTGTGTTTGGTCAGGGCAGGAATTGTCCCCTGTGCTGGCACTGCTGAGACACCTACAGTCCAGAGTCAGTTTTGTGCCCCCCAGGACAATCCAGACCCTGAGGGGCTGGAGTGTGTCCAGGGAAGGGAACAGAGCTGGAGAAGGGGCTGGAGCCCCAGGAGAGGCTGAGGGAGCTGGGAAAGGGGCTGGAGCCCCAGGAGAGGCTGAGGGAGCTGAGGGAGCTGAGAAAGGGGCTCAGCCTGGAGAAAAGGAGGCTCAGGGGGGACCTTGTGGCTCTGCACAAGTCCCTGACAGGAGGGGACAGCCAGGGGGGTCGGGCTCTGCTCCCAGGGAACAGGGACAGGAGGAGAGGGAACGGCCTCAGGCTGGGCCAGGGGAGGATCAGGGTGGACACCAGGAGGAATTTCCCCATGGAAAGGGTGCTCAGGCACTGGAAAGGGCTGCCCAGGGGCGTCTGGAGTCCCCATCCCTGGAGGTACCCAAGGAAGGCCTGGATGTGGCACTCAGGGCTCTGGGCTGGGGACAAGGTGGGGATCAGGCACAGCTTGGACTCAATGGTCTGGTAGGGCTTTTCCAACCTCAGTGATTCTGGGATTCAGAGAAAACCAACAAACAGCAGCTTCCCCAAGAGTTCCTGCTGTCCCCACGTGTGATGCTGCCTCGTTGCAGCTGAGCAGGGTTTTACCAACTGGAACAACCATTAATTGACTCTTGTGTTATCAGTGTTTCAAGGACCCTTCAAAGTGCAGTTGCTTGGAGGAGAAAATGCACCTGCTAGTGGAGCTGCTTTCCCCTCTCCTCTTCACCTTGACCAGGGTATTTTTAGCTGTATGGACAGACTTGCCAATACTTTCACCTTCAATTGTCTGCAAGGAAACTTCTCCCAGTAATGAACACTCAGGGTCAAGAGAGGCAGCAGGAAAGAAACGATGGGCAAAAGCAACTTCCCAAAAGGTTTTTTCAGTATTTTGTGCCTTCAGCATTTTAGATCCCCTTCTTCCCACAGATTTCCCTGCTCACAGAAAATTTAGTTTGCACTTGATTTCAATATCCTCAGAGTTTGGCCTGAGGTTTTGCACAAGAGAACTGTACCTCCCACACAAAGCACCTGACCACTCTCCCCACATGCCTTTGCAGCAGAAAGTGCCACTCAATTCCCCTGAGTCTCACAGATCCACTAATCTAAGTTCATTTGGCAGAGAATGGTCCAACACTGTCATCTGAGAAGGCAGGAAAACTCGTTATTCCAACAAAACCTCATTATTCAAAGGCAACAGTCTCTCTTGGCTGTTGGTCCCAGCAGGTAACGTGTCAGCGTCTGCCAGATCAGTAAACACAGCCCTGGCTGCCATCAGAGCCCAGGAGCAGGAACAAGAGAGGCAGACATGCTTGTGAGGCACTGTTCTTATTCATTCATCTGCTGCTGGGCCCAGAAGAGCTTCATTAATTACTCCAAAACTCACCAGTCACACAGAGCCTGAGCTGACACCACCCCAGGTCACTGCTCAGCTGAGTCCAGCACACACAGGGCAAAGCCCCTCCTGGTGCTGTGCTCAGATCCCATGGGTTGGGTCAATCTTCCAGAAAAAAAAAAACAACAGATTTCTCTGCAGCAGGAGGGTGACAGAGCTACCTAACTCCAGCACACACATTTTAAATGTCCTTTATGTGCTCCATTTCAAGACAGCCTCTGAGAACCAGAGCAAAGGAACACAGAGGATTTACAACTCTTCCCTGGATTTCCAGCTTTCCTCCAGCAGCCTGTATTTAGTGTAACCCCTTTGTTAGGAAATCTGCTATTTGATAATCTCTTCATCCCTCACAACACCTTTTATTCACAGGGTTTACTGCCCCATTTGACACACACATTCTGCTCTGGAAAACCACTCAAAACTGCTGCACTTCACACACCTAAACAACCCAACCATGGAAATATACTCCCAACACACCCAGAACCCACTTCATTGCCCATCTTAAAGCCTCTCAAGTCTTCTACTTCTGCAGAAAGTAGAAGCAGGTAAGGTGAGAAGAAAGAAAAAAGATGTGGTGAGTCAGCAAAGTGTAGAAGGAAGGTAAAGGCCATTTAAAAGTCCATTCTTAAGTGGGTACCTTTTCAGCCAAGGCCTTTAAGCTGTCTAGAAACCTCTGCCAGAAGTCCTTGAAGAGGGGTCTGTCAATCCTCCTCAGGCTCTCCTTGGTGCTGGCATCCACACTGACATAGAGCTGGGTCACAGGCTCCAGCCTCCTGTGAATGGAAAAGGGAATTGCTGCTTTCACAGATCTGCTGCTGGAGTTTGTGTTCTCCTACAAAAGCAGGAACAGGAACTGGACAGTATTTCCAGGGAAAGTTCATCTCTGCCAAGTGACCATCAGCAGCAGCAAGGTGTTATAACCTCAACAAACACCCCCAAGGCTGAGAACTCACACACAGCCCTTGGCTGACAATTTCAGTGTCATTTCCTCCCTGCACCGATGGATTTCACTCCAGTGGAGCTGCAACACATTGGGAAAGGCTTCCCAAAGGAAGGGGTCCAGGTGAGGTATGGAGAGATTCTGCAATCCACAAAGCTCTGCCCTTTCTCCACGACCTATTTGGCCCATGGAAAAACAATCCCACTCAACAGAAATGGACACCAGGAGGAATTTCTCCATGGAAAGGGTGCTCAGGCATTGGAAGGGGCTGCCCAGGGAGGTTTGGAGTCCCCATCCCTGGAGGAGTCCAAGGAAGGGCTGGATGTGGCACTGAGTGCTCTGGGCTGGGGACAAGGTGGGGATCAGGCACAGCAGGGACTGGATGATCCTGGAGAAATTTTCCAACCTCAGGGATTGTGTGACTCTAAATTCAGCCAGTTCCTGCTGCTGGACATGCTGAACTCCCCTGACCTGCAGCACGATCATCAATGACATTTTTGAAGGGATCACAAAGCTGTTTAGAAAATAAACCCCCACACATAAACCACTACTCCTTCCTTCTCTCCTTCCACTGCCAAGGCTCTTGTTCCACAGAAATCATGGAGCAGAGCCTTTCTGGTCACAAGTGCTGGTCCCAGCACCTGGGAGCCCAACACTGGGAACTCCTGAAGGGCCTAAACATCCTGTACTGTGGGAAGAGCCTGGGTGGAGTCTGATCCCTTCCATAAATGCCAAAGGAATAAAGGAGAAGCAGCAACACCACAGTCCATCAGCAAAAGGATCAAAGGGATTAGAACAACCTAGGAAGGAGATCCCTCAGATTCCCAGGATCACTGAGGTTGGAAAAGCCCTTCAATATCACCAAGCCCAGCCTGTGCCCAATCCCCACCTTGTCACCAGCCCAGGGCACTGAGTGCCACCTCCAGCCATTCCCTGGGCACCTCTAGAGGTGGGGACACACCTCCAGGATGGAGACAAACCCTTTCCACTGACAGAAGTGACAAAGGCAGTGAGTGTAACTCACCCACCCCTCGTGGCCTCTCCCACCCTGGGGGCTGCACCATCAACAACCATGTCCCAGTGTACCACAGAGCTCTCAGCATTTGGGGGCAGCATTTGGGGAGTGTTTTGTGTCAAGTCTTTAATGAGCAGGCAGGAGTCCCAGCTTCATTTGGTTCTCTAGAGAAGATGACAAGAAATCAGAAGCTATTGTTTAGCTGCCAAACAGTGCCACCTAAAAATACACTGTCACCCAAAGGTGACAGAGGGACAAGAACTGGCCAGAGTGAGACTGACCAGAGCTCTTTGTGACCAGAAAAAATCCACTTAATATGGACACTCAACCAACCATCAGAACACATTCTCTGTGTGTGTATTTAGACAGCAAAATGAACTAATCCGGAACAAACTGAACATTTCAGGTAAAAATCTCAGTTTTGTAAACAAGTTTGTCTGGACTGGCAGCCCAAAGCCACAGACTCCAAAATCACCAAATGTTCTGGGCCTAAGTGGATTGAAGTGCTCAGTTTCCAGGAATATTGAGCCAAAAACTCTTTCTTTACTCAGTGCTGTCTTTGCTTAATTAAAAGGGGCCCTAGTGAAGATGGAGCAGGTGCTTTTCAAAAGAGGGGCTGAGAAAAATCATCTCTTCTCAAACCTAGCGACAGGCAGGAGCCCAGCTCACTGTCAGCATGGGGGAAATAAAGGAATAAGAAATGATCCCAGGGAAGGATTTCAGCCCCAAACAGGAATGGTCCACAGGGCTCAGCATGGCTGGGAATTGAGCCTGGGGGAACAAGGGGGAACAGGAGAGAGGGCAGCCATGGGTGCAGTGAGATCACTGGACACAGCTCCAGTGCAGAATAGCAGCAAATCCAGCTGTGTGGCACCAGGATGGATTTGGGGTGTGAATTTCCAAGCTAGCTCAGACATCTAAGGTGAAATCCAGGAGACCAAATGCATGGCATTTACACATGGATGTGGGCAGAAATCCTGAGCTGAAATCTACAGCTGAGCTGTGCCACTCAAATAAATTGACTCCAGGCCTCCAGCCCTGAGGTGGCTTCACCAGTCAGGCAGGACAGAGTCCACAAGGACCAGGAACAGCAACATCAGAAATTAGCATCTGCTGGAGAGCATTAACAATCATCTGCTCATTACGGGTATTATTATTGATCATAAAGGCAAACCCGCACAAGAGGGTTGTTCACAGCCATGGATCAGAGACAGGAGCCAGGTATGGGTTCAACAGGAGCTCACCTGGTGTAAAACCTCCCTCAGTTTATTGTCAGCCTGGGGCAGGTGAAGATGCAGCCCAAAGAGGAGGAGGAGGAGGAAAGGAAGGCACAGGGGGCACCCCTGAATCCAGCAACACCCCAGGCCATGCTGCCCACTCCCAGAAGGGGTTGGGAGGATCTTAAAGCTCATCCCACCCTGGGCAGGGACACCCTCCACTATCCCAGGCTGCTCCAAATCCCAGTGTCCAACCTGGCCTTGGGCACTGCCAGGGATCCAGGGGCAGCCACAGCTGCTCTGGGCACCTTGTGCCAGGACCTGCCCACCCTCACAGGGAACAATTCCTGCCCAATCTCCCATCCAGCCCTGCCCTCTGGCAGTGGGAAGCCATTCCCCTTGTCCTGTCCCTCCAGCCCTTGTCCCAAGTCCCTCTCATCTCTCTTGCAGCAGAAGTCACCCTGCCTATTGCAGGATGAACTTTTTAATGACAGCTCCTCTGCTGACAGCACAGAAGTGAGCTGGGTGCCTACTTCAGTTCCCATATTGAGCAAATCATCTGCTTTGATGAGCCAAAGATCAGTTGCAATTTTTAAGACAGCAAGACTAGCATTTTATCCCCTTCATTTTTGTTTCTTTTTAAAAAGATTCAGCAGATCCAAAAAGTGCAGCTCCAAAATAGAGTGTGTGCTCTCTTTTTAACCTGCTATATTTAGGAAACAGCAATTTCTATCCACCAGGCACATAATACATGACTTAAAGTAACTTGATTACACAATTATTCAATCATTTGGAATGCCTTTGTAGTGTATAATTACTCCCTCCCAAACTGCCTGTGCTCCTCCCTCAGTGCCAGATCCAGACCACGAGGAGTGCAAAGGGAGCTGTCCCAGGAGCACTGACACACAGGAGGAGCTGGAATGACACACCAAGGCCACCCTGCCCACAGCTCCCACTGCTCCAGGGCTGGATTTGCTGAACTGCTGGGATTGTGAGGAGCCCCAGCCTCACTGGAGCTGCATTTCCCCACATGCTGCACTTTCCTGCTACACTGCTTCAGACTTTGGTAACAGCAGCCTGGATGCTCCAAAACATCAGAAAAAGTGATTCTTTACCTTTGTAAAGACTCTGAAAGAGTTCATTAAAGAGTTTGGAAGATTTCAGTCAAGTCCCTCTGAGGGAGCTTAAGTGGATCCCACTTTGCTGATGAACGTGTCACCCCTCCTTGTCCTGCTGGGGATGCTGGACTGGACAGAGCTTTGGGTTGAGCCTTTAGAGCTGCTCCTCTGGGGTCAGAACAAAGATCAGCCCCAAAAGGCAATCTCTGAGCTCAGTGCCCTGCACTGACTGGAAGAAGGACAGGAGTTATGCCTGCCCCAGGCAAAAACCACAGGTCACTCACTGCTCCCCTCCTGCCACACTTTCACAGGGGCCACATTCAATCTTCTCCACTTCCACAACAATCACAGTTTGTTTAGGAGGTACAAACTGAGGTTTGTATCCTCACAAAGGGGTGAGAAGGAGCACGGGGAGATTGAGGTTAAAATCAGAGCTGAGGGGGATTTTTCATTGCCAGTGCTCATGCAGTGCTGACTCTGAGGGGCCACTAAATGGGATTAGGACATGGGGCAGCACTCCAGTGTTTCAGCAGAAGTTTAGTAGGAATTTCCTGCAGTGTTGGGAAAGATGGGACAGGAAAAGCTCACAAATACGATTGCCTGGCAGGAGATACTGAGAATATAAAACCTATGAATGAAATAGAAATGAGAGCCAGCTTTGAGATGTGATCATGGCAGGCAGGAAGACAGTGACTGTAACAAACAATGGGACACTAAGGGACCCAAGGGTGCAGCCCCACCCCACCCTGCCAAGGTATCAGGGAAAAGATAGATAACAAGAGAGTCTTTAGAGTTTAGAATACAGAGTGATATGGTAATAGAGCAGTTCTCATAGGCTGTGTGCAAAGTCTGTAGGTTTTGTATCTCACCCGGGTTGGTCACTGTAAATTAGAATATTCAACACATCAGGAGATGTAATGTATTGTAACAAGGTTCTCTCCCCTTTTCTTTACCCTTCTTTCATTACCTCTCTTTACCTGGCCCACCTCTTACCTCTGACCTCTCTGCTCTTACCTCACCTCCCTTACCCCTACTCTCCCTCTCACTCTCTCTCTTTGGGACTTCCCCTCAGCCCAGGCTGGTGGCTGAAGGCAAAAGGCCCTTTTTACCCACCACCCTTGCAATAAAACCACGTGTTCTCTCAGGAGTGTCTCAGGTTTGCAGAGTTCCCTCTCCCTGCCCTCCTCAGATGCTCCCACACTGCAGCTCCTACCTGATCTCCTCGGGGAACTGTGCGTTGGTGACCAGGAAGGTGGAGATGCCCTGCTGGTGCAGCAGCCTCACCAAGCTGTTGATGTGTGGGTACATGATGGGCTCCCCCACCAGGGACAGGGCACAGTGCTTCACTGCCAGGGCCTCCTCCAGGCGAGCTGCCTTCACTCCTGACACGCCTGCAAAGGGGAGAACAGCCCTCAATCAACAGTGGATGGGGCCCTGAGCAACCTGGGCTGGAGGAAAGTGGCCCTGCCCATGGCAGGGGTTGGAACAAGATGATTTTAAAGTCCCTTCCAACCTTTCTGTGGTTCTGTAACAAATCCCTCTCCCAAACATCTGTATCCAAAACACACCCTGGCACAAGAAGGGCTGAGAAGAGCAGCTGGAGCCCTCTCAAAGCAGAGGGGACCAGGCCACAGCCAGGGCCCAGGGAGCAGCTCTGCAGCACCTGGAAAGAAGCAGAACCCAGAGCCTGGGGCTGGGTGTGCTCTGGGCAATGTGCAGGTAACAGCTGAGCCAGGATTAAACATTTGAGCCAAGCTCTCCACTGCTGAGACACAAACAAACACACAGGGCAGCTCAATGCCACTCCAAGCAGGTGTGTTAAGAAAGCAGCCCAGGTCATGGCTGTGCTGCTGCTGGTCCCCACGGGGCTCCAGGAAAAGCAGCTCCTGGAGGAGCCAAGCACAGCTCCCCAAACACAACAAGGGACTAAACACAGCCTGGAAACACAGAACATGCAGCTCCACAGAGGATGTGATCAAAAGAAAACCCAGCACATGGCATGGTCCTGAACAGCTAGAGATCTTTCAGAAGGAAGAGGAAAACACAAGGAGCTCAAACATGTGAAAACGCCACCTGAGTCCCTCTCCTGAGGCCCAGGGAGGGAGGGGGAGCTGGATGCTCCCCCAGCCCACCCACACCTGACCAGGTGCTCAGGACCCCGGATGAAATCAGCTGCCTCCAAACAAGCTTTTGTTCCAAATCTGTCACTTCACATTTCCCTGACGTGCTTTGATGTACTCGAATCCTATCTGAGGCTTTAGACTGGGGGCTGGTCTGTTTTAAAGATAAAAAACAAAAGCCTGGGGTGTGAATCCAGGTCCTCAGCTCTCCTCTCGTTGCCTTGACGCTGCAGTACAGAAAATTACAGCTCTGCTGCAAAGCCCAGATAAAAGAGGTGTTTGTGGATATTGCTCCAGCCTCACGTAGCAAAGCTGGTTTGGAATCAGAGCAGGGCTCAGTGCATTTTCAAGCAGCCAGGCTCAGTCCTGAGGAAGTGACAGGACTAATGGTTATTCCATAGAAACCTGACAGCACTAAATGAGAGCTTTATTGGAGAAGAAAGCAGCATCTCCAGCACCCACTGAGACTGAAGGACTAAGTTTCATATTCCTAAAACTACTGCAAGTCACTTTTGGAATTAATTAATTACTCTCTCTCTCAGCATTTTGCATCTGGACTCTCATAATTCCCCTGCCAGCTTTATAAGCAGAAGAACAGAATCCCAACATCCCCTAAAGTTTGAGTGGAACTTTCCCAAAACAGTTTACACCAAACCTGGCATATCCACCCAGAGGAGGGAGTGGGTTTGTACACAACCATTTGAGCACCCAAATCACCAGCCAGGCAGGGATTAACTGCCCAGGATTGGTGTATTCCAGGAGAGCAGGGAGGGACTGTCCTGAATCCTTATGGCTCTGCTCCTGCCATCACCTCCCAGCAGAGCACATCTCCCTGGAAGAGCTGATTCCAGCTGCTCCACTAACTTGGGAAAGGACAGCACTGCCTGGCACAGCACCCTGGGGAGGCTGGGGAAAGGGGAAACTGGGGGTTGACCCCAGTCCCCCTTGTAAGGACCTGAGCAGCACCACAAGAGCCTGGGGGACAGGGGGATAAGGAACCTGCTCTATCCATGGGTACTCCAAGGATTTCCTACAACAGGTCATGCATTTCTCTTTGCCTTTTTCCCTACATTATCAGACTCCCACTCTCCCATTCCTGAGTTATGTTTCCATCCTGTGTGTGCCCTTTACAAGGGCACAGAGATTTACAAGTCATCCCGCAGAAAAATGTATCCATCAAATAAACTTCCCAGCCTGGCTCCCTATCAGTGAGGTGTCTCTCCATCATTTATTCCAAGAGAGAATTATGGGGCTTTAATGGCTGTGCTCTCCAAACCCTGTACAAGTTGTGGCAACACTAAAGCAGAAGATGATTTATCATCACCCACAGACACCCAGAGTATACAGGGCTATCCTGTAGGGTGTCCTAAAGGATAAAGAGACATAAGAATTCTGTTCCTTCAAAGTAAATCTCATTTTTACTGCCATGGGTTGAATGAATAAAGCACCAGATGAGCTCACCAGTTTTTCTGGCCCATGGAATGGGTGTGTGGATGTATCTGCCTGCAAAGCTCTGGGACTGAAAAGAGCACATCAATTTATTCAAATGGCTCAGGGAGGTACCTGAGCAGCACCCCCACACACTCCAGCCCTGAGGATTCCCTAGCTAAGAGTCCTCACTTCCCATGGTTTGATTCCCCAGAAGCCCAAACAGTCTGTTCTATGCAGGGGCCAGGGTCCAATACCTCAGTCCTGCTGGGACACCCCTGGAGTCCCTGTGGGTGCCCAGCCAGTGCTGCAGGATCAGACACTTTTATGTCGGGAAATGGAGATGGAATCCAACCATTCCCCCAGCACTGCAGGCTCACCATTAAACTGGGTCCCCAAACAGCACATTCCACAGGTTTTAAATGTCTCCAGAGATGGGGACTCCAAACCTCCCTGGCAGCTGTGCTAGGGCTGGACAGCCCTTTCCACGAAGGAATTGTTCCCCAAAATCCACCCTGAGCCTCCCCTGAGGCCATTCCCTCTCCTCCTGTCCCTGTTCCCTGGGAGCAGAGCCTGACCCCCCCGGCTGTCCCCTCCTGTCAGGGACTTGTGCAGAGCCACAAGGTCCCCCCTGAGCCTCCTTTTCTCCAGGCTGAGCCCCTTTCCCAGCTCCCTCAGCCTCTCCTGGGGCTCCAGCCCCTTTCCCAGCTCCCTCAGCCTCTCCTGGACACTCTCCAGACCCTTTCCCAGCTCCATTCCCTGGACACACTCCATTTCCCTTGCTGTCTTTCCTGGAGGTGCCCAGGACTGGAGGTGCCCCAGCAGTGCCAGCACAGGGGACAGAGCCCAGCCACAACCCATCCTCCATTTCCCACAGCAACCTGGGCCACCTCACTGCTCCAGCAGGTGGTTCCTGTGGTTTTGCTGGCTTTTTTCTCAAAAATCAATCACAATAAACACCCCTGGTCTCTGTGCAGAGCTGCTGGGCTGGCTGGAGGAGGCACTCCTCTTCCTGCCCAAGGCAGCTCCAGCCCTGGCACAACATGTGGGAGACTCTGGTCCTGCCAGAGCTGAATCTTTGCCTGTCCCTGGCTCAGTTAACTCACACTGCTCCTACTCAATTTGGCTTTTGCTGCTTCCATCCTAACAACATTTCCCCACACACCTGCGGGAAGAAGGATGTAAAATTCACTAAATGGAACAGGAGCTCCTGGGCTTTTCTTACCAATTTTTCTTCTCCTTAATAAACCTTTGACTCACAGCAGCCAGGATAGGAATGCTGCCATCTATCACTAGAAAAATAAACCAGCTTTTCTTTTCCCACTTTACAGCACAGTTCTGGTCTAGAGCATTTCTTTTTTCTCCTTTCACAGTTTCAGGTCAAGGGTAACTGTTCTCAGATGCACAGGCACATTTCGAGTAATATTTATGAATTTGTTTAACAGAAAAAAGGCCCCAAAAGGAGAGAATTGGGATGTCCTGACAGGCGCCCTGACACTTCAGCAGTATTTCAGATGCAGAAAAGTCTATCTGTAATCATTTCTTCTCCTCAACCCATTTTGGGAAGACAGCAGGGTCAGGGAAGGAGAAGGTTATTCCTCAGCCCAGGGTGAAAATGGCTTTTCTCCAGAGACATGAAAGCCTCCAGGGCTGGAGGGTCCCCATCCCTCCAGGCCCCACCCTGGCTGAACAAGCTCATTTTGATGTGTAACTTGACCCTCCTGAACAGAAACCAAATCTGTTGTCCCTTGTTCTGGGGACAGGGACAACAGACAGGTGGGACTCCCAGCATGGACTGATCTGAGGTTGTGGATGTCCTACAGAACCTCCCAGGAATAACTAAGGCTGGGAAAAACCACCAGGATGATCAAGTCCAAACATTCCCCCAACACTGCCAAGGCCACCACTAAACTGTGTCCCCAGGTGCCACATCCACATGAATTTTGAACATTTCCAGGGATGGGGGCTCCACCCCTGCCCTGGGCAGCTGCAACAGGGCCTGGACTCCCTTTTAGTGAAGAAATTTTCCCAAAATCCACCCTGAGCCTCTCCTGGCCCAGCCTGAGGCCGTTCCCTCTCCTCCTGTCCCTGTTCCCTGGGAGCAGAGCCCGACCCCCCCGGCTGTCCCCTCCTGGCAGGGACTTGTGCAGAGTCACAAGGTCCCCCCTGAGCCTCCTTTTCTCCAGGCTGAGCCCCTTTCCCAGCTCCCTCAGCCTCTCCTGGGGCTCCAGCCCCTTTCCCAGCTCCCTCAGTCTCCTCTGGGGCTCCAGACTCTTCCATGCATCCATTGGCTCAACCACAGTGTTTCTCCAGGTGCCCCTGACATAAAGCCCTGCCCTTAGTGTGCCTCTCACCCTCCTCAAACTCCCCTGCAAAGCTGCTGAGGGTGTTTCAGTACCACCATCTCACTGTTTGACACCGTGCCACAGAAACCCCAGGCTCAGGAGTGAGGCTGCCCTGGAGCTGCTGCTCCAAACCATCCAGTGAGGAGAATGAAGCCCATGGGGCCCTAACCTGAGCTATTTTTCCACCCATTATCCAACTGCAGAGATTGAGACAGAGCAGCTCTGCTCTGCTGACAGAGGGTTTTGTGCCTGTCACACCCTGGATCCATTGGATTCTCTTTGAGCACAGCCAGTTTAAACAATTGGGTTCCCAAAATGACAGCCAAGGCTGGGGCTCATCTTGCACATTTTATGGCTGTTCCAGTCCATCTGTGGTGTTCACAGGCAGCTGGGGAGAGCAGAACCCTGGAGCTGCCCTGCCAAGCTGGCCAGCACTGTCAGCACACACAGCTGACCTTGGCAGAGCAACCAGACCATCACATTTGGGAAATAAAACCCCCAGCCTTCTCTATGGTTATAGACACAGAATATCAAACTGCCAGGGAGTTTCTGTGGGAAGCAAGCTGCAGTCATTTCTAGAGGTGCTGTGGAACTGCAGCTTCAGTCACAAACACAGGTACAGAATAATTCCTGAAAATCAAAATCCCCTGCCTGCTGCTGTTTCATTATTAATGAGACAAATGCAACCCAGAAGTTCCAGGGCTAACACAAAGCTGGGTATTAAGGCTGGCAGTGAATTTCCTATCAGGTAAGAGGCTGATTGCTTTTGCTTCCTACCTGCCCTCACTCTTCCAGAGGAGCCAGGATCCCTCCTCATCCAGGCTGGCTTTAAGCACTGTGGAAGGCTCTGTGCACACCAGGGGAAAGGATTTGACAACTACCAGGATGCCCCAGAGGCAACTCCACTCTACTCCCTGCAGGCAGCAGCACTTACTCAGTGGCTGAGTCACTTCAGAAAACATTAAATGTGCCACAGCAGATTCTTCATCCCCATCTTCATTATATTCTGAACTTCCTTCCCATAGGAGCAGAATGTTCTCACCTCTTCTGAAGGTGCTGGTTGTCCTCTAACAGCATCAGGGGTGGGGACAGGGGAGGAATTACCTTTGAACTGCTTGATCATGTTCTGGTGCTTCTCCAGGGCCTCCTGCAGGATCACCTCGGGCTGGTCCATCCTCCACCTCCACTCAGTGCCCACAGGGTTGGTGTGGTGCCTGAGGGGAGAGGGGACAGTCACCCACTGTCACCTGGAACCCACTGGAGAACTCACCTGCCCCCTGGGGGCTTTGGCATCAACAACGTGCAAAACAACAAAGGAATTCCCAGCAACCCCCTGCTGCTGCCCCCAACTTTGCATGTCACCTCTGAACACCACTCACAGCCCTCTCCTTCCAGGCTCTGGTTTCCCAGAGGGAAGAATGGGATAATACTGTATAATAATATAATATATATTATATATTATTATACTATAATATTATATATTATAATATATTATAATAATATAATAGAATATTCATGGGATATATTAAACCTTATACACCTATTTTCAAGCACAGGTTAAAGGTTTCTAAGCTAAAATAATGTCTGCAAAAACCTCTGTAAAGGAAGAGAAACTGGTTCTGCCTCCTCCTCTGCTCACAGCTGCACAAAGCTCTGGGGAATGGTCCCAGACCATTTTTAATTCCATTTCAAAGGTACCAAGCACCACCCTGAGGACAGGATTTCCTTCTACCCCAATGTTTGTGTGGTGCTCTGATACCAGGACAGATGAGGACAGGCTCCTCCAAACACCCTGATGACAGCAGGAAGCCTGCACTGTACCAGGGATGCACTCCTGGGGGATCTGGGTCATCTCCCAGATTTTAACTCCCCTGACCCAAGCAGACTGCAGGGGAAAATCCCAGATCTTCCATCTGAGGAACAGCTGGGTCACACTGGGTTGGGAAGCCAGGAAAGGATCACTGTCCCTGTATTTTGTTTTCTTGGAAAACAGCAAAAGCCGACCCAGGTACATCAACCCAAGCACCTGGAAGACCCATGGAGTTCCTCCTCATTTCTTACTTTATTAGCATGAGAGGATCATCCAGGCCTTAAATATCCTCTTAAGGAAGTCAGTGAAATTCTATGTTTTTACCTCCTTGTTCTCTCTCCATCTTTTCCTGCTTCATCCCAAAATATTCTCCAGAAGTCCCTTCAGTTTTTCCCTACCACTCCCCTTGCAGCCCACAGAGTTCATTAAGAGCAGCACATTGTGCAGGGTCTCTCCCAAAAGCTCTTGGACTCACCTCTAACTCACCTCTGGACAGGAAAACAAGGCCAAGCAAAATACTCTCCTGACACTCCGTTTTCCAGCCAGGTGACCTTTGCTTCCTGCCCCCCTCTCCACCACCCCCTAAGTCAGCCTGGGGACACCTGAGAGGTTACAGCTGCCTTCAGCCTTCCAGCTCCATGGGATTAGGACAAGATTCCCAGCATTTAACTGAGAGACAACAGGGAAGTGCCTTCTCAGGATGAGGGGGCTGGTCCAGTCATCACCAAAGGCTCCCAATGACCTCTGGAAAAGGGGGAAGGGATTCAAACCAAAAGAGAGTAGGTTTGGTTTGGATAGCAGGATAAAACTCCTCCCTGGGAGGGTGGGCAGGCCCTGGCTCAGGGTGTCCAGAGCAGCTGTGGCTGCCCCTGGATCCTTGGCAGTGTCCAAGGCCAGGCTGGACACTGGGGCTTGGAGCAGCCTGGGACAGTGGAAAGTGTCCCTGCCATGGCAGGGATGGCACTGGGTGGGCTTTAAGGTTCCTTCCACCCCAAACCATCTGGGATTCTGGGATTCTCAAAGTGAGAAACACCTGCAGCTGCACCCTCTGACAGTGCTGAAACACAAACTCCAAACACTCAATAAAATCAGCCTTTTGGCTCAAACACTTCTTCATCCATTTCAGGAGCAAAGATTCAAACACTGCTCTCAAACTTCACCACCTCAAGGATCCTTTAAGCCAAAACAGCTTTTTGAATTTCCCCTTTATTTTCTCATCTGGCAACATGGAAAGTTTTCTGAATGTCAGTTATAAAAGGCATTTATAAAACTCTTCCATGTTTAACTGCAGAACTTGTACCTTGTATATTTAATAGGGCCAGCCAGCAGGAAATCAATAGGCTCTGGGTGCACCCTGGACAGCTATTAGTGTCCAACAGGCCCTGCATTTTTAACACATCCCACTGTTTAATAAACACACCAGGTCAAGTCTACAGAGCTGTTTATTTGGCAAAAAGGAGGCTCTCTGCCAAGAGGAGGATAAAGCAGTAATGCCTTGGGCTCAGGAGATTGTTCCCCAGTCCCCAGCACAGACAGAATTCCAGAGTCACCTTCCCATTCCCCCCAGGCTCTGTGACCTCCCATCATTCACATCACCAGCTACACCAGTATTGAGCAGGAATTTGTGTCAGGGATTCCTTCCTTCCCAAAATAACACAAGTAAAATGAAATCTCACCCCAAACCACACACAACAGAAAACCTTGATTTTAGCAGAGACTCCAGGTGTGAAACAGGTTTGGTTTGCTCCTTCAGGGAGACACCTCAGTGCCACAGCCCCACAGAGTGCAGAGAACATGATGGGAAGCTCCTCAGCCACCCAGCCTGCTGCCATCCAGCTTCCCCTGCAGTGTCAGCACAGCTCTGACCCACCAGGAGCAGGGGACAGCATTCCCTGGCAGGTCCTGGGAGTCCTGTGAAGGTGCAGCTTCCCCAGGGCTGTGATCTGCCTCCCCAGACACTTGGGGGCCATGTTAATAAATCAGCTTTTGCTTTATACATTCTGCAAATGGTTACTAAGCAGCTCTGAGGGCAGATGCAGCTCAGGTATAAAATATCATTTACTGCAGGCATCGACTGAGCCAGGGTGATTCCTGGTGGGGAACAGGAAGGGGAGGAAGTGCTGGTGGCAGTGACACGAGAGGACAGAGCACACCATTCCCAGGGAGGGCAGGAGCAGAATAAAAATAAGAAGAGGTCAAGAAGCAGTCTCAGTGAACCCTGAGAGCTAGCAGAGAGATTCCAGAGGAGAAGAGCTTAAGAGAAAAGAAGTTCAGGAGCAGTGGCAGTTTTGGAAGCCCCAATAAGGCAGAAGTGCAAACTGCAGCAATAAAAAGCAGAGAAAGAACAACAGAATCAATCTGCTCTTCTGCAGCCTTGTGAACCTCCGTCTGCAAACAAAAGAAGCACAAAACCACGGGGGCATCAGCAGAAAGGGGAAGGCAAAACATCAGCCATGACCAGGAAAGGACACACAAAAGAAATCCCAAGGACTCTCCCTGGAATGATGGGAGGAGAAAGAGGGAGACCACAAAAAAAAGCTTGGCCAATGCACAAGTCAACCATGCTTAATGTTCCTGCTGCTACAATCTGAAACCTGGCTGTACCTTTTCTTCTGCACCTCCTGAGAGCAACAGGAGGAGCCCACACTGGGCTGGGCAGAGACCAGAAACAAGAATCTGAATGAAATGTTTTCCCTAGGATGGGTAAAGTCACCCTGGAGCAGGCTGGATAAACTGGCTGACAGGATCAGAGGGTACCAGGGCTGGCTTAGACTGGATATTAAGGGAAATTTCTTCATGGAAAGGGCTGTCACAGGGCAGTGGTGGAGAGGTCTAAAAGCCTCATGGATGTGGCACCTGAGGACAGGGTCTGGTGGCCTTGGCAGTGCTGGGGAAACAACTGGAGTCAAGGATATTACAGGGCATTTCCAACCAAAAGAATTCTGTGATTCTCTTCCAATTGAAACCTTAAAGATGGAAGATGCTCCATGCTGAAAAGCTCATCCCAACTCTGAGATGCTCCCTCTTTTAAGAGCAGAATCTCCTGAAAGGCAGGTGATGCTCAGTATCCTGTACTTGTGTCCACCCAGCCCACCCCATCCCTGAACCCTGCTCAGCACAGCTTCCCACACTATCCCAAAACTCACCTGGATGTCAAAAGTGCAAATTCACTTTCAAAGCCTCCAGTCACTGCCCCACATCAGTGACTGCTGGACCTGGCACCAGCCCCTGTAGGGATAACCAAGGACCAGCATGGACATTTCACAGCCCATAATCTGTTTATATTCACTACTGAGGCCATACATTTGGGAGCTGACTGTAATAAGCCCCAGGACCTCCAAGAAGTCCCAGTCCAGGAGAACACAGAGACTCTCTGAGC
This sequence comes from Trochalopteron elliotii, assembly GCA_024734555.1. Classification (NCBI taxonomy): domain Eukaryota; kingdom Metazoa; phylum Chordata; class Aves; order Passeriformes; family Leiothrichidae; genus Trochalopteron; species Trochalopteron elliotii. The sequence goes on from JANPWX010000297.1 coordinate 430,317, forward strand.
TTTCAGGCTCAGCTTTCAGGTGCTTCAAACCCTCAGTGTCCACTCCTTTGATATCAATACTCCCCGTTTCCCTGAAGAATTTACCCTCTAGATTCAAGTTAGTTACTGAGGAGAAGCTTTTGTTTTCATCTGTTTTCAGTTTCTTCTTAATTTTTTAAAGACCTTAAGTACTTCTCCTGCAAGAGATTATTAATTTTTAATCTCTGTATTTTGCAGGGTTTACTGTGATGCCTGGCTTTTGGCCACCCACTGATTTAGTGTCTGAACACAACTTCAGTTGCTGTCTACAAGCAAAACCTCAAACCTCCAAGCACAGGTAGAAGCATTAAAGTTACATCAGAAGAAATACGAGCCAATTTCTTCACAGGATATTTCACTCTGTCTGGTTTGCCTCCTCCTCAGATGCAAAAGTAATAAACCCTATTAATTTAAATCTTATTTAGCTGTTCCATCTCTCCACAATAATTGATTGGGCTTTGGACACTGAGCCAAAAGCCCTCATCAAATCAGGTCTGCCTGGTGCCTGTGCTGCAGGGAGATGTCACAGAACCCACACTTGCTCTAATTGATTAAAAGATTTGGTCACTTGCACATTTCCACTTAGGCAATTAAGCTAAAGAGACACAGCCCCAGTGAGAGCAGCTGGGAGCAGGGATGGAGAGTGACAGACTCCCTTGGAGGACAGGATTATGACTGGGGCAGTTGCAGTAATTAAGGTGTGGGGTGTCCCCCTCAATGCTCTTGATGGAACAGTCTCAGTGCTGCCTGGGGGGACACCAAACAATCCACCTTGGAGAATCATGGAATATCCTGAGATGGAAGGGACCACAAGGATCACCCAGTCCAACCCCTGGCCCTGCACAGACACCCCAACAATCCCACCCTGGGCATCCCTGGGAGCTCCTGGAGCTCTGGCAGCCTCAGGCTGTGCCCATTCCCTGGAAGAACCTTTCCCAAAATCCAACCTGACCCTGCCCTGGCCCAGCTCCAGCTATTCCCATCTCCCAGTCTGCTTTTCCTGTCCCCACAAAAAGCTGCCACATAATCCTGCATCCCCAACCTCTCTGAAGGGGACAGGCAGGGAAGCAGAAGCCAGTGAGGCGGCCCTGGCAGCTGAGAATGCTCCCAGGGACAAGGGGGACAAGGAGAGCATCCAATGCAGAGTGAAGCCACATCTCTGACAATAACCCTGAATTTTCTGAGGGTGTTTGGATACTGGCTCCAGCCATGTGCTCTACTGGAGGTGACCTGCCCACAGCAGGAGTTGGGACTGATGCCCTTTAAGGCCTCAAGCCAAACCATTCTGTGATTCCATGATTATTGGTTTGGGGCCAAAATGTGTCAGTCAGGACCAGCCAACTCCAGTGACATCCAATTCCCAGGGAAAGCAGCTGAACTGCAGCATTTCTTGCCAAAGTGAGGAAGGGAGAACAAACAGGCTCCTTGGCCTTTCCTTCAGCCATCAGGGGAGAGCACAGTGGTTGTGCAGTTGGAAACATTGGCACAATCTATAAATGTCAACATCCTGAAACAAGAGATCAAGAAGAAAGAATCCCAGCAGCCTTATCTGCAAGGCAGCATGCAGAGCTGAGGAGCCCAGCACAAAACCTGTATGACAAACATTCTGCCAGCAGCAGATCCAAACTGGGATTTCACATGTCTGCACCAGCACAGATGGCACCTGCTGCTCAGGAGCTACCTTGTTTATCCTGCCCAGCCACCAGGGCCTGCAGTCCCACTTCAGTCTCACAGGCTGAACAACCTGCAAGGTGTGGGAGATAAAACAGAAAGTACAGATAGGTCTGACTGCAGGGTTTGGGAGCTGGGCTGGCACAGAATCAGCAGGGATTGGGTGTGCAAGGAGGGAGGGAAGATCCCTCTCACAGCTCCAGGAAGGCTGCAGCAGCCCAGGCACAGGAGCTGGGAAAATCACCAAAAATAAATCTTTCAGTAGTGGTTCTGGTTTAAGTCGAGCTTAAGGTCCTGGGATGAGCCTCAAACTGAGCCTTACATTTTCCAACTTAAAGCTTCCAGTTTCCAGGGGAGGCCTGAAGAGAGCCAGCTGCATTCCATCTGGGAGAGTCCAACACCTGCCACCCACCTCACCCACAGCAGGGAAATAAATGAATCAATGCTAAACCCTCTGAGCTCAGTGCCCTGGGAAGCTGCTTCCTTCCACTCAGTGATTCAGGCTGTAGCCATCAGGAAAATCAGCACAGTAGCACTCATTGTCATCAGGCTGCTGCTGCCAGATCCCTCTGAAGTGACAGGTGACAGTGACAGCATGATGAGTTAGACACACAGGGAACAGTGCCACCTTCTCTGGGTCTCTACACTAATGGGCTGATTTATCAATTATTGATAAATCTGTACTATCTCATTTATCATTTTCTGCACTCTCCAGTTCACACTTGCTGGATTTTCCTATTCCACATCCAGGCTGCTGCCAGAAAGTCCTGAATGAGGACATTTAGAAGAGAAACTGGGAAATACTCCGTGGAGCAATGCTGGCAACAAAGCCCCTCATCCTGACCACATTCCTGTTTGCTCTTTAGGATGTACCTTGTGTGTGGGGACAGAGGGACAAGCACAGGCAGGGCAATGTCCCTCCCAGCACAGTCCCACTGCAGGATTCCATGCACACCACGTGAAAAACATGAGCAGAAGGTTTTCCTTCCCAGTCACTGCCCTGCTCTGAAGCAAAGCAGAAGCTGCACATTAAAGGTCCCATTTGCTGCCTCCTTCCCAGCCAGGGTATGAGGAAAGCCCACCCAGAGCACCAAGGAACACTTTGGAACAGACTCCCAAATGCAAACTGCACAGGATGCTGAGGGTCCAATGCTCATATTTAAAACAGGAGACAGCTTTCAAGCGCCCCACAAGTCAGGGCAGTCCTTTAAATGCTCCCATGAAATATCTGCATTCTTAAAAGGTGAGGACTAGGAAAGACAGAAAGAGGCACTCAGAAGAATTTCGCTGGTTTTGCATGGAAATATTATCACAGAATGCCAGAATGGTTTGGGTAGAAAGGGACCTTTAAGCCCATGTCATTGCACCCCCTGCCATGGCAGGGACACCTTCCACTGGCTCAGGCTGCTCAGGGAATACTCCAGGGATGCTGGACCACCATCTCCCAGGCTGGGGGATGGGATGGAATGGGTGCTGTTGGCAGCCTGGGGTAAGGTGTAAGTCCCAGAGGAAGTACAGCTCCCATGGGATGATTTAGCAGGGTGGAAAACAAAAAGAGCTCAAAGCACAACCTCCCTGTCCTCCCACTCCAGGCTCTCTCACGTCACTGCTGGCATTTCTGCTGAGCCTCTGCCTCTCTTCCCAGTCCCACCCTGCACTCCCCCAGCCTGGCACACACCTCCCCTGGAAGCCCAGGCGGGAGTGAGTGAGTAGTGCTAGAGCAGCTGGGATCCAGCACAGCTCCTTTCCTGCAGGAATTCACCACAAAGTCAGTTCTCTGAGGAAAGGGGATACTTTCCTGATCAACAGGAAGTCATTGAGTTGAGGACAGGTTGGAGAAAAGCTCAGGGGGGACCTCCCTGCCAGGAGGGGACAGCCGGGGGGGTCGGGCTCTGCTCCCAGGGAACAGGGACAGGAGGAGAGGGAACGGCCTCAGGGTGGGCATCAGCAGGAATTTCCCCATGAAAAGCATTGTCAAGGATTGTCAGGGGCTGCCCAGGGAGGTTTGGAGTCCCCACCCCTGGAGATGCCCAAGGAAGGGCTGGAAGTGGCACTGAGTGCTCTGGGCTGGGGACAAGGTGGGGATCAGGCACAGCCTGAACTGGATGATCCTGGATGGCTCTTTCCACCTCAGTGATCCCAGGATTTATCAGCTGCTGTTTTAGGAAGGCAACAATTATTGAGTGTTGCCCTCAGTTTTCTTGCTTGCAAGTGTTTGAAATCTTGCAGTGCAGATTCTCACGCAGCTTCAAGAAAACAATGTATATTTTTAGCAATTATCTATTGTGTTTACATATTTCTGCTCTGGAAAGAGGAATGTGATTGATGGTGATGTTCACCATCCAGGTCAAAGAGGTGGCAACCTGTGTAACCAATCTTTTGACCTCTGTACAAATGTATACAAGTATTGAAGTCAAATAATTAAAATGAGGAAGCTTTCCCTTGACCTGCTGTACCTGCCTTGTCCTTTCATGTGCCCTAAAACTAGCACAACTGAGTGATCCCTTTTCACTTGTTTAGAGCAATGGAACTGGTGGGGGGGGAAGGTATTTTCAACATGGAAAATGGCCCAATCTCCAAACACACTCATTGCTCAGCACCTGGGGGTGTTCACACAACACAGCCAGCCCACCCTCCCCAGAGCACAGCTGGCTGTGTCCCCACAGAGCCCCCACCCTGCCCTGGGGCCTTACCTCCAGCAGAAGACACACTTGTTGGCACAGGCCAGGCTGGGGGTGGCCTCCATGCAGCGATGGCTCTCGATGCCATAGAAAGTGTGTTTGTAACAGCCACCACGGCCACGCAGCATGGCCTGAGGGCAGGGACACAGCACCAGGGTTAGACACACATCTGGGGCCAGGGGAACACAGCACCAGGGTTAGACACACATCTGGGGCCAAACTGGGGCCAGGGGAACACACACACACACCACTGAGCCCAGGGAACACACAGCACCAGGGTTAGACACACATCTGGGGCCAAACTGGGGCCAGGGGAACACAGCACCAGGGTTAGACATACATCTGGGGCCAAACTGGGGCCAGGGGAACACAGCACCAGGGTTAGACATACATCTGGGGCCAAACTGGGGCCAGGGGAACACACACACACGCACACACACCCCCCTCACACACCCACCACAAGAGTTAAAACTCCCCCTCTGGAGCCAAACTGAGGGTACAGCCATGGATCTGCTCCCTTCAGCCACCTGTGACTTCAGTTCCAAGTCCAGCAATGCCCTGAGCAGGGCTGAGGGACACCAGTGCCACTGAGAAATTCCCAGCTCCTATAAAATGTGACTCTTTACATGCATCTTGACCACATTTAGGAGGTCAGACTCATCCCTGTGTTAGAGGAGAAAGAACTTTAAACTACTCAGTCCCTTCTCTGGCAGGCCCCAGCACAACAGTGTGCTCTCCTGCAGCTTTTCAGACTCAGCCCATGAAGAGCAGGTGAAGCCTCTTGAGCTGCAGGAAGTGTTCCTGGAAAAGCTCACTCAGGAGCAACAAGGATCCATTTCAAGGCTGTCCTACTGAACACTCCATTCTTTTCATTTATCTGGCAGAGTGTTTCTTGTAGCACTAAATTAAATAAATGCCCTGACCTTATAAACCCTCAATCACAGCTGACAGTGGCTCCAGCAGGATGCTGCACTTCCCTTCCCAGCACAGCCACAGCAGCTTTCCCAACAGGATTCGACTCCTATTTAACATGCAGAAAAGGCTGTCTTTCATTAGCTCAGTTAAATAATAAAAAATGAGAAAGAAACTTTACAACTCTCAAGAGAAAATCTGAAATATAACACAGCAGCTTTTGATCTGCCTTCCCCTTCCTGGAGAGTCCTGGTGATCCAACAGAAAGGAGCAGCAGGGAAAAACCTACAGCTAATCCCTGGTTGGTTGTACAGGTGGAAGATTAAATGATATGGAAAATGCTGTTGATTCTACCCATCCTTCAAATGATAGAGACTTCAGGAGATTCACAAATTCAGGAGAGCAAGTTCTATTTGGCTTTTCCTAAGACAAACAGACTCCTCCTGAAACATAAAATTTCTGGTTTTCTCTGGAATTTGACAGAACCCAATCTTTTCCATCTGAGATGCCTCTATGAAACTCTACTTAATCCTGATCCTGCCAGTCCTGCTCCTGCTTTCCTCTGATACAAATCTCCACAAAGGCTCCTGAAGACTCTCACACACTGGTGTGAACCTGAGGCAAAGCCACTGCCTGGAACCAATTTCAGTTCAATTTATTAGAAGACTTTACATTCAATTCCTGCTTAAGCTAAAAATAGTGTGGGCCCATCTAAGCACACAGAGCTGCTATTTATTTTGTGAAAGGGCTTTACTGTGCTGCATTAAAGTCTGGGTCTTTCATAAAAACAGCTTCTCTGGCTTTCTCAGTCACAACGTTGAGGTTGGCAAGTTTTTCTTTAAACATTTTGTGATCATGTCTGCCACTAAAAATGATAGAAGAGAGAAATGGGTGTAAGAGTGACCAGCAGAGTGGGATCAGTGCATGCTACAGCACTGCCAACAGCCCAGGGTGAGCTCTCAGTGCTGCTCAGGAGAACAAGGCTCTTGATGAAACAGTTCATTGACACCAGGCACTGCAATGAAAACTCCCTGCAGCCCACCCTGGGATGGCATCCTAAGGGCTCTTTCAAAAATAAACAAAGTTAATCATGCAGCAAAGGAGAGCTCAGACAGCAAGGACTGATTACTGCCAGGCTACAGGAATTACAGATGTGCTGGCACCTTAACAAGGTGCTGATTCCAGAGATTCCCGTCCAGGGATGCTCAAGGGTGCAGGAAGTTGCAACGTGGTGGGTGAAGGGTCTGGAGCCCCAGGAGAGGCTGAAGGGGCTGGGAAAGGGGCTCAGCCTGGAGAAAAGGAGGCTCAGGGGGGACCTTGTGGCTCTGCACAAGTCCCTGACAGGAGGGGACAGCCGGGGGGATCGGGCTCTGCTCCCAGGGAACAGGGACAGGAGGAGAGGGAACGGCCTCAGGGAAGGCTCAGGTTGAATTTTGGGGAAATTTCTCACTGAAAGTGTTGTCCAGCCCTGGCACAGCTGCCCAGGGCAGCGTTGGGAGTCCCCATCCCTGGAGGGCTTTAACAGCCCTGTGGATGTGACACTTGGGGACATGGGACAGTGGTGGCCTTGGCAGTGCTGGGGGAATGGTTGGACTTGATGATCTCAGAGGGTTTTTCCATCCTTAATGATTCTCTGATCAATGCTGCTCCCCAAATGTACAACATTAGAGACTTGTGAGCTCCAGAGGGACCTGCCAAGGACAGCTGAAACCACACCCACCCTGAAGGGGCTGCAGTTTGTTCTCCAGGGCTCTGGGCCTCTGCTGGGAATGTTTTTTAAGTCTGGAAACTGCTTGAAAAGCTGCTGAGTTCAGGCTCCTCCAAGAGCCATGTGCAGGGCTGGGAGGAAGCTGCATCACACAGCTGTGCTCATACCCACAGGCATCATACACAGCCACATCCACACACACCCCACAGAGCAGGGAAATCATTAACAGTGAAATCAAACAACACCTCCACATGGAAATCTGATCTGATAAATGCTGAGAACCAGGGCAGCCCTGACTGTCACAAACCACCCCCAGGACAGGGGTTCAAACAGCCTCATGTGCCTGTTCAGGTGTGGCAATGGCTGAGTTATCCCTGTTCCACAACCTCACCCCAGGGATACAACCTTCCCACCTTTCCCTCACTTGCATTTCAGTGGGCAGAAGATGTTTTAGCAGCAGGACAACAGGAAGAACCAGAAAAGGATGTTCCCAGCTCTATGCCACAACTGTATTCTCACTCTTTGCTGAGGGAATTTAATAGCTGGAAATGCAAGGTTATAGCTTGAAAGATGGAATTTGGGTTTGTGCAAATAATAGCACATTTTTAAATGATATTTCATGAGGAAATTGGAAAACCTGAGCAAGTCTCTAGCTTTGTTTTTATTTATGAAATGAGAAAAGGAAACAGACATACCTTTGTCCATCGGCAGAGCTTCACCCCAGAATGGCTCCCAATGAGTTTATAACCTGAAAACAAAGCACAGATCACCAAACAATTGAATTTAGCCTGCAAGAATTGACATACTAAATATACCAAGTGGTACCCAAAGTGACTGACAACATGCACCCAATGCTGCTCTTCCCCACTGGCCCCAAGGTGACACCACCAGCAATGGCAGTGCCACCCCAGGGACCTCAGCCAACTAGACATGGTTTCTTTTAGTGGGACATGTAGTGATATCACTGAGTCTGGTTTGAATCAGGGGACTCCTGCACGGGGTGGATGGCAGAGGCTGCCTAACCCAGGCTGTGGGACAGCTCAGAGACACAAGGAACAGGGCAGGGAACCAGGAGCATCTCCCTAGCCCCAGAACAGCCTCCTACGCAGGATCCCTGTCCCAGCCTGCAGGAAGGGCACAGGAGGGGAACACAACCAGGGCTCAGCCTGAGCCACACCTGAGCTTCACCATCTCCACCCCACTGGTTCTGGGGCAGCCACAGTGAGGGAGCTGATCCTCCACACCTGTCGGAGTCCAGGGCATTCCTTTGGTTGCCCTGGATGGTCACAGACCTCGGCAGAGAGGCCTGGGACCTGAGAGAGAGGGTTTGAATCCTGGACAGGGGGGTCTGTCCAGGGGGGTGCCTGGCACAGAGCCCAGGAAGACACAGGCTTTGATTTTAGTCCATGGAAAAAGCTTCCAACATTGAGAGAAGAATTACAAGTCACAAAGGCGTGAAAACAGTAGTTTAGCACAGCACAGGGTGGAAAATTTGGTAGTTTTGGGATTCTTAGAATGGAGCTGACTTGGGGACAAGATGGAGATTTTAGGGCGGTGCCCTGGGTTCTTCTTGTTCTCCCTCGGCCTCCATCTTCTGATGTGACAGGGGCACAAAGCAGTGAGAGGAGATTGGGTGAAAGTAGAAATGACCCCCTTAGTATAGTTAATAGGCATTGGCACAGAACTGTAAATAATAAGTACATAATTATCTGTATAAGAGGCAGTGACCTCCCATCACGGGGGGAGTCACCTGTGTCTGAGCTGCTGTGAACACCTTGGCCGGGCACAGAGAAATTTGTAAGATAAGAAATAATAAACACACGAGAAAACCAAGAAAGAACAACATCTTGAGACTCTTCTTCATTCTCGCACCACACTCAGAGCCTTCAAAGGCCAGAAAAGACTCACCTGAACCACCTGAACCACCATCTGAATCCTGGGTGAAAAGAAAACCTAAACCTGGGACACAGCCAAACGAAAGTTGAGCTCAGAGCAGCTCCTCACTCCCCAGCCAAGATCAACACAATTCCATTCCAATGGGTCCAGGAGGATTAATTGTACAATGTTCATTAAGCACTAAGTGCTATTATTACCCAAACTGCTTGAGTGGGGTTATGTTCCTCTTTGAGAGAAGTGCTTAGAGGCCAATATGTCCAAAGGATTAAAAGTCCCTTCAAAATCAGCATAAAAATAAGAGGGATTTGAGATGCCTCAGTGTGTCCCTCACAGTGGCCTGGCTGTTCCCAAACCCAGCACCCCTCAGCTGCCTGCTGCAGGCTGCTGCTCTTATTAACACTTCCGAGGGAAGGAAAAATATCAAACTTAGCTGCCTAGACTTCTTCCTGCCAACCAGCACAACCTGAACAGGGAAAAAGCCTTCAGCTCAGCAAACTGGCCTTCAGCTCCTCCACAGAGCAGCAGCACAAGCGCCCTGCTCTCCTCATCTGTCCCTGAGCAGCTCCGGCACAGCAAGGCCCCAACTGCATCCCAAAGTCCCTCACACCTGCAAGGACACGGCCAGGAGCAGCAGATGCCACAGCAGCTGCAGCAGGCAGGAATTAAACTGTGTGCACACAGACAGGGCTAACAGGGAATCAAACAATGCTCTGCTCCTGCCACTCAAACCCAGCAGGGACCTGCCCAGGCTCCTCTGCCCACTCCACCTGATGGTGTTTGATCCATCTCCTCACACTGGAATACACAGGCAGAGTGACCTCTGCTGCAAGAAGGCTGGAGAGGGACTTGGGACAAGGGATGGAGGGACAGGACAAGGGGGAATGGCTTCCCACTGCCAGAGGGCAGGGATAGATGGGATATTAGGCAGGAATTGTTCCTTTTGAGGGTGGGCAGGTCCTGGCACAGGGTGCCCAGAGAAGCTGTGGCTGCCCCTGGAAGTGCCCAAGGCCAGGCTGGGCAGGGCTTGGAGCAGCCTGGGACAGTGGAAGGTGTCCCTGCCCTGTCCCTTTAAGGTCCCTTCCTGCCCAAACCATTCTGGAATGCTGTGACAGTCCTTCCAAGACAGTCCCCAAAGGCACTGCAGTCTTGGGGACACCTTTACCTCAGACTGGCTGAGACCCAGAAGATGCTGGTGCAGGTTCCAGGGGCAGGTTCCAAACACCCACAGCTGCACATGCCTGGAACCCAACACCTCCCTGCTCTGCCTCTGTCCTGCCTCTTTCTACAGCTTTTCTCTGCAAACAGCTTGTCCAGCAAGGTCTAATCTCAGCTGAGACCTCCCGGCCCTGCTAAACTGTGTGTCCTTACAGGATCTGTGGATGAGAGCTGAAAAGGTGCTGCATTCCTCCTCCCTCTAATACAGCTGTCCAAGGCACGCTCTGCTGCTGTCACCTAGCACAGCCCAAGTCTTATTTTTCCCATTTCTCCAAATCCAGCAGCAGCAGTCATATAAGATTATTTTCTCACAGATCACTTGTCAGTAACAGCAAAATGGCTGCTTTCAAATGGGTTTTGCAGAAAAATTACATTGGAAATAGGACATGCCCACCCAGATCTGCTATTGAGTTGTTTGAGGGAAAAGGGGAAGCAGCTGAACTGAGCAAGGTGCCAAGCTCCAGAGCTCCAGCATTTTCTCTTAAGTTCCTTAAATCAACTTCCACCATCTGGAGCACCCACAGCTTCCTTTAAAGGCCCAGAAAATTGTACATGTTCAACACCAAAACAGTCTTACAAACGCCAGGCAGCTTTGGGGATGAGAGGGGGTTACTCATCTCTGTCACTGCCAGGAGTCCCAGCTGTGGGGACAGTAGGGAGCAGCAGAGATGCACAGAACTCCTAAAGCCACAGAACTGGGGTCCTGCACTGTGTGGGGAATTGGGAATATGGTCACCCAGCACTGGGTGCTGGCCATGCCAAGCTTCTGACACTTGGGAATGAGAGAAAATACCAGAGACCAAGGCTGGACACTTGTTCCACCCCTGCTGCAGGACAGCAGAGACTCCACAGCACTGCACAGCCTTTCTTCAGCACTGGCTGCACTGCTAGGAAGGAGGCAGCAGAGCAGTCTGGGCCAAAAGAAATGACAAAAGGTTAAGCAAGAAAGTGAGTGTCCCAGAGTCACAGAACTGTTCTGGCTGGGAAACCCCTCTTGAGACGATGGAGCCCAACTGCTCCCCACCACTGTCCCATGTCCCCAAGTGCCACATCCACAGGGCTGTAAAACCCCTCCTGGGATGGGAACTCCCAACACTGCCCTGGGCAGCTGTGCCAGGGCTGGACAACACTTTCAGTGAGAAATTTCCCCAAAATCCACCCTGAGCCTCCCCTGGCCCAGCCTGAGGCCGTTCCCTCTCCTCCNTCTCCTGGGGCTCCAGACCCTTTCCCAGCTCCCTCAGCCTCTCCTGGGGCTCCAGACCCTTTCCCAGCTCTGTTCCCTTCCCTGGACACACTCCAGCCCCTCAGGGTCTGCATTTGACCCAAAATCCCAAAGCAAAAGATCCAATACCGAAAGAAAGAAGGAGATCCATAGTTGAAAAAGCTCCAAAAACCATAGGGAAAAGACTGAGCCATGCTTCCCCAGGAGTGCAGGCACTGGGAGCTGGGGAAAGCCACTCCAAGGCTTCATTGTGCCTCCCAAACTCTGCTGGCTGTCAGGGGCTGCCCTGAGAGGAGCAAAGTACAACTGACACCTCTGTGTGGGGCTACCCAGAACTCTCCTGCAATAAAATCACTGCTCTGAGGCAGTGATTATCTGCTAGAGCTGCAACTCAGGGCAGTCTCACACTCGCAGAAGGTTTCCAGGGAAAGAATTCCCAATTTCCTGCAGTTCTGAAGGAGTGCAGTTTAACAGGGCCAGGGATGAAGGTCAGTAACACAGCAGGATCCATCCCCACCACCTGTAAGGACCATTTTCCACATTGAAACAGAACCTCTGGGCTTGAGTCACCACCCAAAAGTCAAAAAATACTTGGAAATTAAAAATATTAGCAATAATAATAGTAATGATAATAATAATAACAACAACAAGTTTCCCTAGTGAGGGGAAACCTGTTCAGATTATATCAGTATTTTATACAAATCTAGAAAGAAGGGGACTCTGGGAAGTGGAATTTTTCAGACTGCCCAAGCATGACAAGAGACACTTCCAGGTTCATTCCTAGAACAGCTCAACTTTGAAGAAATTCTTACCAGGTCCACCAAGACCTATTTTAGATTGTTTCTTTGTTTGAAAAAAGTCTCTTTAAAAGTACACAAGGCTCATGATTTGGGAAGGATTTCTCCATGAGCTGAAAGCAGGAGTGGGAAAGGAGCAGGAATTGCAGGACTGTCCCTCCCAAAGGGATGGGAGGTTTGGCCTCTCAGCTGCCTCAGATCCCTCTCACTGGATACAACACAAACATCTTGAACACTTTTAAGACACAGTAAAAGCCTCCTGAGGGCAGTGAAATGGATTCAGCTGTTGCACAGGCAGCCCAGAGCCAACTCGGAGCCGGGAAAATGAGACTGGCAATGCCAGGAGCTACCACAAATTCCAGCCTCCACAAGTGATCACAAGAGACCCCAAGGATTCTCAAAACCTGGCTTTTCCTTTAGATCCAGATGTCTCTTTGGACCCAAGAAAACACCTTTCCCTCTGAAGCACAGGAATGTAAACCCTCCCACAGCCAAAGGCATCATTTCCCGTCGAATTATGCCTCTGCCAGAAACAGCCTCAGAGACCACTGCTACTCTCACCTGTATCAACACCACAGAGAATGCAGCAGAGCATTCTGTATCTGGCTCCTTTGTCCAAAAGCATCACCAAGGCAGAGCATTCCCAAAAAAGGATCATGGACTGGTTTGGGTTGGGAGGGACCTCAAAGATCAACCAATCCAACTGGTGATTCACCCATTCCCATGGGGAATGGCTTCCCAGTGCCAGAGGGCAGGGCTGGATGGGAGATTGGGCAGGAATTGTTCCCTGGGAGGGTGGGCAGGCCCTGGCACGGGGTGCCCAGAGCAGCTGTGGCTGCCCCTGGATCCCTGGCAGTGCCCAAGGCCAGGTTGGACACCGGGATTTGGAGCAGCCTGGGACAGTGGAAGGTGTCCCTGCCATGGCAGGGGTGGGATGAGATGAGCTTTAAGATCCTTTCCAACCAAAACTAGTCTGGGATTCTGCAATTCTTTACTCACAGAAAAACCCAAGAAATCTGCAAGTACTTGGCATTTTCAAGAGCTGTACCTCAGGGTCAGCTTTGGCTGAAGTGTGGAATGGGAGGTTCCACCTGCACAAATCTCCTCCTGAACCCAGAACAAACCCAAAAGGCAACAGACAGAACTGTTGACTGCTATCAGCTGCATCTCTTTTCTGTTTTCATGAGACACTTTTCAGTCATTCAGGGCACATTCCCTTCTCCACATTTCCATTTGTCTGAACTGTCCCCTTGTGTGCAGCCAGTGTCACACTACGAAGAAAGGACAGGAAATTTTACCCTTGCCTGAACATATCCTGTACTTTGTTCCAGCTTAGACTTAATTTCAAAGCCCAATACTCCCCAAAGCCCTGCCAAAACCTAAAACAAACCACAAAAAGGATGCACCTCAGTTATAAATGTGTTTATTTTTATTTTCCTCTGTTACACATGGGGTTATTCTACCAGCTCTGGCAAAACACGAGAGAAGAATCTGCCCCCTAAATGTAATTCTCCCATCTCCTCTGCTCCTGCTCAGGTGCTACAGCTGTGCCAGCACATTAGAATTGCAGTCAGCTCTCCACCAGCTCCTGGCAGCTCTCACACAGTGGGGCTTAAGCATCTTCTGCTTCCTGGACTCCCTCCTTTTACCTGTATGTTTGTCCTTTATTTCCAGACATTTCCTAACAAATTGATCAAATCTTCTCTGTGCCTGGGTTTGGTCACTGTATTTATTCTGCTCACCACGAGTAATTTGTTAGTTAGCAAAGTTATTTTTAATCTGCCCACGGCCAGTATTGGATTTCTGTGGCACATTCTGGGGACTGCACCAGTGTCACCAATCTCAGAGCCAGCTGTGGGCTGCTAGTGCCACCTGGAGTTAAACAGCTCCTCCCAAAGCCTGCCACATCCCAAACCCTGGGATCTCTGTCATGTGTCTGTGCCATGCCTTGGGATCCCATTTCCCCATGCTGGACACTCCAAAGGCTCAGCACAGAGAGCCAGGCTGAGCTGGGCACAAGAGCTGCAGGCACTGGGAACCTCAGCCCAAGAAGGGCAGCAAAAGCCATCAAAGCTTTTAAAAACCTCAACTCCAGCTTGGTGAGCACTTCAAAACCCAGCCTTCAGTGTTCTACTGAAGTCAACCTCTTGCCCACCCTTCCCCACCAAAAGCCACAGCACAGCTTCAGCTGCAGCACAAAGTCAGAGCACAACAGTTTAAGTGGCTGCTGAAGCCCAGATTATGTCAAATAAGAGTTCTCTCTTAATGCACCACTGGTCTTTGGAGACAAGTAAAATAGAGGTGTGCTGGGAACCCTGGGGCTAAATTGTAGCCTTCCTTAACCAGTAAGGACAGAACCAACTGAACTGTTGCAAAACTGTCCTTATGGGACAGAATATTTTATCCAATGTCAGCAGGGTCAGCCTTTGGCATCATTAACCCATTCCCACTGTGCTGCCAGGCAGGGAGAGCAGGGATTTGTTTGGTCCTGTTACAGCAGGAGAGAGAGCAAAGCAAAGAGCATGGCAGAAACACAGTGTAAGCAGCTTCAGAAATCCTGGAATCATGGAATGGTCTGGGTTGGAAGTGACCTTACAGCCCATCCAGTGCCACCCCTGCCATGGGCAGGGACACCTCCCACTGTCCCAGGCTGCTCCAAATCCTTCCAACCTGGCCTTGGACACTGCCAAGGATCCAGGGGCAGCCACAGCTTCTCTGGGCACCCTGTGCCAGGGCCTGCCCACCCTCCCAGGGAACTATTCCTTCCCAATATCCCATCCAGCCCTGCCCTCTGGCAGCGGGAAGCCATTCCCCTCTCAGCAAAAACACTCAGCTCTCAGGGCTTTGGGCTCATTGCTCCTGTTCCATTCTTGCCCCGTTGAGAGAAATGCGTCAGAGCCGACCTGGGGCTGCTGAACAACCCCTGTGACATGACAGGGCTGATGGAGGTGGCCAGCACTGAGCCATATCATGTCTGAGCTCCAAATAGCTCAGGCAGGCAGTGAACAATCCCTCTGCCAGCTGCCAGCATCCAGCAGGACGTGGTTGGCCTCAGTCACACCATCGGCGTCAATAAAACATTTGGCAGATCCAGGAGCAGCCGTGACTAATGATGGCACCAGAGAGGATGGTGCCAGCAGAGCACAAAGTCATGGTCAGTCCTTGAGTCATGAACAGCCTGGGCTGGATGGGACCACAGGAATCATCAATCCAGCCCCTGGCCCTGCACAGACACCCAACAATCCCACCCTGGGCATCCCTGGGAGCTCCTGGAGCTCTGGCAGCCTCAGGGCTGTGCCCATTCCCTGGGGAGCCTGGGCAGTGCCCAGCACCCTCTGGGGGAAGAGCCTTTCCTGATAACCCTCCCTGACAACACAGAAGGGTGTTCTGGTTTTTTGTTTGTTTTACAGAAAAAGAAAACCCCACTGTGGTTTTCTGCTTTCATCTTTCCTATTGAAACAGCGGGTTGAGACTCTCCCTAAAGCTCACCATGGATTTAAAGGCACTTCCTGAGAAATCAGGAACACTGGAAAGGCTCATCGCCCTTCACCCTAAACCAAATCCTCCTGGCACCCAGGCCAAGCAAAAGCAACTTTCAGCTCAGAAGTGATTGTGTCAAAATTTGACAAGCAACCCCAAAATTGGGCTGTATTCGCCAAGCACCACAGGAAATGTGAAGATGGAAAGTTTGTTTCTATTTTCAGTTCATTTCTTTCAGGCTACCTGAACACAGAATGACTGAAGCACTACCAGGAGCACTGCAAACCAACACACAACCACGGCCCTGAGCACTCCCCAAAGCCTCAGTGCTGTGGTGGTGTTTCAGGCAGGGCTGGGCACTGATGGAAATGGAATTGGAATTGTGTTGTCTCTGGCTGGGACTTTCAAAAGCAGCTCTCGCTGAGTACCTGTTATCAAGGCATCTGCAAGCAGGCAGCAGCAAGGGCTCACACCTCTGCAACCCAATGGGGAGGCTAAATTTAGCCAATATTCAATGCCAGGGCTAAAATAAAAACCTTTGCTTAAGCACTGTTCCCTTTACCTCCAGAAAGGTAAATTGCTTTGAAGGTGAATTCACAGTGAGCACCACCACGGCCTAAGGAGATGCTTGGCCAAAGAAAACCTCTGTTATGCAACGGCAGTATCAAAGAACAGCTCTCCCTGAAGCACTAATGCTCATTTTCCTTCTCCTGGGCTAATTATGCCCTCAGGGATACTCTTGAAAAGACACTGAGCCTGCACCCAAAGAAACCAGACGGTGCAAAATAAATGAGATAATCTTTTGACTACACTGCTCTTGTTATTTTAGGGGGAATGATGCTGAGGGAAACAGGGAATTGTTTTATTTTTGTAGCCATGAAGCCTTCCTGGTGTGTTATTCACGGGAAAAGGTGTTACATGACATTAAAAAAAAAACAACACAGCCTCTCTTTTTCACAGCTGAGTGACCACTGAAGAATTTGGTGAGCAGCAGAGGAGGGAGAGCTGGGAGAGGCAACTGGGCTGTAAAGACTCAACAGTTTAGAGTCTTTGAAAGTGCAGCTTTATGTAAGAAAATCCTACCTGTGGCTCCAGCACTGGCACTACCATGAGCACTGCAGGAAGGGAGAAATGTGGATCCACTTACCAGGATAATGAATTCCTGTCCCTGGAGTGTCACCAGGAAATCAGAGCTCTCCGGGGAGCCTTCTTTGAGTCAAAAGAATTATGGTAGGAAAGTGACCTTCCCTCCAGCAGTGCTTTATTTTCCAAATGGCCACTTTGTACAAAAGCACAGCTCCATTCACACCCAAACCAGCAGGGACTGGTGACACTGAGCCAAGGGGAAATGCTCCAACCACCACAGAGAGCACAGGGCCAGTACAGACCACTGCCCCCATCCCCCATTCTCTTTGGTAATAACTAAATAAATGGATAAATAAAAACGAAAGGCTGCCACCTTAACCACAAAACAAAGTAAAATGTAAAAAACACAGAGTCAAATGCATGACAAACAAAACCAAAGTAAGACAGCCTTCAGGACTGAGGTTGTAAAGATGTATTGGCCCCAGCCAGCAGCAGCTCCCTGAGGAAGTGGCACTTGAGGTCATGCCTTAGTGCTGAACATGGGGGTGGTGCTGGTGATTGAACTTGATGATCTTAAAGACCTTTTCCAACCTTAACAATGTCATTATAGTACTGATTTAGCAGCAAACCAAGCACACTCCACCTCAAGAGAGAAAAAAAATCAGACTGAACTCCCTTTAGGCTCCATGTGAGCAACAAAAGGAAGCTCCCATCATCTCCTCCTGGCTCTGCCACTCCCAGCTGAGGCTCTTGAACTGCAGGGCTCAGTCTGGCTCTCCTCATGCTGCTCCTTTGTTTTAAAAAAAGACATTAAATCCACTCCAACTGCTCTCATTGGAGAGCTGCTGATCTAAACATCTAGTGGATGGTTAAAATTAGTTTGAACTACTTCCTTTTCTGGAAACAAGTGTTTTAACAACAAATCAGAGTTTGAAACCGAGATAAAAGCAAGGGACTAAGATGCAAAACAGATGCAAAGCTGATCTTTAAATATTCCCTGACAAACCCACACCGTGGGACCTGCAGAGTGTGTGACCACTGGCACCTCCCTCAAGCTGCCCCAGCAGGTACATCAAACCCTGGGAGCTGCAGGCACTGCATGAGGAGCCAGCAGAGTGTCCTGGGGGCACCTGTGCAGTGCTGTGCCCAGTTCTGGGCTCCACAGCTCAACAAAGACCAGGAGCTGTTGGAGAGAGTCCAGCGGAGGCCACAAGGATGGGTCTGGAGCATCTCCCTGGTCAGAAGAGACTGCGGGAGCTGGGCCTGGGCAGTTTGGAGAAGGGCAGGCTGAGATGGATCCCATCAACCCATAAAATACCCCCAGGGGGTATCAGAGGATGGTGCCAGTGACAGGATGAGGAGCAATGGCCGTGAATTAAACCACAAAAAATTCCACATCCACGTGAGGAAGAACCTCTTCCCACAGAGTGGCAGAGGTTCTAAACCTTACAAACAAATTCTTTAAAACCATAATACCCCTAAAAAAATTAAATCAAACAATAAAACTCATTTCAAAAATAACCTTATCGACACCTAAACTAAAAAACATAACATTAAATAAATATGCCATATCCCCTACCATACACCAACTACTAAAAAAATAAAAAATTCAATAAACTATTAAAAACCACCTTAAAAACATTAAATAAAAAATCTTTCAAAAATTAAAAACATCTAACAAAAACCACCTAATTAATTAACACCCAAAATTCCACCAACAAAACAAACCCTACCCAATCTAAATTCCTACATACAATAAATAAAAATAAAATCCCTATAATACAAAAAAATATTATTATATACAAAAAATTTATTTAAAAAAACAATTTAAATCAATTCTACCTCAAATACAAACAAACCCATCCATAAAATTATCTTTACTCAAAAACCATATTATACATAATAAATAATACAAAAAATAAAACAACACAATATATACCTCAAATCTAATTATTAACTAAAACCCATATATAAATATCACCTTTTATTATATATCACTACCATTATCTATATATAACTATATATTATTTATATGTATAAATATATATATTTATAAAATTAAAATTCAATTCATTTTAATAAATTAACAATATAATAATTAAAAATGAAATATCCTAAAATAATTATAATACCTATATCCTCTCTATGGTCACATCCCAAACCCCCTCAGACACCTCCCTGTGCCAGCTGCTCTGCGCTGGTGCTGTTGGACTGGGAGATCTCCAGAGGCCCCTCCAGCCCCAGCCATTCCAGGTGTCCTGTCTGTGTTTTGGGGCTGCCACGAGGGCCCAGAGCAGCCCTTTCCCACACAGAGCCCCTCTCTCTCTGCTCTGCTCCAAGCCAGCACCAGGATCCTGAGCTGTGCCCCACCTTGTTTTGTGAGTGCCTCCCTCAGGGCCGGGGTGATCATCTCTCTCCTCTCAGCTCCAGCAGCTCTTTCCTCCAGCTCCTGCTCTCTCTGTTGGAAGACAGGGAATTACAGCCAGTTAGAGCCAGGCATCACCTCACACACACTGGGGCACAGCCATACACCTGCTGGACTGAGCTGAGCCAAGTGCCACACAGCAATTCCTGCTTCCCTGTAATCCTGCATCTCATCCCTCTTCCCATCAGTAACTTAGGACAGTAAACTGGGAAAGGAACAGCCCCCAGCACAGCAGATTTGTCCCACTGACACAGCAACAAAATTCCCAAGGGTATTTGGGAATTCATGTGTGCATTCATTTGCGTGCATTTCACACATCCAGGGTGTGAAATCTCATCCAAGAGTGACTCCAGGTTTTAAGCCCAAATGTTTCATGAGTGCACAAAAACCTCACAATAACCAAACCAGTGAGTGCCTGGAGTGCCCCTGCTCAGGGGGAGAGCTCAAGGAGAGCCCCCAGGAGCTCACAGAGCAGAGGAGCCTGTCAGAGTCCAGGGCATTTGTTTAGTTGCCCTGGATGGTCACAGACCTCAACAGAGAGACCTGGGGCCCGAGAAAGAGGGTTTGAATCCTGGACAGGGGGGTCTGTCCAGGGGGGTGCCTGGTACAGAGCCCAGGAAGACACAGGCTTTGACTTTAGTCCATGGAAAAAGCTTCCAACATTGAGAGAAGAATTACAAGTCACAAAGGTGTGAAAACAGTAGTTTAGCACAGCACAGGGTGGAAAATTTGGTAGTTTGGGGATTCTTAGAATGGACCTGACTTGGGGACAAGATGGAGATTTTAGGGCGGTGCCCTGGGTTCTTCTTGTTCTTCCTTGGCCTCCATCTTCTGATGTGACAGGGGCACAAAGTAGTGAGAGGAGATTGGGTGAAAGTGGAGGTGACTTTCAGTACAGGTGATAGGCATTGGCACAGAATTGTAAATAATAAGTACATAATTATCTGTATAAGAGGCAGTGACCTCCCATCACGGGGGGAGTCACCTGTGTCTGAGCTGCTGTGAACATCTCGGCCGGGCACAGAGAAATTTGTAAAATAAGAATTAATAAACACATGAGAAACCTTGAACAACAAGATCTGAAGACTCCAGTTCATTCTCGTGCCAGACTCAGAGCCTTCAGAGGGCAGAGGGCAAAAAAGACTCACTCGAACTCCAGCCCGAACCACCACCTGAATCGCAGGCAAAGAAAACCTAAACCTGAGAACCAGGGCCTTGCTGTCCCCACCGAGGTGGTTCTGTCCCCCCCCCCCAGGAGGACTCTGTTGCTCCAGTGGGGCTGGAGGAGAAGCTGAAGCACTGTGAGCAGAAGCTGAAGTTCCTCAAGGGGAAGGTGGCAGCCCGGCCCGAGGACAGCACTGATGAACGCAGTGAGGTACAGGGATCCAGCCTCTCTCCCCTGGGGACACACACAGAGCCCTCTGTGTCCCTGGGGACACACACAGGGCCCTCACAGATGGCCACCCAACCCGTCCTTCCCCAGCAAGGCCACAGGGAAGAGTCATGGATGGAGCAGCTCAGCCCTGGATGGCACTGGGCACCCACAGGATACCTCAAGTGTGGCACCCTTGGGTTGTAACACCCACCCACCCTCCAGCACTAAACCCAGGCTTGTCTTTCACAGACTTTTGCCAAGGTCAGGAACCTTCTGGAGAAAAAAACTGCAGGTGAAACACGGAACCTGAAGATTTCCTTTGAGGATGAAGACACCATGGAAGATGGTAGGAGAGCACAGTGGGGATTTGTTCCACAGTGACTGTCCCAGCCCCTGCCCCCTGGGAGTTTTGGGAGTCCTTGTCTGTCTCCTGCTGGCCCAGCAGACACCAAACCACAAATTGCCTCCAGGTCTTGAGGCTCATCTTGGCTGTTCACAAGGCTTCAGACGTGGGTGGTGGATTTAGGCAGGGGAGAAGGAAAGCAGATGGTGGCATGATGAGCACCAAGCCACTGCAGGAACAAGGAGAGATGTTGTGGGGCAAGAGGGGTCACCCTCATCTTCAAATCACCTGGTTGTGAAGAATAATCAGTGCTTGGTTCTGCCTGTGAGTGCTCCTGGAAGGGGCAAAGTGGTTTTGGCAGATCACCACCTTTCTTTAGCAAAGCAGGAGCTGTGTCCACCACACTGTAGCTCCAGACCTTTATGGGAAGCCCCAGCAGTGCTGGAGATGGGCCACAGTGGCGGCATCACCAGGTCCAAGAGGTCACCCTGGGATGGTGGGGTGGAAAAGCCCATGAGGACTCCCTGGATCCCACAAGTCTGACAAACTGTGCCAGCTCTGCCAGGGACCCAGGCACAGCAGAGGTGGCCTCCAGATTCTCCCCAGCCCCCTCTCTCCACTCTCCCCTCCAGACACCTTGGATTTTGAGGATGAAGACCTTGACTACGTCCCCAGCAGGGAGGACATCAAGAAGCAGGGGCAGCAGCTGATCAGAATGAACACCAGACGTCGCAAGAAGAAGCATTGAGAGCCCCAGGTCACCCCTTGTACCCTTTTCCAAGCAGTTTTAATAAATTATATCTTCTTCATTTCTCCCAGTTCTGTGGTAAGGCTGGAACAGGTGGTCTTGGGTCATTTCTGTCACCCAGAACAGGTTGGGGTCCATCCTAAGGGGTTCTGAGCTGGGTTTGGAGGTGGAAATGGGCTGGCTTAGGGACAGCTTTAGCCTCTGGAGCAAAGCTGGGGCTGGCCTGGCCTTTTCCCCCTTGGTGCTGTGGGGTCAACACCTTCCTGGGACCTCTGATGCCCCAGGGGCTGGAGCCTGTCTGAGCCAGTGGTGGGGAAATGTGGGGAATGTCTGAGTCCTGTGGGGCCCCCGGGGTGGGTGTCCTCCTGTCCGTGCATGGGAGCAGAAGGGCAGAGCCTACCCAGGAAAGAGAAACCTAAACCTGAGCTGAATCCCCAGCCTGGAGCCTCTCCCCTCCCTGCTCCTGCATCCTGCAACTCCTGCCCTGACCTTGGAGCAAGCCCCAGGTGTCACCCCCAGGCTGCAGGAGGATCTGGTGGTCAGGAATGTCCCACTGTGACCCAGGACAGCAGAGCTGCTGCTCCGGGGTGGGATCCCCATTCCTGCTGAGGGGCACAGCCCCGGGGGCCACCTTGTCCCCTCTCCTCTCGTGCTGCAAATAGATGGTGCTGTTTCTCCAAGAACAGCTGGCACCGAGGGGCTCTGCCTGTGCTCCTGGACAGAGAGCCAGGACAGGGGCATCTTGTCCCTTTCCACAGGGGAATGTCAGTGTCAGAGCAGCCTTTCCCTGCCCATTCTGCTCAGTCCCTGTGTGCTTCGTGCTGGCATCATCAAATTACACCACCCCCGAGGGGAGGAACGGCTGCTGCTCCCTCAGCCTCTCAGCACTGCTCCTGGTGGGTCTCCTGGAATGGGCTTTACCTTCACAACACACAGCACAACTTGAGGTTTTCCAGAGGAGCTCCAGAAATAACATCACGTGTCAGTAAAGGCATCTCATGGAGCTTCCCAGAATCCACAGACATAGGTGGGCTCTTTGCAAGTCATTCCATATCCATCTGTTCATGTCATGTTCTCGCGTGCCCACCACAGCCTCACCACCCTCACAGAGAAGAGTTTCCTCCCAATACCCAGTCTATCCCTGCCCTCTGGCAGTGGGAAGCCATTCCTCCTTGTCCTGTCCCTCCATCCCTTGCCCAAAGTCCCTCTCCAGCTCTCCTGGAGCCCCTTTAGGTCCTGGCAGGGGCTCTGAGCTCTCCCTGGAACTTCTCCTCTCCAGGTGAGCACCCCGAGCTCTCCCAGCCTCAGAAATGTGTCAAGCTCTTGGTCTGATCTTTCCACGCTGGCTATGGGGAACAGCAAAGTGGGAAAAGGTGTGGAAGAGCTGGAGCTGGCTGGAGGCTCCATTTTCTGTGGCCCATTTTCTGGCTGGAAGGTAATTCAGGGCTGTATTAGCTGCCTTTACAGGAGGGGCAGAGTAGCAACAATGGTGTTTCACTTCTCTGAGTTCCTCCTGCCCTGAGCAGGGAACTCAAGACTACCTGCTCCATCAGGAGCATCCACTGGGATGTGTTCAGACACCACATCCCTAACCCTCATCACAGCTGCCAGGAGAGGGGAAGGGCTGTCATCCCCAGCCAGCAGCTCCCAGGCACGCAGACAGAGCTGAGTGCAATCAGAATGACTGCTCCTGGCTCCCCTGGATCCAGAGACAGGAATGGGTGCAATAGGAATGACTGCTCCTGGATCCAGAGGGACAGGAATGAGTGCAATAGGAATGACTGCTCCTGGATCCAGAGGGACAGGAATGGGTGCAATAGGAGTGATGCTCCTGGCTCCCCTGGATCCAGAGGGACAGGAATGAGTGCAATCGGAATGACGGCTCCTGCATCCAGGAGAGGCGGAGCCAGGAATGGATGTGACAAGTGGAGAAGAGGTCTGAGAGAGGGGGGAAAGAACTGGAGGCAGTG
Organism: Trochalopteron elliotii; assembly: GCA_024734555.1. Lineage (NCBI taxonomy): Eukaryota > Metazoa > Chordata > Aves > Passeriformes > Leiothrichidae > Trochalopteron > Trochalopteron elliotii. The sequence goes on from JANPWX010000297.1 coordinate 453,864, forward strand.
CCTTGGTCTCTGGATTTGAAAAGATGGGAAAAGGTGGGGCTTCAGGGGCTCTCTCATAGGGGAAAATATCATTAATTTTATAAGGAACAATTTAATAAATAGGGAAGGGAAGGGGAAAAGGGAAATGGAAAGGAAGGGGAAACAACAGGACTGATGCCACCTGAGATCTCATTAGGTGTCAGGCATGGGTGGCACAGCCCAGGGAAAGAGATGAGAGATTTCCTTTTCTGCCCTAAGAAACCTTTATTCCCTTCCTCTGAGCTCGACTGGAGCTCCAGCATGGATGCTGCAACCAGTGCCAGGACTGGTGAGAAACCAAAAATAGGACACTGGGGAATTGCATGGAAGCATTTGCCATGTGGAAATATCAATCTCTGCCTTGGGAAGGCTGGGTTTGAGTGGGTTTGAGGCTTTTTATTTTTAAAGGTGTGATGAAAATCACATGGAATGGAGTCCAGGGAAGGGTGGGCACAGCTGGGGCTGTCACTGGAGCATCAGTTCTGGGTTTTATTCCCTGGCAAAAGGGGAACCGGGTAAATCAGCCAGTCTGGGGCCAAAAGCAGAGGCTCTATTGGCTGTTCTGGGGAGGGAGAGGCAGCCAGGGGATCCTTCTTGGAGCTGCAATGGTGGGATGTGGGAGGTTTGTGTATCCCAGCCTTTGGGGTGAGAGCAGTTTCCAGCCAAGGAAGCACAAACATTTTCCATTCCCATGTTGATAAGAGAGTTCATGGGGGAGGATGGGGGGGGTTGGCCTGGTGAAGAGCAGGAATTGGCATCACAGCCACAATGGGGGTCAGCATCCTGGGCCAAGGAAAATGGGGCTGAGGCAGTGCTGGTAAAGGAGGGAAGGACCCCAAGGAGGTGGGGTCCATGCTCTGACCCCCAGCAAGGGGAGAAGTGGCTGCAGCAGAGCAGAGGGTGGGGCTGGTAGGTCCCACAAGGCAGTTTTCCTCCACAGCAGGGATCATGGACCACCTCAGACCGTTTTGGTGGCCTCCTCTGGGCCTGCCCTACCAGCTCCATGTCTGTGCTGAGATGAGCTGGAGGCAGCTCCAGAGGGGTCTCAGGAGAGCAGAGCAGAGGGGGGAGCATCCCCTCCCTCCCCTGCTGCCCACTCAGCCAGCAGGACACACTTGGCTTCCCATGGCCAGGTCATGTCCCATTTGTCACCCACCAGTTCTCCTCCACAGAGTACCATTCATCCATCCATCCATCCGTCCGTCCATCCATCCATCCGTCCGTCCATCCGTCCGTCCATCCATCCATCCGTCCGTCCGTCCGTCCGTCCGTCCGTCCGTCCATCCATCCATCTCTCCCTCCATCCCTCCATCCCCAGTCTGTGCTGGCCCTGGGGATGGCCCTGCTCCTGTCCCTGACCCTGCACTCAGCTGGGCTGAGCTGTGGGGAGGAGAGGGAGGGGATGCAGGGGCAGGGATGGGGCATTGGGGTACAGGGTGGAATAATGGGGTGTAGGTGGATGATACCCACTGGGAGGCAGCTGGAGATGCAGCCCATCCATCCCCATGCTGCTCTGCCCACCCCTCCTGCTCCTGCACCCCAGCAGCTTCTGGGGGACCCCAACTGGGGTGACTGGGAACAGGTACTGGTGGTGTCTCCTGGCAGGGCTCCCCCACTGCAGGGGGACACAGGGGTCCCCAGGGGCAGCACGTGGAGGGCAATTCCATCTCCTGCTCAGGCTCTGCCCTCCCCACTCCCATCCCAACCCACACTAGAAGCACCCAGCACTCCAAGGCATGTGAGGGGAAGAACCCCTCCTTGTGCCCCCTCATCCCAGAGCTGGATCCCAAGGGGGTCTCCCACCACACCTCAAGCTGGGTGTCCCTGTGAGTGCAGCACAACCCCCCAATACCCATTTTGAGCCTTTTCCAAGGGGATAGGAACTGGGATCAAGAGGCCACAGGGTGGGACACCACCAGCCTCAGAATGTGGGATGTCCAGGGCCGTGGGATGTCCAGGGCTGTGGGATGCCCACGGCTGTGGGATGCCCAGGGCCGTGGGATATTCAGGGATGTGGGATGTCCAGAGCTGTGGGATGCCCAGGGATGTGGGATGCCCAGGGCCGTGGGATGCCCAGGGATATGGGGATGTCCAGAGCTGTGGGATGCCCAGGGCCATGGGATGCCCAGGGATGTGGGATGCCCAGGGATGTGGGGTGCCCAGGGCCATGGGATGCCCAGGGATGTGGGATGCCCAGGGATGTGGGGTGCCCAGGGCCATGGGATGCCCAGGGATGTGGAATGCCCAGGGCCATGGGATGCCCAGGGCTGTGGGATGCCCAGGGATGTGGGGTGCCCAGGGCTGTGGGATGTTTAGGGATGTGGGATGCCCAGGGATGTGGGTGCCCCATTTGGTGGAAGCCACACGGGGTTGCAGACAAGCCAGGTCAGCCATATTTATTGAGAACGGTTGTGGAGGGATAAAAATATTTCCACTACTCTATAAGAATTTATAAACCTATACTCTCTGATCCATTAATAAACGCCTCTAGGACCGTCATGCCAGGGGAGGGGCTTCTGTAAGAAAATAGCGAGATTAAAAAAAGGAAAGCACTAAATATTCCCTGTGGGGCCCTGCCCAAGGGGGCCCTGCCCTTGGAGGCCACAGGACCCCCACTGGCAGGGGGACACGGGGGGCACAGATGCCAGATGCTGCCCTGGCACCCTGCAGCCTCCACCCCCTAGCCCTGGCCGGGCACAGCCCCCACCAGCCATGCCCCACCCGGGATACCCCAGCTCGGGGGGCCCTGGTGGGAACAGGACACATCCCCAGGCCAGCCAGCTCCCAGTGATCCCACCAATTCCAGTAATCCCACTGCTCCAACTGATCCCACCACTCCCAGTGACCCCACTGCTCCCACTATTCCCACTGATCCCAGTGATCCCACTGATCCCACTATTCCCAGTGATCCCACTGCTCCCAGTCCTGCCTGCATCCCCACCATCCCCTATGGGTTCTCCCATACCGAGGAGGGGGTTTGGATCCATCTCCCCAGGGATGCTGTGAGAGGTGCCCAGGGCTCACCCCGGGGACACACAGTGAGGCTTTGCAGGAAGCAACACAGCTGGGGACATCCTTGGGGACACAGTGACACTACACAGAGCCCTGCAGGGTGGTGACATGGCTGGGGACATCCTGGGGGGACACAGGGATGCAACATAGCTCTGTGGGAAAGCAACACAGATAGGGACTGTCTGGGGGGGACAAGCTGCAGTGCTCTGTAGGGCAGCAACACCAACCAGGACATGGTGGGGGACATGGGGACACCACGGGGGACATGGGGACACACATCAGTGCTTCGCTGCAAAGCAACACGGATGGGGCTATCCTTGGAGAATACACAGGGCTCCTGTGCCAAGAAGCAGCAGAGACAGGGACATCCTGGGCACACAGGGACACCACAGACAAGCAAGTGGCAGCAGGGGCGGAAATTCCAGCCAGGGATGATGCTGTTGCCATGGGGTGAGAGGTGCCACAGGCACAGGACACTCATTATTGCTTTACAGGGCCACCATCATGGGGGGCTGGGGGTGCCCAGCCTCTGATTTGGGGTTCAAGGGATTTTCCCTGGGGACATTGATTCCCCAGTGCTCCCCTGTGCCACAGCCCTGCTGTCACTCAGTGGGGACAGGGTGAGGACACAGGGCTGGACACTGACAAGCTTCAGTCTCCTGCACTGGTGTTGGCATGGCAGCTGTCCCTCCGACCCCTCTGTCCCCCATGGTCCCCAGGAGCTGCTGTCCCTCCATGCCAGCCAAGGCCAGGGGAACAGCCCTGTTCCCCACAGGGGGGCAGCTGGGGCCTTGGGGGGGCTGCCACCAGTGCCCCCCTTTCCTCTTCCCTTAAGCCAGGGCCAAACTGAGCATAAAGGCTGTAAAGCAGGGAGCCCGGGGCGACACGGGGACAAGGGACACGCCATGGGGACCAGGCTGGCCAGGGCCCTCCCCAGAGCTGTGGAGAGACGGGAAACCAAAGCTTGGGGGACCAAGATGTCCCCAGTGAGGTGGGGGGGGACCAGAGCAGGGGACCCCTGGTTGGGTGCCCTGTCCCCTCGCTGTCCCCTCGCTGTCCCCTCGTGTCCCCGCAGGCGCTGGGCGGTTGGATAAGGCGATGCCGCAGCTTAAGGTGGTGGGCGGGTGTTGGTACCGAGTCTGGCAGCGGGGCCGAGCGGGTGGAGCGTGATGTAAACATTTCTGATCGGGGCCAGGAGGAGGAGGAGGAGGAGGAGGAGGAGGAGGAGGAATGGGTTAGTGCGAGTCCTTCATCTGCTTCTGGATCTTCTGGAGCATCTCCTGCATCCGCCGCAGCTGGAAGGGAGCAGAGCCGCGATGGTGGACGGTGCCAAGCCCCAGCCACGCAGCGCCCGTGCAAATGGGGCTCGGGCTGAGCATCCCACACAAACTGGGGAGGGGGGAACCCTTGGATGCACGTCCAGCCCCTGCTGGTTGGAGCAGCAGCCGCCGGCATGCTGCGGGGAGGGCGGCTCCTAACGGCTGTGCCATCGCCGGGGCTGGAGGGAACGGGGACGGGGGTTGGGGGCTCGGCCCGCCCCACACTCACCTCCTCATCCTTCTCCCGGATGAGCTTCTCCGTCTCCACGTCCGGCACCGGGGGGATCACGGGGATGGGGAAGTCTGTCCCGCTCTCCCGGGTCAGCTTGCTGTGGACAGAGAGAGGAGGTGAGGCTGCTGCCCCAGCCCCCCCGGGGACATTCCTCAACCCCTGCAGGTCCCCAGCACCCCCTGCACAGCCCCTGGGCCCTGTGGCCACCATCGGAGTGGCTTTTTCCAGTCAAGGGAGATGTGAGCGGTTCCAGGCAAACCTCAGCACCCCCAAGCTGCCATTCATCAACCAAGGAGGGCCCAGGGACTTTCTCCACACCCTCCCATTTTGGGGAGAATCCCACTGGGATTGGGCTCTTCTGCACCAGTATTTTTCCCTGCTGCTTTAAAACATCAAAATCTCGGCATCTCCCCTCTGTCCCCTGCTCTCAGGATGGGCTCTCCAGGCACTCCACTGCCCTGCCAGCTCCAGGGACGCTCCACACCCTTTTCCCGAGCTCTGCCGCCGTTCAAGCCCACTCCTGCCGGAGAGAGCCGCGAGCATTCCCCCGAGGCCCCGCCACGGCGCAGGACCAGGACCAGCCCAAGTCGATAGCTTGTCCCACGCCCCCGGCACTGGGAGGGACCAGTTCATCCCTGTGGATGCCACGTGCCACCCCCGCGGGTGACAAGGCCGGGACACCAACAGCGGCTGGCAGGGTCGCGTGCTGCCACGTGCCACCGCCACACGCCACCGCCAGCGCGGCCCCTCCGGGCAAAGGGGTGATGGACACGGGCAGGACAGGACGGGACAGGACGGGACATCCCCGCCCCGCGGGGGCCCGCTGTGCCGGGGGCTGGGCCAGGCTTTGGCCGCCTCGGGAGCCGCTTTGGAAGACGCTGCCGTTGTCTCGGTTCTCACCGTGGGGGATGTGAGGAGTACAGGGAGCTCCTGACAGCCCTGGCAGCGACACGAGGCCGGAGCCGGGCACCAGCAATGGGGTGAGCAGCAAAGGCTCCCAACACCCCGAAATCGCATCCCCTGGAGGGCAGCATGACGGGGACACCCTTCCCTTGGGCAGCCTCGGGGGCTCAGTGCCACCAAACAGTGACACATCCCCCAGACCTGGGTGAGCCGGGGTGACACCACCAGCACACAGCGTCCTTTGGCAGAGCAGCTTGTGTGGGACACGAGTGGGTGGGTGGCCACAGGGCCAGCTCGCCCCGAGGGCGGCTGCCTGGCCCTTGCACGGGCACAGAAGGACCAAGACAGTGTTGGGTACCAACAAGCACTTTATAGAGGGGCCAGGGGGTGGCAGGGGGTGGCAGGGGGAGCGGGGCGGGGCCCAGCGCGGCCCCGGCCGCTCCCGGCTCAGTCGGCGGAGCAGTTCCCGCAGCACAGCCTCAGCACGGAGGGATGGCTCCTGCCCCGGGGCACACAGGGAGAGACACTTAGAGGTGCCTAGAGAGGTGCCTATAGCCACAGCCCGGATCCAGCCCCTCGGGACCCACAGAGCCTCCACTCGCTCCCACACTGCTCCAACTCCCGGCTGGAGGGTCCCACCGGGGACCCTGCTTGGGGAGGCTCCCTCAGCACCTCGGGGTAGCTGAAGTGGATGTGGGTGCAGTGAATTCGACTGATCCCAGAGCAGAGCCCCAGCACCGGCTTTGCTCTGGCACTGGAGCCTGCAGGGATGCAAGGGCCCCCTCCCTGTTGGAGCATCCCCCCATAGCCAGCCCCAGGGGGGATGCAGGATCCCCCTCAGTGCTGAAGCATCCCCTGAGACATATCCAGCCCAGAGGGGACACAGGGTCCCCCTTGCTGCCAGAGCACACCCCTGGCCCCCAGCCCCAGCCCTGGGGGCACATGGGGTCCTCCTCACTGCTGGAACATGTCCCTCAAACCAGCCCCAGCTCTGGGGAGATGCAGGGTCCCCCTCGCTACCAGAGCATCCCCCCAGGCACCCCGGGGTCACAGGGTGCCTCTCACTGCTGGAGCATCCCAGCTAAGACAGACCCAGCCTCGTGGGATGCAGGGCCCCCTCACTGCTGGAGCATCGTCCCCCCAGGCACTCCCAGCTCAAGGGCACAGGAGGGGCCCCTCACCACACTGGGGCTCCCCAGCACAGCTCCGGGGCTCCAGGCACGTACTCACGCACAGCCCTGACCCGCCGACACCGCCCCTTGCAGTGGGTGGGGTCACCCCAAAGAGAGGAGCCCCCCGCCCCAGCCCAGGCCCGAGCCCAGCCCCCAGCCCAGCCCCGCCCCGTACTTGCGGTTCCGCTCCTTGACCACCATGCGGGTCATGCTCTGGATGCACTGCGTGCGGTAGTTCTCGTAGTGCGTCTCCCGCGTCACGTCCTTCAGGTCCTGCATGTGCGTCCTCACCAGCATCGTCCGCAGCTTCACGAAGTCGCAGTGGGACGGGTTCTCCACTGCGGGGGAGGCGGAGTCAGGGGGTCCCCAGCCCCGGGGCTGCCATGGGCGCGCCGTGTCCCCCGGCTGCCGGGGACAGCCCAGCGTTACCTTCCACGATGCCCCAGGGGTAGAGGCGCCCGCGGACGCGCCGGCCCTTGGCCTCCACCACCGTGTTGCTGCCAATGACGGCAAAGGGGATGCTCTCCTGTAAGGGCGTGGGGGGTCAGCAGGGCCCTGCCATGACCTGCCAGGACCCACATCCCTCCACGTGCCCTCCTCAGGTACTGTTTGCCAGGATATCCCAAAGGCCCGGCTGTGGAGAGCCCCAGTGGGACAGCAGAGGATGTTTTTCCATGGGTTTCTCCACCCAAGCCCCCACCCCACTAAGCTGCAGGTGTCACCCATGGGATCTTGGTGACATGTCTGGGTAATGAGATATGTGCCAGCCTCTCCATGTTGGAGAGCTTGCATGGCCCCAAAGAGTCCTGCAGCTGCCCCAGGGTGACATGTCCTCCGGGCCATGGGGCTCTGCCCCTCCAGTGATGGAGCTAGAGGAGCCAGACCCACCTTCAGTGCCTGGTCCTGCAGCTTGAACTCCTCATCCTCGTCCGAGTCACACTCAGGGAATTGGTAGATGCGGATGCCGTAGTACTCGATCTCCTCCCGGATCTGGAGGCAAAGAGCCCCCTGAGGGCAGGGCTACGGCCTCGAGAGGGGCTTGGGAGGTACCACACAGGGCCAATGGCCCCCAAAAGCCTGTTCCCCCAACCAGATGTCACAGACACCCCCCAGTCCTTCCAACCCCAGCTGAGCCCTGGGCACATGTGTCCTTGGTGGCCATGGGGGCAGCATGGTCCTTTACAGTGCTCTGAGCTTGGAAAATGCTCCAGGGCAAATTCCAACAGGAGATGGATGGAGACCCCAGGGTACCCCTATGCCCAGAGACCTGCTGGGACAGCTCCCAGCTGTCCCACCTCCCCTCACCTTGTTCTTCATGCGCTCCACCTCAGCAGGGGTCAGGGTGTCAGCCTTGGCCAGCACAGGCACGATGTTCACACGCTGGTGCAGAGCTCTCATGAACTCCACGTCCAGGGGCCGGAGCCTGTGGGGGGAACCTGGTGAGCCCCGTCCCGCCGAGCCTCTGCCCCACTCCCCCGGCAGCGCGGGCGGGGCCGCCCGTACCCGTGGCCAAAGGGCGAAATGAAGTAGATGCAGCAGTGCACTCGGTTGTCCTGGATGTTTTTCCGGTTGAGACCACTTTCGTCACGGAAATACTGCTCAAACTGCTGGTCGATGTAGTCGGCCACCGGCTTCCAACTGCAGGGACAGCAAGGTGACACCGAGTCCTCTGTGGGACACTCCCCTCGCTCTCTGTGGACTCCCAGCTCAGTATCTCCTATGGCTCAGCACCTCAGTCCAGTGAGCCATGGGCATCCCACCCACCACGGGGTGTCTGCCCTGGGGAGACCCCTGCCCCATGGCACCCATCATCCCACCCACCATGGGGACCGTCCCCACCCCGTGGCACCCATCATTCCACCCAACCTGGGGACAATCCGCACCCCATGGCACCCATCATTCCACCCAGCCTGGGGACAATCCCCACCCAGCCTGAGGACAGTCCCCACCCCATGGCACCCATCATCCCCCCCAGCCTGGGGACAGTCCCCACCCCGTGGCACTCACCACTCGGTGTTGTTGACAGCGTCCCCAAATCCTGGTGTGTCCACGATGGTCAGGCGCAGCTTGACCCCCTTCTCCTCGATGTCCACCACGTGCTTGGTGATCTCCACTGTCTGCGTGATGCGCTCTGTGGGAGGGACACATGTCACCAGGGGGGACACCAGGGAGGGTGGAGGTGACATGGGGACATGCTGCAACCCCTGGGTGTCATCCCCCACCCTGGGGGCTGGGTGACCCAGCTGGATCAGCCCCAACACACGCCATACTCCAGCCCAGGAGGGGATCCTCCACGCTGTGGTCCCCATATCCCCATGGATGTGCACCCATCCCTCGGTGGCTGTGTCACTGCCACCCCAGGACCACAGCTCAGGCAGCACAGGGATCTGCTGGGGCTGGGCCTCGCTGTAGGAGCATTTCAGGTGACGCCACAGCTCCAGACTGCATATGCCCCTTCACCCCAGGACTCTCCATGTCCCTGCATCTCCAAGGATGCTCCTACTGCATTGTGTGTTTTGGCTTTCACTCCAAGCAATGGAAACAAATCAAACAAACCCCTCTAACTCCTGGGGATTTAGGCAAGTTTGGGCCATTTTAATTTAAAAACTGGCTGCAGCTGAACTGGCACTGTGCCTCAGGCCCTGACTGTCCCCAGCCTCCCAGAAATGCTGCAGCTCCAGCCAATCCCCAACAAGCCAGGGCTTGTTTTTCCTGTGGAAATAAAGTCCCCATGGGGGGTCCCCATCCTGTGCAGGAGGGTCTCCACTGCCTCGGAGCAGTCCCCAGCGCCAGTGGGCAGCTGGCAACACAACACGTATCATTTCAGAGGAGCCTGGCTGGGCAGGGAGAGTGGCTGAAGCCCCCAGCAGCATCCCTGGGATCTGCCACTGTCCAGGTCACCCAGGACGCCCCTCTGGGCCGTGAGTGTCCCCCCGACCTTCGGCGTTGAGCAGCTTGCGGTCCCTGTACATGTCCGTCAGGAAGAGGCTGTTGACCAGGGTGGACTTGCCCAGCCCAGATTCCCCTAAAAAAGCAGTACAAAGATGAGGGGGGCAGCTGGTATCCCCCCCTCCCCAGTCCAGGGTGTTTGGGATGCAGAGTGGGCTCAGCACCCCCAGGCTGGCTGGGCTCCCATACCTGCCACCATGAGGGTGAAGTCGAAGCCCTTCTTCACCGACTTGCGGTGCACCTGGTTGGGCAGCGTGGCAAAGCCCACGTACTCCTTGTCATCCTGCAGAGGGCAGAGGGGATGTGGGATAGGGACACCACCAGCCCACCTCCTACCCTGGAAAGCCCCCCCCCCCATTCCTCCTGCCCTCAAAGGGATTCCCAGGGTTGGAGTTCCAGGGGATGAGGCCATGCCTGCCAGAAGCCTTTGTGTTCACAAGATGGGAACATCCTCCACCCGCAGCCCCTCACCCCACGTATGTGTCCCTCCCTTCCCCACAAACACATCCTGCACCTCGGAGGAGTCGTAGGGGTCCAGCTGGCCCCAGGGGCTCCGCGGGCGGTTGGGGCTGGGGGGCGGGGGAGCAGCTATGTGCTGCTGGAAATCCGGGGGCCGAGAGCGGGAGTAGATCCTGGCGTCCCTCTCATCACTGCCTTCGTCTGGGGGCACCCTGGCCACGCTGCCGAGGGGGTGGCCGGGCTCCCGCCGGCCCTCCGGGGCCTCCACCTTCCTGGAGCTGTCAGCTGGTGGGCAATCCCGCAGGAACTGGGTCAGCTCAGCCTCGTCCGAGTCCTCCTTCAGGAAACGCTTTATCTGGGGAACCAAGGGAGGAGAGGACACTGGTGCTGGCAATGCCAGCCCGAGATGGCAGCACCCAGCTCAGCCCCACAAGCCCCAAGCCGCAGCAGCCAGACACATGCAGCCTAAAGGTGGCAGGGGTGGGAGGAGAGACGGGACACGGCCACCCCAGGGGACCAGCCACCACTTTGGGGACAGCCACAGGGACAGCCATGGGGATGGCAGTGGGGACAGCCGTGGTCCCTTGCACTTCAGCGCTTACGACTTGCGGCGTGGGGACGGCAGCCAGCTCCTGGCACTCCGGGGGACAGGGGTGGGCACCTTCCCCCTGGGCACCCTGCCGCTCCTCGGGGTCTTCTGGGGCAGCCAGGACCCCCCCGTGCCCCATGGCCTGGCAGGAGGACAAGGAGGGGGCCGGGAGGAGGCAGAGACATCAAGGAGATGAAGAGCGTTTGTGGGGGTGACCTGAGTGGGGCTGCAGCCAGGGGAAGGCAGATGGTGGGCAGGGGTCCCCTGGTGCCCGTGCCCCCCGCCCGCTGCCCGTTCACAGGGTGTCAGCAGGGGCGATGGCACAAGGGACTCCCGTCCCCGCAGTCCCAGGAGACAGCAGGGCAGGGGACCCGGCCCACAGACATGACCGGGACCCCGGCGCCTCCTTCCCCCGTCTCTGCCCGTCCCGGAGGGGGCGCGGGCAGCAGCCCTCGGCAGGGGCTGGGGGACAGGCACGGCTGCCCCCAGCTGCTGCCCCGTGGGGTGGCGGGGCTGGGACGAGGGACGGGGACGCCGGGATTGGGATGGCTCCGCATCCTGTTTACAAGAGCTGGCGGGAGGAGGCGCGTTCCCAGGGGCACGTCCGGCAGCGGCTCCCGTGGGACCGAGCCCTGCTGCCAGCAGGCACCAATGTCCCCAAGGTCCCAAGGCAACTGCCAGGCGACCCCAGCCCCACGGGCAGTGGGACCCCAAAGGAGAGGCCACGCGGGGGCCGGGGGAGCCCGGGACCCTGCAGGCTCCCAGCTGGGGGTCAGTGCCCCCCCAGAGCGGGCCCTCGAGAAGAGATCCCTCCGTGGGGACACGTCCTCCCCTACGCCGTGTCCCCGCTCGCTGGCGGGGCGGGCAGCGGTGCCGGCGGCAAGGCGAGATGCGCGGAATTAGCGGGCTGGAAACAAGGTCACGGCGCTGCCGCGGCTGAGCGCTCGCACGCCCGGCCCCGCTCCCGCTGCCCCCGCG
>JANPWX010000297.1:470494-500434 GCA_024734555.1 Trochalopteron elliotii
GCTCACCTGCCCCCTGTGCCCAGCCCTGCCTGCTCCACACCCCAGCTCAGCTGCCCCACACCCCCAGCTCACCTGCCTCTGCTGCCTTTCACTCTCCTCCTCACGCCTGAGGGTCTCAATGTGCTTCCTCTGCTCAGCCAGGGACTGGTCCCTGAGCTGCTTTTCCACACGGACCTGGGGTCCTGCCTTGGCCATGAGTTTCTGGAGCAAAACAGAGAAGGGAAGAGTTGCTGCCAAAGTCAGTTGGAGCTTTCTACAGATTGGTTGTTAGGTTCAAGTATTGGTTTAGATTGACATAAGGAAGAAATTCTTCCCTGTGAGGGTGGTGACACCCTGGCACAAGTTGCCCAGAGAAGCTGTGGCTGGTCCTGGATCCCTGGAAGTGTCCAAGCTCAGGTTGGACAGGGCTTGGAACACGTGGGAGAGTGGAAGGTGTCCCTGCCCATGGCAGGGGGCTGGAATGAGATGAGCTTTAAGGTCTGTGCTAACCCAAACCATTCCATGAATCTGTGATTTGAGCTACTGGATGAGCTACTGGGATGCCCAGTGTCAAAAGTGACCCCAGTCCATGCAAATAGGCTGTGAAGGAAGCTTGGCAAGGTGGGCTGGGGTGTGGGACACACTACCTTTGCCATGGCTGGTATTTCAGACAAGCTGACCTCAGCCCCAGAGGACAAGAGGGAGATCTGGGAGGAACTGTGGAGGCCTCTGGGTGCCCTGGGTGCTCAGCTCCATGTCTTTTGCCCCTTGCTGAAGGAAGGCTCTCAGGTCCAGGTAACGTGGTGCTGTCTGTGGGCGCTGGAGGGTGGGAAAGGGCCCCAATTATCTCACCTTAATGGCATGATTGGCTTTGAGGTTACTCTGGGCTGTGAGCTCCTCGTGGTACATGACAGTCATCGCACACAGGAGGTTCAGGTATTGAGGCAGGTACACCAGCTCCTGGCACACAGGGAGCCACAGCACGTCACCCACCAGGGTCACCCATGCTGTGACAGGGCAGGGGGGGGACCAGCCCTGGGACACAGCCTCCTGGGCACTCTGTGCCTTTGCAGGGAGAGCAGGTGGGTAGTGAGGAGGAGCTCACCTTCTTCAGGACCTCCTGCAGCTGCAGGTACAGTTTGGTGACGATCTCTCCACTGTGAATTTTTAGGAACATCTTCTCAATGTCATTGCCCAGCTGGCGAATGATCTGGGGCAGACACAGGGGGGAAGACATGAGGTGACTACCTCTGCTATGCCCACTGCCCAGCTGGGGGTGCAGGCTGGATTAAAGCCCCCCATGGGTCTTGGCACACCAGGAAGGGCTCCTGGGTACCTGCAGCTGTGGCTCTTGCCACTTAGGATCTGTCTCAGCATCCTGCAGCTCCTGCAGGCGCCTCTGGCGCTCGTCCCTGGCTTGGCTCCACTGCTTCAGCTGGTGCTGCAGCATGTCACATGCCTTCACCTGCTTATGGACTTCAGCCTCGATCTTCTTTATGACCACCTGGATGGGCATGAGACCATTTTCCAGGCTGGATGCTGCAGGAGAAGGGTGTGCTGCCCAGAAAACTCCGCATAAGATAGAACTGGGGACACTGAGATGCTGCTCCAGGATGTTGTCACTGGTTTGACAGGATGGGGTCTGCTAGGGCTTTGCTCTGGGGGCTGGCTGGGGTAAGGCAGAGGTGGGAAACTGCTGATGGCAGGGCCGGGCTTAGGGACTCCGCATAACATGGAGCAGGCTGAAGATCAATAAAATCAATCAGAGCCCAGATGGGGATGTTGTCAGAGAGTGGCGGCACTGCTCTGTCCCTGCAAGAGGCCCCTGGGCAAAGGCAGTTCTGTGGGCACAGTGCCTCAATCTCCACGGGTTTATAACCAGGGCACGACCTTGGGACAGGCAACGAAGGGCAGGGACAGCATCTCTCTGCCTGGGATGCAACTGGACCCTGTAGGAACCTGGGCAGTGCCAGGGACACGTGGAGTGGGACAGCCAGGAGGTCTGCTGGGACAAAGGGGCTGCATGGATGGGTGCCATGGTGGAAAGGGACCCATGGGACCAAGATGGGAACACCCTGTGTCTCTGGAGCTGCCCCGTGGGGCTGTCCAGATGCTGGCACCATGTCCCTCTGCCATGCACTGTTCTCCCTAGTGTCCCCAGAGCCCTCAGCCCCTGTGAGCAGCCCCTGCTCCCGGCCCTGCTGTTACCTCCAGGCTCTCAGTGACTGAAACGAGCTTGTGTCCCTCTCCAAAAGCATCCTTAATGGGGAGTTTGTTGTACTGTGGGCAGGGGAGGGACAAAGAGATGCTCATTGTCAGCCTGGGAATGACATCCTTTTGCTGGCCTGTGCTGCCAGCTCCTGGAGGAGCTGGGGGCACAGGGCCAGCACTAGGCAAGGGCACAGCAGAAGGGACCTGCTGGTACCTTCAGGACAAATTTCAGGACATTGGAATCCTCCTGCAAGGCCGCCTGCAGGCTGGGGAGCAGCTCCCTGTTCTGACGGAGCTTTTCCTCGCAGGACTGAGCGAAGATCTTCCCACCCTGCTCTGGGGGACATCAGGTAGCCAATGTCACCGCATGGGACGAGGGGACCGTGACCCCCCTGTCCCCGAGGCAGCACCTTGCAGGCCCACGAGGACATGCAGCTCCTGGCTGCGCTGGCTCAGGTCGGCCTTGGGGCCCCGTGTCCTGCCGGGGGCCTCCATCCCTCGGCCCACCATTCCCAGATCCCTGTGGGACAGACAGAGGCCCTGCTGCCCGGGGGAGGTGCCGCGGCGTTGTCACCACAGGGTTCCACCGTGGAACTGTCACCGTGGTACTGCCAACTGCCACACGGCTCCTGTCAGCCACAGCCCAGCCCCCTCTGCACTCCTGCAGGGAACAGCTTCATTAACAACTTGCTGGAGTCCAGGGCATTCCTTTGGTTGCCCTGGATGGTCACAGACCTCGGCAGAGCAGCCTGGGACCTGAGAAAGAGGGGTCTAGGGTCTGTGTAAGGAGGTTTGAGACTCTAGCACAGAGCTCAGTAAGACAGAGTTTTTGATTTTAGTCTATGGAAAAAGTTTTTAACATTGAGTGAAGAATTACAAGTCACAAAGGTGTAACAGACAGTAGGGCAGTTAATCACTGGCTGGAAAATTTGGTAGTTTTGGGATTCTTAGAATGGAGCTGACTTGGGGACAAGATGGAGATTTTAGGGCAGTGCCCTGGGTTCTTCTTGTTCTCCCTTGGCCTCCACCTTCTGATGTGACAGGGGCACAAAGTAGTTTTAAGAAGATTGGGTCAGAGTAGAGGTGACTCTTTTAGTACACGCTAGGCACTGGCACAGAATTGTAAATAACAGACACATAATTATCTGTATAAGAAGGCAGTGACCTCCCATCATGGGGGGAGTCACCCTGTGTCTGAGCTGCTGTGAACATCTCGGCCGGGCACAGAGAAAATTGTAAAATAAGAATTAATAAACACATGAGAAACCAAGAAACAACTAAAGCTTTAAAGACTCCATTCTCGCACCAAACTCAAAGGCTTCAGAGGGCAAAAAAGACTCACTCGAGCCCACCACGAACCATCACCTGAATCACAGGAAAGAAAACCCGAGAATTGATTAATGAGCTCTTGGAGGGGCGCAGAGAAGCATTCCAGCTTTGTCTTCCATTGTCGTGGCAGCGGCAGCTGTCAGGGAGCATTCTGAGCCCCACTAGGAACAGCACAATTTCAGGGCAAACACATGTGCACATGCACCCTAACACACCAGCAGGGCTCTCCTGAAGCTGCCAGCTTATTTAAATGCCCATCTATTTGGAAATTCCAGTTAACTAGCCAGGAAATGGTTGTGCAGAGAGTTATGCTCTTGTTGGAATGGGCAAAGACAAATCAGTTACCAATCCTGAGCTTTATTCTGATGTTCACCATATGTTCTTGCTGAACTACAAACGTAACAAGAAATGCCAGCATGTATCTTTATTTGTCCATAAATAAAACTCAAGCACCCTCTACCAGAGAAAATCCTTAATGTTTGGATTTGCAGAAAAAGACTTTATAAAGGAATTGCCTTCCTAGCACCAAGCTCACGAATCAGCTTAGATTCAGGTTCTGGAACTCCAGATCTTTAACCTGCTGCCATCCTGTTGTGCTCAAGGTGTTAAACACAGCAAACCATGAAATTAAAGAATTGTGAGATCAGGTATTACTGACACAATATCCTCTATGGCTCTTGCTCAGCATCTCATTTGCATACTTATGAATTGCATGTTAGTGCTAATTGCCAGTGACAAGCTAAATATCAACATGATCATCTTCAGTGCTTCCCAAAGTGTGCCAGCAGAGAGGGGCAGGTGAAGGCAGCAGCCCAGGGTGGGACCCAGGGGGAGCTGCCTGTGCACACAGAGCTCTCCACACTAAGCCTTGTCTGCATGGCACATCCCATCACTATCCCCCTGCATTTCCTAGGCAGCATTTATACCCCTGGGAACGAACAAAGCATTTTAAAATGGATAAAGTGGTTCAAGAATCTCTGTTTCACCTGCCCTCAGCAAAACTCAGGCTCTAGAGAGGCAGATCCTCCCAAAATACTGCTCAAGGAATTGATCCTAGCCTTGCACGAGTGCACACAAATTGACTGCTGCAGAAATCCTCTCCCAAGGGGCAGCCTTGGACTGAGTCTCCAGCCCTGCAGCCACCTCACATGCCAAACCTCCCCTCCTTCAGCTGATAACCACTCTCCCCGATGAAATTCCAGGAAATTCACAATGAGTTAAAGGTGCAGAGGAAAGGTCAGCAGCACCCAGCTCTGTTTAATTGTCACATAAGCGGGGAGTCTCTGGAAGGCAACAGCAACCAAAGAGCACCACGCTCACCTGGGAGAGATCTCCCTGGCTGGCCCACAGCTCCTCACCTGCTGCCTGCTATCTGTAAAGAAACAGGAATGTCATATTAAAGGCTCCTCAAATTCCTGCTGATCTAGCTTTCAGTCACTGAACCATATCTGCTTTGCCTGGTGGTTTGTATTTTTAGTATCTCCTTCGCCCGTTGTTGTCCTCTCTTCCCCTTTCCTTTGAAATACCCTGGTTCAACTTCAAATCATTTGTTTAACACAGCTGCAACAAGATTTAACAGAATTAGCAAGAACTATATCCCATGCCTCAGGAGCTGGCTGGAAATTCTGTGCATGGATTAGAGAGCAGCAAAAAAAAGGACAGAGGATAAAGGACAGCTGCCAGAATTGTTCTGTTGCACTAAAAAGCAAAGGGGCACACACAAACAATTCCTGCTGGGAATTACTATCCAACAAAAGCCTGTCTGGCTCCATGGCCAGAGGCCACCCCTGCCTGTTTGAGATTCATTTTATCATGTGAAAGCAGCAGCTCCCAAGCACAGGCTACTCCCTCAGCCTACAAAAGCATTGCCACAGCCAGGGATATCTCCTCTACTATTAACAAAAATAAGTATCTTATTTCTTTCTGTATCTATAATATATAAATAGATGATAATTTGTTTTTATTAATGTAGCTAAATATATTCTACAAATAAGTTATTTGGAGAACATCATCACTATGTCAGCAAGTGCTGTTATAGCCAGTGAAGGAATTCTTTATGAATGGTCCTTTGAAACACTTTAATTATCAAGCAGCCAATTATGGAAGCCTAAATCAGTTTTCACACTGCCAAGAGACTGATTTTTAGACACGATCCACACTTTGCACCTGTTTAGAAGTGAAAATGTAGCTTTCTTTTCTTAAGGTCCCTCTCCTCACATACAAAGCCACTCCTCAGTGACCAGTGCAATCTCCCACTCAACACTGACAACCTGAAGGTACAAACAATTGGCACCAAATCACTCAAACACTTCAACAGCAACCTTGAAACTAGAGCAAAGCCAGAGTAACCTCCTACCACACCCTAACTCAGTCCTTATTAGTGCAACTCTGACACAAAATCTTCTTACAGGCAAAGACATCTGTAAACCAAGCAAGTGTAAAATGATAAAAAAACCCAACCCACACTGCATGGAAAAATCCCAAAGGATTAGTGTCAGAAAATATTTGGCAGCAAGAGATTGGAAAAAACCATGAAGGCCTAACAGAAGAGTGGCTACACCAGTCACTGTGGGGAGGTTGTTGAAGCAGATCTGCTGCAAGAAGGGTTTTGTTATTCAAGCTTTTCATCTCCTTCCTCCACGTCCTTCAGACTGAGCACTTCCAGGGATCCTTTCCCTTTGGTCTCGCTGCGGATCAGCTCGTCAATCTCCCTGAAGCAGCCTGGGTCAATAAGGCACACCTGGAATGTTCCACATTGCATCAGTCAGCCAGGAATGTTTGCATTTCTCCAGCCCCTACCCAAGGCCTAACACTGACTTTCATTAAAACAATCCTGGTTAGTTATTGAGGAGGATTCTGAAGAGTTGACAAGCTCTGTCTGGCAGCAATCTTTCCACAGAGCTCTACAGTTCCAGCTCCCCATGCTGGACATGGCTTTTGCCAGTTGGGACTGCTGGATTCTGATCTGTTCATATGAAAATTTTAATACCAGATTTTGCTTTACCACACACTGACTTAAAAAAAAAATTAACCACTCTTAAAATCCAGACCCAAGCCACCAAATTAATAACAGTAACGTTCCACATATGAGAGAAACTTATCAGTGTTGCAGGATCATCACTGCTAGGAGGAATTGCACTGTGCACTCCTCAGCTTGGAGCAGAAGCCTCTGGATACCAAAGGCTGCTTCCATGCCCACATCACTAGGATTGTGTGAAATTAAAAATTCACAACTGCAGCTGATTCAGCATCTCTGGTAAGCCTGCAGTTTATCTAAACAACTTCCATCTATGAATTAATCTCCTAGTAAAATACATGTGTAGCTCAAATCAAACCTGAACCCCAGGGACTGCTTTTTGCTTACAATTTCCAGCTGCTCCTGGAAGTCTTCACTCTCAGTAACTTTAATCAATGGCTTGAGCTTCTCTTTCAGCTTCTTGCCCTCCTTTGCTGGCAGGATAAACCTCAGCCTCATGTGAGCACGTTCAATCTGCATGGTCTCCTTCAGCTGCCTGATCACTTCCAGGGCCTGTTGGACAAGAAAAAGAGCATTTACACACCTGCTTAAAACTCAGCACTCAGATCCAAACCTTGAACCTTTTCCCCAGCTTCAGAGCCATCTCTCAGTGCTGGTCACTGCTACTCTGCTGCAGGGAGGTTGCTATCATGCTCTTTTGACAGATTACCAAGAAAAGGCAGACTTCTTGTTGTTTGTGATCACTTTGAACACTTAAAAGCTGTCTGAAATAAAATTAGATAGCTGTAGTGCAAAATAGCACCAACCCACGTGGCTCAGATGCAAACCTGATATAGCACTTCAATTAGCATAAATCATAAACCTTTTATTTCTGTTCTAAGTGTTCTGTTCAGTGTTGGGTTTTTTCCTTTCTTTCTCCCTTCCCTGAATTCTTAGCAAACAAATTGCCTGAGTTTCAGGCTCTGCTTCTCTCCAGCCCTCAGCTCAGCCAGATGGCTGAGTAATCTCTGTGCAGGTCTCAGATCCTGGGGCTCTGCTGATCCCGCTGTGGCTGAGGCCTTGTCAGTGTTTGGGACACGAAAAAACTACACACTCACTGTCAGGTTGAAGTGAGGAAAAGAAGGGCAGTTTATTATGATTTGGGGTTTAAATACGATTTGGAATTTGGTCAAGGATTGGTAGATGAGAGGAACACCTCTCTGACTTCAGTGGTCAATTCAGAAGTCCATCATAGAGAGGTATGCAAAAACAATTCACCTGTTTATGTTACATGTAAAAAACTGTTTACATTATTAAACTGGAGAAACTCCAGTTTAATAATGTAAACAATCAGAAGGCTAAAGAATCAGAGCGACAAGGTGTCCTGGGTTGTAGTATAAGATATGCACAAAGTATTCTGTCACCATCTTCATGAACTGTTGAAACCAATTGCTGAAGCAGTGTTCTCCCAGGTTCCCCCTCCCTCTTCTGTTAATGTGTCTTCTGTCAATTGCCTGCTGCATGACTCATAGGTAACTCCCTCCGGGCGCTCTCTCTCTCTCTTTACTGGGCCATCAAGGACCCCCTGTATGACTCATCATCCCATTGTGAGATGCTTCGCCCAGGGGGAGGAGCCAAGCATTCTCACCTGGATATAATCTGGGATTTGGGACAATACAGGGGCCCTTATCCACTGGATTCCCAGAGGATTAGAGCTACCAGACCTTTCTACGGGATCACTCCTTCCATCACCCTGCTCAGGTTGTATTCTGACTCTGTCAGTGGTCTTTTGTATTATTGCATTTATTTTATTTTACCCTTTTTTTCTTCTTATTAAATTGCATTTCTGACTTGGAGCCTCTCACTCATTTTGCTTTCAAACCACTACACAAGGCCTGAGGAATTGCACTGGACGGCACCGCCTTGGAGCAGGAGCTGACAGTGCAGGAAACTCACCTGCTGCTTTGTGCTCTTGTTGGGTTTGACAGAGTAGTGGATGTCTTTCATGGCCCTCTCGATGAGGATGACGGTGTAGGGCCGCTTTGTCTCGGGGTTGACGCACTTGTCGGCCACGATGGTGGCGATGTCGCGGAACATCTGCTCCAGCTGCGTGTGCCGCTCCTTGTCTGACACCTGCAGCTCCCCTTTGGACAAAATCTAAACCAGGGAAATCAGCCAACGTTACGGTGCGTGTTTTAGGGTTTTCCAAATTTCTGTATATCTTGTTATTTGTCTTGTAATGGTTTAACCTTGTAACCCCCTCCGCCCCCCACCCCGTTCCCAATTCCCTGTGGCCCTTCCCTGAGATAAGATCCTGTCAATCACACTGTAAACCACACCCTAGGCCTGAAAGGTTCTATTACGGCCTCAAGGTAACTCAGCAAGGTACCATGTTCCCCCCTTCCCTGTCTCTGCCAATTCTCCCCTGTTCTTGCTCACTCCCCCTTTCTCCCCTGGGATTGGGTGTAAGTCTCCCCTTACCTGGGACACTCCCTTGATACTTAATGGGCTGCTGGTGCCCCAGAGGGACACTCTGGCACTCTCCCCTCGTGGGTGAAGACTGAATAAACCTATCTGCTTCCCACCCGAGAGTCTGCTCCTTCCTTCCACGCCTCTGAACACGTTCCAGCCTGAGGTTCAGACCCACAAAACATCAAATCCACCAAGCCTTCCTTTTATGCTGGTCAATGAGCTACAGCTGGCTGGTAATCACCTCAAGAAACCAACACAAGTCAACAAACATTGTGGATTTCAAGAGTGATGAGTCGGGTAACTTTGTTAAATTTGACAGCTGCTTGGAAGGTTGGGTGAGATCTGAAGTGCAGCAAACAATAATCAAATTAATAATGTGGACCATTACAGCAAACAGCTTGGAAAGGCTTCAGACAAAAAAACTCAACACGAAAACACTAATCTGCAGCAAGAGAAGTGCAAGTTTCAAGAATCACAGAATATCGTGAGTTGGAAAGGACCCCCAGGGGATCATCCAGTCCAGCCCCTGGCCCTGCACAGGCACCCCAAAATCCCACCCTGGGCATCCCTGGGAGTGGTGTCCAAATGCTCCTGGAGCTCCTCAGGGCTGTGCCCATTCCCTGGGAGCCTGGTCATTGCCCAGCACCCTCTGGGGGAAAGACCTTTCCCTAAAACCCAACCTAAACCTGCTCTGGCACAGCTCCAGCCCTTCCCTGCTGGCCCTTGGGAGGAGCTGAAGACCCTGATGAGGTCTGACCTCAGTCTCCTCAGGCTGAACAGATCAAGTGCCCTCAGCTGGTTCTTGCATGGCCCCTCCAGGCCCTTCACCTTCTTTGTAGCTTTCTTTGGACTCTGACAGCTTTAGATCTTTCTTACATTGCTGCACCCACAACTGCCCCCAGCACTGGAGGTGAGGCTGCCCCAGCCCAGAGCAGAGCAGGACAATCCCTTCCCTGGCCCAGCTGTTGATGACCCCAGGAGAGAGATGTCCCTCCTGGCTGCCAGGGCACTGCTAACTCAAGTGATTTACTGAAATCTCATCACCCACAGCAAGTCCACAGTTTGTATCCCACCAGTAAGGACTAAGAAATTACATCGGTTACTAACACCTAAGTAAACTCTCTAAAGTAAGCAACTGCCCCCTTGCTTTCTCTGCATTCTTAATAACTTATCTTATGTGAGGAACTCTTCAGTGCTGGTTGTGTCCAGACACATCGGTGCATGCAAGTTGTGTGTTAGAATTCCTTCCACCCACATGCAAATGCCAAATTTAAAACTATAAAACAGAGCTACTGCTCCTTTTTACCCATTTATTAACAAACAACCCTATCACCTACAGCAGCATTCTACAAACCCTTCAGTACAAACTGACCTAAGTGTGTGACTAAATCTTCTCACATCTTTTATAATGCAAAGTGTGTGAAACCTACCATCTTACAGATTTCTGTTTGGTCATCTGTCCCAAATGCTTTAACCAGATCTTCCTTCTTTGCCACCTGGCCTTTGGAGACATTGACAAACACTGTGTGTGTCTGCAGGACCTCATCAAGATCTTTCTCCCTAGAGATTGAGACAAATGTAGAAAACTCAGAATAACCCCAGAATGGTGCCAGTGCCACCCCGTGCCATGGGCAGGGACACCTCCCACTGTCCCAGGCTGCTCCAAGCCCCAGTGCCCAACCTGGCCTTGGGCACTGCCAGGGATCCAGGGGCAGCCACAGCTCCTCTGGGCACCCTGAGCCAGGGCCTGCCCACCCTCCCAGGGAACAATTCCTTCCCAATATCCCGTCTATCCATCCCTGTCTTCTGAGGTGGAAGGTTTGAAACCATTTCCTGGATGTGTTTTCAGTTTGAAACCACTGCCCCTTGTCGTGGCGCTCCCTGCCTTGTCCAAAGCCCCTCTCCAGCAAGGCAGCAATGCCAGGGGCACAGCTGTGTTCAGAGAAAAGCAGCTCCCGCTGTCCCGGGCTAAATCAGCACAGCTGGAACCTTCCAGCACAGAGGTGTCGCTGCCCAGGCACGGGCACGGAGCTCCGGTTACTGGCCCCGCGCCTCCTTCCGGGGTCAGATCCGGGGACCGGAGCAGCCGGGTCCCGAGCGGTCACTGCCGACCCCCCTTCCACACCCCGGGGCCGTCCCGGTTCTCACACGGGCTCCCCTCCCGCGCCACCATCGAGTCCCCACACAGGGCGCCCGGATACGACCCCCTCACACCCCGGTCCCCACCCGGGCCTTTCCCCGGGCCCCGCGCCGGGCCCGAGCCGCCTCCCCGCCGGCTCCCCGGGCACTCACGCTCCGCTGCGCCAGCCCATGACCTTATTGCGGTAACAGGCGATCTCGAAGCGCTTCCCGGCGCGCCGTGCCCGCACCACGGCCACATTGGTGAGGCGGATCTGGTTGGTGGGGGTGAAGATGGACATGGCGGCGGCCGCCCGCTCCGCCCCCGGCCCGGCAGTGAATGGCGGCCGCGCCGGCACCGGCGGAAGGGGCGGGAGCAGCGCATGGCGGCCTGAGGGAGCCGGGCGGGAAGCGGGGTCAGTCCCGGGAGGGGACGGGGAGATGGTTCTCTGTGTGTGTGAGAGAGAGAGCCGTGATGGGGGGAACAGAATAACTGTGTCTGTGGGGTAATGACTGTAATACCTGTGTCCGTGGGGGTGATAACCGTGAGGGGGGATATAAATGACCGTATTTGTGGGATAATAATGTGTGTATGGGTTAATAACTGTGAGGGGGGTATAAATAGCCGTGTTTGTGGGATAATAATGTGTGTATGGGCTAATAACTGTGAGGGGGCATATAGTAACTGTGTTTGTGGGGTAATAACTGTGTGTATGGGCTAATAACCGTGAGGGGGGATATAGTAACTGTGTTTGTGGGATAATAATCTGTGTATGGGCTAATAATTGTGAGCAGGGGGTATAATAACGGCGTGTGTGTGCGGTTATAACTGTGAGAGGAAGATGAGGGTAACGACCGTGGGGGTGTGTATTAACCGTGAGTGGTGTACGGGGATAGTAACTCTGAGGTGAGGGGTGTTTAATAATTGTGAGGATGGTGGGATGATAACTGTGAGAGGCAGGGGAAGGTGGGATGATAAACGTGAGGGGTGTTTGGGGGAGAGAGGGGTATTAACCGTGAGAGGAGGAATAACCATGAGGGTGAAGTGTGTGTGTGTGGGAGTGATAATCGTAAGGGGGGTGTGTAGTTGTGTAGGGGATAATAGCGAGGGTAGGGGATAATAGCGAGGGTGTGTGCCTGTTTTGGAGCTAAAATTCTCTTGAATGTGTATAGCATCTATTGCATTTGACGAAATTGTATAGAGGTTAAGGGAATCCCTATAGCTGGTTTGGGTAAAACTGGGAACACTGGGCAAGTGCTCTGGGCTCCTCTCTTTTGTGAGTCTCAGTGATCCTGCTGGAGGAGTGAAGGGCTTCCCCTTAAGCCTTTGCTCTGGTAACTTGAGTAACAGCCAGTATGAGTTTCCAGCCTTTTGGAAATACTTGGGTTCTGTGCTCTCGACTGATATCTGCAAAAACAAGATCCGAGCTGCAGATGACAGTAGGAGGGTGTCAGCTGTGTTCCTCAGTCAATAAGTATCACAAACCAGCCTTTTTGGAGTGCCTGAATATTCCATATGAAGTAGATATTCCCAGACACCACGTAGGTGCATTCCTGGCTGTACTATGGTTTACTGTGCCCTGGATGTTCTGAACCAACCTGTAACATCTCAGTGGTTCCTAATCAAACTTCACTTGCATCATAGAATTCTGTGAAAGTGTTTCCAGTTGAATCAGTTTCATTATGCCCTTGAAACTCTCTTTGTAATCAGTGTGACATCTAATGTGTGTAAGTAAGGGCTGTGTTCAGGAGAAGGTTCTGTGCAGGTGATTTCTCCTTTGGATTGTTGCTTTCTCATTCCAGAGAGCTGCATTTGTTGGGTTTGTGTAAAACTAAAGCCAATATGATCCACTGGGTGTTTCATAAGAACTTTTTTCTTTCTGGCACTTGACAGCACAAGTATTTTCTGCTTTTCCTTATAACAGAGCTGCCCTATCAAGGATAATCCCAGAGTTTCCCTCTGACTGTATAGCATAGTGTGGAATACTAGCTTGCAGCTCAGCTGACACACTAAGGAGATGCAGGCTTCTTGATTCAATTTCAGTGCCTTGTCCTTAGCCAGAAGCTGTTATCTGCAAAGCCTGAGCAATAGCTGATGATGTGAGGCTGTGGGTACTGTGTGATTATTCTGTGTGTGCTCATTCCATATTCACTCTGTAGGAATCTGTGACATTCCAGATTTAGATGTCTCAATGGATACGTGGAGCTACTTCCATACTTGCCTGGTGTCCATATGGCTGCACAGATTTTACATCTATTCTGCTGTTGCTTTTGGGATCAGCCTTTGGATTGTCATTCAGTTTGTCACCACCAGAACCAAAAGGAAGGTAACTGAGCCTGGCAGCACTTCTCTCTGAGAAGACCCCAGAAACCTGGGTGGAAGTGAATAGTTATGGGATAAAGGCACCTGCCGTGGGCCTGCTGAGGGTATTGCAAACCTCAGATGCAGTTTGGTTATCTGGTTATGGTCCTCAGCAAGGATTTTTTGTGTCTGTGGGTCACTAAATGCTCTTGTTGCCCTGATGTTGGGACAGAGCTCAGCAGGACAGTCCTCACACTGTTCCTGGGAGAATGTGTCCCCCTGGGTCACTCTGTCACTCCAGGTAAACCCCTCTGCTTGTGCCCAGTGGTTGCACCTTCATGTTTTCATGATGCTAATGACAGGGCTGGGCTGGTTTTGGGATGGGATGAAATTAGCCCATTCAGGAATTGAAAACCTCCTGGTGCAGGTGGGTGAAGTTCTGCTGCAGGACTTGGGAGGTTCAGCTGGATCCTGTTACCTCCCAGACAGGTGGGTAATGCAGGATGGCCTAGGTCAGGAAAACAGGTCCTGCTGTGTTTGTCTGGGGGTGAGAGGTACCAAAATGCTTTGACTGTTGCTGAGAGTGGCCTCAAGATTTGAATTTGAACTGCTCTTGGTTTGACAGCTCTTGGAGCAGGAACTGCATGTGACACAGCTCTTGTTTCATAGGGTGAGAAATCCCATGGGAATCCCTCTTCCCCTGAGGGAACAGCAGAGAAGCTGGGAAATGGATGTGCCCCCCCTCAGGCACAGGAGGTCCGTGTTGCTGGAGTGAAGATTTTCTATGGCTCTCAGACTGGCACAGCAAAGGTATCTGTACTTTTATTGCACATTTGTGAAATTGCTTTGAAATATTGTTGGGATCTGAGGATGTTGCTTGCCTTAATCAATGCCCTGGGTACAGATCTGGGAATTCATCAGCATATCCTTTAGCTTGTTACAGTCATTGCTCAACATGCAAAATAAGTGAAAAAT
Organism: Trochalopteron elliotii; assembly: GCA_024734555.1. Classification (NCBI taxonomy): domain Eukaryota; kingdom Metazoa; phylum Chordata; class Aves; order Passeriformes; family Leiothrichidae; genus Trochalopteron; species Trochalopteron elliotii. The sequence continues at coordinate 484,837 of JANPWX010000297.1, forward strand.
TAAATAAAAATAACAATTTTCCTCCTCTCTTTAAACAAGGCGTGCAGTAGAGATTGATTATGAAGCTAAAAGTTCACTCTTGCACCATAATTTTAATTTTCTAGGAAGGCTTCATAGAGGGAGGTGCTGTTTTTGGTGCTTTCTCAAGAAGAAATGTAATTTGTGTGTGTAACTGTGAAGTGATTAGTCATTATAATGTTGTAACTCTCAGCCAGTATACTCCATTTTTGTTTTAATGTGAGGAATTGCAGTGCCAGTGTCCAGGCCTCCTGTGTCATTATTCTTCCTGTGCTGGGAGAAGTCTTGTGGCTGAGCACAACAGGGCTTCTGTGGCTTGACGGAATTGATAACTTCCTATGTTTCTTTGTTCAGAGATTTGCCAGAACTCTGGCTGAAGCTGTTACTTCCCTTAATTTGCCTGTGGAAATTATTAACATGGGAGACTATGATCCAGAAGATGGTTTAGTAGAGGAGGTGGGTATGGCATGAACACCAGTAATAAGTACAAGTTTTTCCTGGGGTTGTCAAGGCTGTTTCCCTCTTGTACTTCTCTCTTGTTGTTCTGGAAATCCCCAAAGCTTTGTTTTGAATTGCTTCTGTACCTATGCAAATGTAGTCCATCAGTCCTCAGCAGAAAATAAATACCTTTTGAGAATTTCAGAGCAGCAGTTGGATGTTTTGTTGTGACGGTGACTCTGTATGAGCCAGTTCTGTAGCTCAGGGGTGAGCTGGGTGAGAGTGGCTGCCCCAGGTGCCCTGTCCACCTGGGCAAGGTTCAGAACCAGAACAGGAAGGCAGTGATGCCTCTGCAGCCTTTAGAGGCTTTTAAGTTAGAAACTGCTTATGAGGTGTATTTATGTGGGATAATCCTTGATGGGTTTTTCGTCTGTGAATATTGATAGTTGCTACTTGGGAGTTTTAATTAGTCCTAACAAAAAGTTTTGGGAATTGGGAATTCCTTTGGGTTTCAGTATGAATTGCCAGCATTTGATGCTGCCTCTAACACGCCTGTAAATGTGAGGTTGAGGAGTTTGAAGTATTTATCCGTGGGGCACTTCCCTGCTGAAGGAGTTGGGTCAGGAAGCTGCTGATGGGGCTGGATGTCCAGTTTTGTTCTGTCACTGTGTCCCTGCTCAGCTTGCTCTCCCTCTGCTAATTTCAGGTGCTGTGCAGATTGTTCAGCACCCTTGGGATTGTCACCTGCACCACCCCAACAGGAGACAGCCTTATCTTTTGATTTTTCCCAGCTGCCTGGGTGTGGTAACTCTTTACTTTAAAAGAAAGTTCTGGAAAATGCAGTGATTTTTTTTTTTCCCCTCTCCTGTCCTATTTATGTGAGCAGACAAGCAGCAGGAACATCTGTGTGTTCCTGGTGGCCACCTACACTGAGGGGCAGCCCCCAGAGAGTGCAGCCTGGTTCTGCAAGTGGCTGGAGGAGGCAGCCAATGATTTCCGTGTTGGGAAAAGCTTCCTGCAGGGCCTGAGATACGCCGTGTTCGGCCTGGGGAACTCAGCCTACGTGGATCACTACAACACAGTGAGTGTCCCTCCAGCTCCCTGAGAGCCTCAAACTCTGAAGCTCCCTGAGGTGCTTCAAACCTCAGTGAGGCTGGTGGTGTGTGTGGGGAGATTGCAGCTGTTGTGCTGGCTGGGTGAGGGACTGGGTTTAGGGCATGGGCGGAATTTCAGAGCCATTGAGCTTGGGAAAAAACTTCCAAGATCACTGAACCCACCCTGTGCCTGATCCCCACCTTGTCCCCTGTGCTGAGTGCCATGTCCAGACATTCCCAGGGATGTGGACTCCAAACCCCCCCTTGGGCAGCCCCTGCCAAGGCATGAGCACCCTTTCCATGGGGAAATTCCTCCTGGTGTCCACCCTGAGCCTCCCCTGGCCCAGCCTGAGGCCGTTCCCTCTCCTCCTGTCCCTGTTCCCTGGGAGCAGAGCCCGACCACCCCCGGCTGTCCCCTCCTGTCAGGGACTTGTGCAGAGCCACAAGGTCCCCCCTGAGCCTCCTTTTCTCCAGGCTGAGCCCCTTTCCCAGCTCCCTCAGCCTCTCCTGGGGTTCCAGCCCCTTCCCAGCTCTGTTCCCTTCCCTGGACACACTCCAGCCCCTCAAGGTCTTTCTTGAGGTGAGGGGCCCAAAACTGCCCCCAGGACTGGAGGTGCCTCAGCAGTGCCAGTGCAGGGGGACAGTCACTGCCCTGGTCTTGCTGCCACACCATTGCTGGTACAGGCCAGTGCCATTGGCCTTCTTGGCCACCTGGGCAGTTCAGATCTGAAGAAATTGGATTTCAAATGGGAAGTGAGTCCCACAGGCACTGGAAGGTGTGGTGGCACATTTGGTAAGTCCTTACTGAGTTCATTTCCCAGCTTCGAAGGCTTTCTGCAATCTCCTGAGGGCACAGCACTATAAAAGGCAGTAAGAGCAAGAGTTTAAACTTGGCTCCTTTTTATGATGTGGGTTTTAGCTTTATTCCCTGATGTGAGCTGTGGCAGTACCTCTGCCTGGTCATGGCTCTCATGTCACACAGGAAAATGGCATCACTTGTCACAGTTTATGTTCAGAGCTGGGCCGTGTGTCACATGTGACCATTCTGACCAGCATGCACCACACAGAGCAGTCTGTTCCCAGAGCCCATCCCTTCACCCCAGGGATGGCAGAGGGATTTTCCAATGGAGTCTGAGGGGCTGTGGTGCTGTTCAGGCTGCCCTGTGTCTGTGCTGAGCCAGCACCTGAGAGGGGCTCCCCAGGTCTCTGCTGTGCAGCTCCCTGGCTCTTCCCAGGGCTGATCCTTGTTTTTCTGCTTGGCTGCTTGCACTTGGCCCTGGTTTAATTTCCTTTCCAACCCTTCCTCCTGCCCTAGGTTGGAAGGAGGCTGGACAGGTGGCTGTGGATGCTCAGTGGCAGCAGGATCATGACTCGGGCTGAAGGGGACTGCAATGTCACCCAGAGCAAGCATGGCAGCATCGAGGCTGACTTTGAGGCCTGGAAAACCAAATTCCTGACTCGGCTCCAGGCGCTCTGCAAAGGGGAAAAGAAGCCCTGCAGTGGGAAGTGCAAGAAAGGGAAGTGCAAATCTTCAGGGAAGCACAGCAAGGAGAGCTCAGACCATGAACATGGGACGTCAGAACATGAGAATACTGAGGTACAGCCAAAATCCTTGAGGTCTTATTTTATTTGGGCTGTTTGACTTCTCCCCTTCCTGCTGCAGTCCAGAGGGCTGCTGTGGGAGCCTGATACTTGTTCTGGAGCAGGGGGAGAAGAGAGCTGAGATCCCATGGCAATAACAAGTAGAATGAGCCATCCTAAAGAAGGACCAAAGAATTAGTGATGGACCCAGGCTGGAGGGCATCTGTGTGATGAGGGAGTCTTGCTCCTGGCTGGGGTCAGGTGCTCCAGGGAGCCAGGCTGAGTTCTCAGCAGAGCCTTTGCCTTGTCCCAAGGCCAAAGGGACCTCAGTTCAGTTCCCTGTGAGTCACTAACCTGCTTCCACTTCAACCCAATGAAGCTCACCTGTCTGCCTGCATCTCAGGGTTTTCCAAAGGCAGCTGAGGTGTGTTACCTGAGCACGCCCTGTATGTCCTTTGTTTGTGTCTGCCTGTAATAATTTCTCTCTTCTGGAGTGTTTATTGATTGCAGATTTTGAGTGAGAAATCCTCTCTATTGCTCTCTAGTGCAAGACCCAGAGCTGCTATGGCACTTTAATTCTCCCTCGAGCCATTTACTGTGGGTTGGAAGTTATTGCTGGGTTGAATTTTATAGGAAAGTAAGTGGTTCTTCTGGCTGGGTTTGGGAGCTCTGGCTGCTGCAGAGCAGGAGGAGTAAATCTTACTGTCAGCAAGGCACTTGAGTTTAAAGGGGTTCAGGGTTCCATATCCATCCTACAGGTTTTTGGTAGGCTATTGCTGGTTTTCAGTGGTCTTTACTGATGAGGAGAGCTCATTTCAGTGGTTAGCTTGGTCTTACATTTAACAGTGAGATGAATTTTTATTTTTTTTTTCTCTGCTCTCTCCCACAGGCAGAGGAATTGTTTGAAACCAGTAGTGAGGAGGAAGCTGGAGGCACAGATTCTGTCATTGATGTTGAAGATCTTGGCAATATCATGGGCCACATGAAGAAAGCAAAGGTACTGCTGTCAGGGGGGTATGGAATGGTCAGGTCTTGGTCATTGAGCAGCTGGGTTGATTCAAATGTAACTGGCTGGATTTGAATCTATAGGGTTTGGTTAGAAGGTGAGTAAAATATGAGCTATTGAAAAACGTGTCCTCAAAAGGACGCCTTTGGAGGTGTGTTGGGGCTGTCACACAGCCCCAGTTTCTGCTCCATCCCAGGCTCTTGCTGGCTCTGTTCCCAGTAGTTCTCTTGATGTCCCTGTCCTGTGCTCAGACTGAGCTGGATGTGTTACACTCACCTCACTCACACAAAGGATTAGGAACAGAGAACACCTGCAGGGCCTTGCTGTGCTCCCCTCTCTTTGCTGGCTGAGCAGTTGTTGGTCAGGGTGGGGAGGGCTGACCTGTGGTGTGCTCTGAGCCCCTTCACTCAGTGGCCTTTGCATGGTGCTGTCACTGCTTGTGCACACTTGGGCTGCTGTCCATGCCCTTCTCACCAGCCTGACCTCTGTAATTACACCTTCCTTACCTGGGCTGTGTCTGCACTGTCTCACAGCTCTCTCCCAGAATGGGCCCCAGGGTGCCCAGAGAAGCTGTGGCTGCCCCTGGATCCCTGGCAATGCCCAAGGCCAGGTTGGACAGGGCTTGAGCTCCATTTCCAGGGAGCCCTTGGAGCCTGGGGGTGCTGTGAAAGCCCAAACCTTGCAGGCTCTGGGTTAAGGAACTCTGAAGGAAGCTGGGTTTGGTTGGAGTGGGGCAGTGGGCAATGAGCAGCCTGGGATAGTGGAAGGTGCCTGTGGAATGGATGTGGAATGAGATGGTCCCTGCCAATTTAAATTACTCTGTGACTCTATGAAAACACAACAGTGTCCTCAGTGTCTGTGCTGAGGTGGCACTGCTGGCCCACCTGGAGCCAGGCTGTGGCCCACAGGAGGGTGTGGTGGGAGGGCAGGAGCTCACAAGGGGAGCACGGGTATCTCTGTTCCTCCCCTTAGGAGGGAGGCAGGTAAATCAAACCCTGCTGTTTGTAACCAGCTCTGTGAGCAGAGGGGCTCCAGTGATGGGGCAAGGCCGGCTGCTGTGGGAGGGCTGTCCTGGGGCCAGGCTCGGCCTGTGCATTGTGGAAAGGCTGGGGAACTTTCTGGCTTCCCTTTGGAGGGAGAAAGGACCTCAGTTCCTCATGGGAAACATTGTTCCTGTCTCCTCTCTCCTGTGCTCACCACTAGAGGTCAGCGGCCCAAAGGGAACCGCGGGTGCTGCGGCGGCTCCGGGGCGGTGCTCCAGCCCTGCCGGGCCGTGCCGACAGCCGGCAGTGTGTGAGGAATTGGGCGCTGAGCTTTCCCTGACTGACAGAATAGAGCAACATCGTGATCGAGGGGCAGTGTCATCCAAGAAAACCACATATCATAGGCCAGTTTACAAATGAAAAGTGAGCTCAGCAATGAAATACTCCTGCTGTTCACTGGAAGGAGTCAGTGCTGAGATCAGCGTGGTGTGTGTTTGTACACAGGCAGGGGAAGTTCACTGCTGGCTGTGCCTGGGCTGAGGCAGGATCCAAAGTGCTTTCCCCTCAACCCTCCTGGTGCTCTGCTGGAGCAGGGAGAGGCCTGGCTGTTGGATGTGTTTGTGTTCTGCAGTAACTGTGACTGTGCAGATCAGGTTGCTGTGGCCCAAGTGCCACCCTGATGTGAGGGGCAGCTGCTGTCTGAGCACACACTCACTCACCTGGAGCTGGAAGCTGCAGGTGTTGATCCTTTGAGCCTTTTCCTTGGAGGAGGTGCCAGAGCTGTTCTGCTGTGGGAGGTGAACACTGCCCTCCTGCAGAGGATTAAATCCTGTGGGGGCAAGTGTTGGGGTGGGGCTGAGAGCTGAGCCTGAGTGTGCATAAAGGCACCTCTCTTGAAGTCCTGTCCCCTTTCCAGGCTCTGAGTCTGCACTGAGAGGTTTCCTGTGCCAGGTGAGTAGTTCTCCCTTTGTCCATTTTAGCCATTTTCCCTCTGAGGGAATGCTGAACTGTGTCAAATGGGTGTGACTCTTGTTTTACCCTGAGCTATCCTGTTGTCCTGCAGGACTCCCTGCCCACACAGCCAAGTGCTCTGGGCTTTAGGATCTGATCTAGTCACACACAGGTGAGCAAGTCTGAGAGAAACTTGGGTATCTTCAGGGTTATATCACAGAAAGTTCTTCCTCCTCAGAGTTCCTTGGGTCTGAAATGTGCCTGACACTTTCCAACAGGAGCTCTATGGGTTCTGTGGGTGTTGGGTATTCACCCCTCTGCCTATGGGATGTGGAACAGCAGGTTCTGCCTTGTGCATTGTAGTTAATTTGAGATGCTTTTGGGTCCAGCTTCCATCTCTCCTGCATGGATTGGCTCTTGTGAGACTTGCTAGCAGGTAAGGCAGCTGTGCAGGCACAGATACCAGAATTCCTTATTGTCCTGCCTTTTCTGGGATGGCAGAGTGAGGCTGTGGAGGTGATGGGATCTAATAAATGCTTGCTTACATCTCTGCACGTGATCTTAATTTAATTTTCATCTGTCTTTTGTTGTTTGCCTTGATGGAAATCAAGGCTGAGATTTGTCTTACAGCTTTCCCCCCCCATATTCTGCAGGTTTGTAAAGTGTTGTCAAAGGGCTTGAGGCAGGTACTGGGTTCCTGCAGCCACTTGAACCAGGCAGATGGATTCAGGAGTTCCAGGGGAATGCCAGAACCTCTCTGTTGGGTTGAATTATAGCTATTACAGACTGAGTTAGAGAAGAGATGGATTTTTAAAGAGCTCCCAAGTGTGAAGTTACACAATTCATGGTGATGGTGCTTTCTGCACAGATTCTGAGCCCAAACTGACACAAAGTTGGGTAGATATTGGATATTGTCCTGGTTTAGGACAAATTAGGGGAAGGTCTCCAGAAGGAGCCCCCCAGAAAACAAACCTCCACCACCCCTTCCCCCCCAGCTCTGGGTTTGAGAAGGAATTTCTCGGAGGAGAAGTGGAAAAAACCTATTTATTGACAAATAAACAAAGACACTCCCCAACACAAAGGAAAAGAAAAATACTCAAGCAGTTGCTGTGAGGGGAGGGCACAGAGCTTCTGTTTTCAGGCGTTGAGGACCCCCAGATATTCCCAGGTCAGGCCTGGAGCCGGTCCAGTGATCTTCGGGGGGGGGGAAGGGAGAGAAAGAAAAAAAAGAAAAAAAAATGAAAGCAGCGAAAACCAGCAAAGGAAAAGGAAAAAAAACAAAAGCAAAAGCAAAAAAAAAAACAAAAACAAAAACAAAAAAAAAACAAACCAAAAAACAGCAGCGAAGTAAAGGCAGCAGCAAAGCAAAGCAAAGCCTGCAGCCAAGCCGAGCTAGCAGCCAAAAGCCAAAGCACAAGTAGCCCCACCGCGGCAAAACACCCCACTGGGGCGGGGGGCAGCTGTCAGACATAGCAGTGCAGTACATAGAGATAAAGCTGCACGATTGGGATAGGAGGCACTGTCAACCCAGGACAGATATATATTTAACTATATTAAATGGTAGCTGATCTAACAGCAAATTCCACATGAGTTTATCAAATCTCAAAATACGTGCTGGTGGTTTTTAATGCATTTAACAATGAGGTGGACTTTGGAGTTTTGCAGTTGTGGCTCACTTTGCCCATCCTCCTGAGTTCCTCCCTGATGTGGATTTCTCAGGGAAAGTGAACTCTGATGGTGTTTGTGGCCTGCAAGGTGCCATTAATCACAGGGACACCAGTTCTGAGTGTGGATTATCTCCCCCAGCTGAGAGATCAGCTGAAAGATGACAGATCTGTAGATGACAGATCCATCTGCACTCCTTCCCAGGGAATGGAATGACTTTATTAACCTTGACATTTATAAACTTCAGGCATGAGTAATAGCAATAATAATATCCTTATTCCTTGTTTGATGGGTTTGGAAGCAATCAAACGAGTGTATTTTGTTGACACAATTTTGAGATTAATGCTGATGTTTTCTACAACAAGCAGTGTAATGGTGCTGATAGGCTCATTTGCAATGTAAAGAGAGAGAGGGGAGTGATTGGAACACACTGAGAGTTTCCAGGAGCCAAACCCTGCCCCTGAGTGTTCAGTTTGTGTCCCTCTGTATCCCTGGGCCCCTTTGGCACTGCTCCCTGAAAAGTCACCCTGGGTTAGCCATTGGAAATCCCACTCCTTCCAGCATTTCCTGGGAGCCTGGGGCTGCTGTGGAAGCCCAAACCTTGCAGGGTCTGGGTTAAGAAACTCTGAAGGAAGCTGGGTTTGGTTGGAGTGGGGCATTGGGCAATGAGATATTTAAGGCCTAAGGTTTACAGACCAAGGGTCATATACAACTTTGTGCTACAGCTGGGAACTTTTTAAAGGAGAAGAGAATAGTCAGTGATATGTTAACCAAATGGAACAAAATTTGGGTATGTAACTTTCAGTTAAAACTGACATGGACAACTCCAAATACTTCAGTTTTTAACGGGTGAAGGATTCCTTCATAAGAAATATGCCTTTATCTGCAGCAGCTGCTCTGGACCAGATTCTGACCTGTGCCACTCTGGCTCAGAATTCAGTGTGAGCCTACATTTTAAAATGAGATTTAAGAAATTTAATTTAACTTCTTGGGGACAACTTGTCTTTAACAGCAGGATTTGCCATAGGGACACTTCACCCTTCTCCTTTCCTGGGTTCAAATCTTTTTTCTCTAAACCCTGGCTAATGGAAGGGATTACAATTGCTAAACAAAATGACAAGAGATTTTGAGGCTATACCCCCAAAATAACTGTAATGTAACCTGTGTTACAGGTTACATGTGGTGTGGAAGTGACTTCCTTGGTAAAGGCATTTGAGAGCTCTGAGTGTTTATTTGCAGCCTTTTCCTGACCACATCCCTTGGTGGGGATGGTCAGGACTGACCCTGCAGCAGCACAGCCCTCCTGCTCACCATTTCTCATCAATTTGTGCTGCATTTCTCAGGTGGTTTTCTTTCTGTTGTGCATTTTTTAAGTTTCCTGCCTGTCTAATGAAGGATTTGGGCAGACTTCCCCAGATTCTACAAATCAGTGCAGCAGAGCCCCTCTGTTCTGGAGCCAGGCTGGGAGAGCTGTTCACTGGAGAGGAGAAGCTCCAGGGAGAGCTCAGAGCCCCTGCCAGGGCCTAAAGGGGCTCCAGGAGAGCTGGAGGGACTGGGGACAAGGGATGGAGGGACAGGACACAGGGAATGGGATCAAACTGACAGAGAATGGGTTTAGGTTGGATGTTGGGCAGGAATTGCTCCCTGGGAGGGTGAGCAGGCCCTGGCTCAGGGTGCCCAGAGCAGCTGTGGCTGCCCCTGGATCCCTGGCAGTGCCCAAGGCCAGGCTGGACATTGGGGCTTGGAGCAGCCTGGGACAGTGGGAGGTGTCCCTGCCCATGGCAGGGGTGGCACTGGATGGGCTGTAAGGTCACTTCCAACCCAGACCATTCCAAGATTGTGTTTTTTTTTGACCACTTGAAAAATTGCTGTTGAAATGAAATGTTCTTGTAGTCCTGAACTCCATGGAGAAGAAAGAAATGGAGTAGGGAAGTCTCTACAGAGGCATTTAAAAAAGAATCTGCAAAAGGTGGCAGGAGTGTGGAAGGATGTGTGCTGCCTACTCTGCGTGTGAGAGAGCAGAAGAGACTAAATGGAAAATATTACTGGTTTGAATTTGGGCATTTTGGACACTTGTTAAACTGAGTTAACTGAGTTTCAGCTGGGATTTTTGTAGCACAGAAGAAATAAATAAAATGTGAAAATATGGCTCAGTTTTCAAGTAGTCCCTTTTGGGTGGACACAGACACATTGTTAGTTTTGACTCCTTTGGTGCCTTTGAAAATCAATCTTCCTGGCTTGTCCAAGGAAGTCTCCCAAATCAAACAAACCCTGGCAGGCTCCCTCAACAGTGTGTGAGTTGGAGCTGTGCTTCAGCAGCACCTTGTAAAAGCTGCCCTAGAGCAGAGCAGTGCAGCTCTCTGAACCCCCCTGCAGATACAGTGGAAAGGTGTGATCTTGGGAGGTTTCTTGTCCTCGAGGACCTGGGCTGATGTTGAACCTACAAGAAAATGACGTTGGTGGGCTCATTTTTACCTCTGCATTTCATGGAAGATGTTCAGTGCCCTTTCAAGCTGATGCACTTGGGTGGCAGCATAAGCTCCTGTCACTGATTGTCTGCAGGAGTTTGGGATTTAAAATGCTGCTGTAAATGTTCAGAAATCTCAGCACTGACTTTTCAGAAAAAGGAAGTGGAAAATTCCCTCTGTGAGGATGGAGCTGCAGGTCTGTTTTCCTTTGTTTAGGGGGGAGCTGGGAGCTGCTGCCTCAGGATAACACCAGGGACCTTCTGTGATCCTACAGCACAGGGAGGGAGATTGGGGCTTCACTTCCTTATTTAAAATTCACAGGAGTTTCTACACTGGGAGAGAAAAGTCCTGTTTCTGAATTTGGGGTTTTTTTGGTATCAGTTAGAACTTCTCAGGGACTTTCCCCATTTTGAAGGGAACCTACAAGGAGGATGGAGTGCCAGGACTCAGGCAATGGCTTCCCACTGCCAGAGGGCAGGGCTGGATGGGATGTTGGGCAGGAATTGTTCCGTGGGAGGGTGGGCAAGCCCTGGTACAGGGTGCCCAGAGCAGCTGTGGCTGCCCCTGGATCTCTGGCAGTGCCCAAGGCCAGGCTGGACACTGGTGTGGGGGAACAGGGTGAGCTTTAGGGGTGATCTCCCAATTCATTCCATCATTGTGTGACTTTAGGGCCACTTTTTGAGAGCACCTGCCCCAATTTTCCCTTCTGCCCCAGGCAGCTGATGTTTCAGCCATGGCCAGGTTCCCATCCCAACTCCTTGTGCTGCTCTCAGCTCTTTGTGCTTCACTGGGCAGTGCTGGGCTGGGTGTCTAGCCTGTGATTAGACTCTGACAGCTGTTTTTAATAAGATTTTTCCATCTGTTGGGCTGTTTGCTGGTTCACAGCTTGCTCCCTCTCAGTTCTCAGTTCTCCTCTGTGCTGCAGGAGCTCCAGGCCATCTCTGCTGCTGACTGACAGCAGCGAGGGCTGGGGTGCTGTGGGATTGACAGGGTGCTCATCCCTGGGCTCAGCAAGTTGCAGCTCTGTCTGTGCCTGTCACGGCTGAGTTGTGACAGCCACAGCTGTGTTCCTGCAGGAGGACAGTCCCACAGTGCATCCTGTGCTTGTTTTCAGGGGTGTCTTTGTGGGGTTCCCTGTCCCCTTTTTCCCATGTGTTTCCAGGAAGGCTGTTTGTAAGGAAAAGAGTGCCATACCTGGTGTCCCATCAGCTCCCCAAATCCCCATGAGGTTGCTGTCAGAGATGCTCCTGCCACATGAGGCTGAGTGAGGGAGGAGCTGCCAGCATTGCTGCCTGTCTTGCTGCCCGTGGGGCATTGCTTCCAGAGCTCTGCTCTGTGAACTTTAACTCTCCTTCATGTAATTCATGAACTTTAACAGTTCATTCCCCAGCCCCTGGGGAAGTGTTGTTAATCCTTCTTGCTGCCAGGCAGCCTTTCCTGACAGCCTGGCCAGTGTTCCCTCAGAGCTGTTCTGTTAGTGCTGGCTCCAGCCCTGGTGTGTTTCTGTTTGCTTAGTGCTTGTGCTTTTCATTTGGGAAAAGGTCCTGGAGCTTGGAGATGGATGAGGCTGTAAATCGTGGCGAGACCAGGGGTTCCCTTTGTCTGACCACTGGGAGGTTAAACAGGAAAGTTGAGTCATAATTGGGTGTAAATTTTTTTTCTGGAGTAAAAGCCTTTGGGGGAGTGTTTTTTTCCCCTGCCATGGTGCATTAGTAAATAGAGCCACGAGGCTAAAAGTGCTGAATTAATTTAGGGAATCATGGAATGGTTTGGATGTGAAGGGACCTTAAAGCTCATCTTGTTCCATGAGCAGGGACACCTTTCACTGTCCCAGGCTGCTCCAAGCCCTGTCCAGCCTGGCCTTGGACACTTCCAGGGATCCAGGGGCAGCCACAGCTTCTTTGGGCACCCTGTGCCAGGGCCTCAGCACCCTCACAGGAAACAATTTCTCCTTAATATCTAACCCTAATTTCTCCTCTGTCAGATTGAACCTGTTGTTTCTTGTCCTGTCCCTCCAGTTCCTGATGCAGGGTCCCTCTGTGCCTTCCCTGTGTCCCCTCCAGACCATGGGAGGTGCTCTGAGGTCTCCACACAACCTCCTCTTCCCTAAGCTGAACAGCCACAACTTTCTCAGCCTTTGTGTGGAGTTTTGATGCCTTTTTTATTTTTCTCCCCCCTGCACTATCAGTTTGAGGAGTGTTTGATGGATAAAGTAGGAAACACAGGGATGTCACCTGGAGAGCACTTCAGAGAGGAGGACAAGTGGCAGTGGCACATCCTGGTGCTCACCTTTGGGGGTGGCTGGGGCTGAGTTTGGAAGGCAGATTTGGAGGAAGCCCTTTGAAACACGAGCACTGGGATTTGTCCTGGGGCAGGGAATGCTGAGGCCCTCACTTGTGTCAGGAGCTCTTGGTCCATGGGAGCTGTGTGTTTTCCTTGCCTTGGGAATGTGCTGCCTCTGCCTGTTGTGCTGCCTGTGTGAGAGGGAAAGGGAAGGGATTCCTTTTTCCCTCAGCTGCAGAGGAGGGGATCATACCTGAGGTTCTGCCTTTATTCACAACCAAACCTCTCCAGCCTGCAGCAGAGCTGTGCTGAGCCTTCCAAGGAACTGGGGTGTGTCCAGAGGTTTTCCTCATCTCTGGGCTCACTCCTTTGTGAGCTGCACCTCCTGTTTTTGGCAATGAAGGGCCTGAAAAGCTGGCTCTTGTCACTGCTTGCTTGATTTGTTATGGAAAGACAGTGATTTGCCTTGGATTTACTGCAGGGCTTTCTACTAAATAACCACAACGGGAGAAGTTTGCTCTGTGCAAATTTAACTTTTTTTCCCTCCTCTCCAACCCTCAGCAACACATCTGAAAGGTTTATTAAGCAAATAAGTAAAAATCCTTGTGCAGTGAATTCCATTTCCCAGCAGAAGTTTGTGCAGCCAATCCCCTGCCAGAGTGAACAGGTTAGGTATGGCAAGGCAGAGAAAAACAAAGCATGGTTTTGTTTACAGGCTCTCACATCAGGGTGTGGGCAGGGACAATTGTGATCCTCTCTGTGAGGGGAAAATGAACTGTATTTCTGCCCTGCCAGGAAGGAACTGGATGTTGCTCTATTGAGGTGCTTTTCTCAGGTGCTGCAGTGACAGGGAGGTAGAAATGCAAATGTTTTCCATGCAAGAAGTACTTTGTCTGTGTTTGGAGGCTCTCTTGAATGGGGTCTCTCATTTGTAGTTAAATCAGTGGCTGCATTTTTCATATTAGGATATTCTCCATAGTGGAGTTCTTTTGGGAGGATTGACCTGGCATGAGGTGGTTGAGCACAGGCCTGTGGTGTCCATGTTCAAATCCTGCTCAGGACTTTGAGGGGCTCCCAAATCACAGCATCAGGGAGTGATTTTGGTGGGAAGGGACCCTAAAGCTCTTTTGGTTCCACTCCCCTGCCATGGTTCCTCCAGCCCAGGTCTCAGTCTGTGCTAAGGAAGGGCCTTGCCTGAGGCTTGGGTTAAGTGATGGCTTGTGGCAGGACAAGCTCTTTATTTAACACTTGGAAGATGAAGTTCTTGTCTGTTTTCTCCTTCCTCCCTTATGCATGAAGCTTTCCCAGCAATATTAATATTTTACTGTTGAAGAGTCTTGCTGATAAATTAAGATCAAGGCTCAAGAAATGAGCTTTAAAACCCACTAAATGACAATTAATTATTAGATGTAGGCTTCCAGGGGAGTCTTGATGTATTACAGAAACCAATGAAGTCCTGCTTAAAGGCTCAGGAAGCTGAGTGGAAGGAAGTAGAAGGTGGATACAGCTTTCTCCTTCAGAAAGGACCATGTTCTGGTACTGATTGTTGAAAAATACATTTCTGAACAGCATCTCTGAGACTGTGGGCACAGTTTTATCCAAAACGAGTAGGGAAGGTAATAATCTCTGTCCCTGAATGTTTTGTTCTCCTATTTCCTTCTCAAGTGTTTATTAGGAGCTCTGTTTCGTGCTTGAACCTCTGTGTGTGTGGGATTTAATATTTAAATTTATTTTTCTTTGGAGGCACCTTTTATTTTGTGTGATGTTGCTCAGGTCAGACCCAGTCTGTTTGTGTGCAGGAGCAGCCAGACTCCTCTCCCTGTTTGTGAAGAGTAGTTTGGCCAGTCAGAAGCTCTGGTTTCCTTAGTGAAACTGACAGTTGGTGGGGAAACTCAAACTGGGAGCATTTCCTTTAACTTTTCCCTGGCTTTGGCACAAAAGAGGCTTGGATGTGAAACAGCCTCAGTGTTGTCAAGACAAAATGTCCTCTGCTGGTTTTTGTTTGTTGTTTATCCATAACTCCTCCAATAAAAGCCATAAAGGACTGACAGATTACAAGTTGCATGAAATACCCAAGTAATTATTTCCACTTTGATGCTTCTTTGTGCAGACATGAAACAATAAATACCCATAAAGTCTCAGCAGTGACACTCACACAGCAGGGGAGTCACCACTTGTTACGTGCCAGGATTTGCTTCTCCTGCCTGTGACTTTATGCCAATGTCTGGAACTCCTGCCCAGGGCTTAGCTGTGTGTGGAATGGGGTCTCTCATTTGTAATTAAATCAGTGGCTGCATTTTTAATATTAGGATATGCTCCATAGTGGAGACTTAGTTCTTCTGGGAGGATTGACCTGGCCTCAGATGGTCGAGCACAGGCCTGTGGTGTCCATGGGAGCTGTCCACGTTTAAATCCTGCTCAGGACTTTGAGGGGCTCCCAAATCACAGCATCAGGGAGTGATTTTGGTGGGAAGGGACCCTAAAGCTCTTTTGGTTCCACTCCCCTGCCATGGTTCCTCCAGCCCAGGTCTCAGTCTGTGCTAAGGAAGGGCCTTGCCTGAGGCTTGGGTTAAGTGATGGCTTGTGGCAGGACAAGCTCTTTATTTAACACTTGGAAGATGAAGTTCTTGTCTGTTTTCTCCTTCCTCCCTTATGCATGAAGCTTTCCCAGCAATATTAATATTTTACTGTTGAAGAGTCTTGCTGATAAATTAAGATCAAGGCCAGACTTCCATGGGCTGCTGCTGGAGGGGGCTGTGGGACAGGGGGAGCAGCCTTTTCCTGCAGGCCTTTGTGTTGGCTGAATTTTGGTGGTGCATGTGGCTGCAGCTTCAGGGCTCCTCTTGGGTTTTGGTTTCTCTCTGACCCGAGATTCAGGTGGTGGTTCGAGTGAGACTTTTTTGCCCTCTGAAGGCTCTGAGTCTGGCACGAGAATGAACTGGAGTCTTCAGGTCTTGTTGTTTCTGGGTTTCTCGTGTGTTTATTAATTCTTATCTTATAATTTTCTCTGTGCCCGGCCGAGATGTTCACAGCAGCTCAGACACAGGTGACTCCCCCTGTGATGGGAGGTCACTGCCTCTTATACAGATAATTATGTACTTATTATTTACA
>JANPWX010000299.1:0-97869 GCA_024734555.1 Trochalopteron elliotii
GTTGTTTTGCAGAGAGAACATCCTCTGACTGTCTTGGTTTTCTCATTCTGTGTCCACCAGGCATCCCATACTCACGATGCCATCACTGAGGCTGCCCAGCTGATGAAGGAGGCTGTGGATGACATCATGGTCACTTTAAACGAAGCTGCAAGTGAAGTTGGCATGGTTGGAGGTATGGTAGACTCGATTGCAGAGGCAATGACCAAGGTGAGCATAGAAGTTGACCCCTTTCTCACTTTGTGTTTGAAAGCTGATCCATGTTGCAGGGCTTTGGACAAACTGGTGCTGATTCAGTGGTCAGTCATGAAATGTCACAGGGAACCTGAAGATTATTTGATTTTGCATATTGTAAAATAAAACTGATGTGAGCCATGGTGCTCATGTTTAATGTTTACAATCTATGTGGTACCTGTCAGTAGAATTCCTACAAAATAGTTTGTTCAGTAGTATTCTGGCATTTAACTATCATCTTAGGTCAAATGACATCTTATTTTTGCTTCCTTTTTTCCCCTTATATTTCATGTTAGTGTCTTAAATGAACAGCAGGGCAACCTTGAAGCAAGTTACTTTCAGAGAAGATGATATCCAAACTTGAAATGCTGTGCTGTACTTCGTAATGCATTCTACTGAAGGTGTATAGTTGCAAACTTTGCCTGAGTTCAGTCCAAATATTTGGCTCTTCCTATTCTGACTTAAAAGATTGAAGACTTTAGCACATAAAGAAATCTTACATGATCTTCTGGCATGAACATTTTGGTTTGTAGCTGTTGCACCTTCCTTTCTCTATTAGCTGAGAAGAGCAGATTGTTTGACCTTGCATGAGAAGCAAACCTCATGCTCAAAAACTTTGCACTTTACATTCTCTGCCTCTTCCATGCTCAAGTATTTGCTGAGCTTCTCTGTACATCCTGGTGCACTATTTTCACTTGCATATCTTGAGAGAGAGGAGATCATAGAATTGAATATATAACACAATTTTCCTATTGCCTGTAAAGTATGCTGTTTATTGTGCCTTTTTAATGCTGTGTTTTTTCCCTCTGTCTTGCAGCTGGATGAAGGTACACCTCCAGATCCAAAAGGAACTTTTGTTGATTATCAGACCACTGTGGTGAAATATTCCAAAGCCATTGCTGTTACAGCACAGGAAATGGTAAGAAATTACCTTTACAGGGTCCAAACTCTGTGTACACAAGGAACATGGAATTATTTGCACAGTGTTGAGACACTTTTGATCATCAAATTTTTAATCACCTTATCTCTTTTGGGGTAAAGGAGTAAAAGGAGTGATGATTTTGTCAATTTAACTCTTGCATCTTAGTGGTGTGATCATAGAGGGATCCTCTACAGGAGGAGCTCTGAATTGAATTGTGGCTCTTATGCACAAAAGCTCTTTATTTGGCTCATTTTGGAGGAGAAATAAAAGGAAAACCACATGCTTTTTCATCGGCCCATTTAACTCAGCTAAAATGCCACCTTTTGTTTATCAGTGATTTCAGGATACTCTTTCACACTTACTGTTTCATGTAGCCAGTGAAATAACATCAGTGTTTTCAGAGGCCTATAATGCTTAATGAATGAATGCAGATCAACATCCCACACTGTGCTTTTCTTTCATTTCTATGACTCACCTGGGTTTTAAAAAGGAAAAAAGTGACACCTGTTGAATTGAGATTTTTCTTGACTTGTGTTTCACAGTAATGTGTAATGTGTTTTTCCTTGGAACACTACTGTGGTTGCTAATTTGTTATTGAGAGAGTTGAGGTGGCTGTTCATGAGTGCTAGCAGATAGGATTTTTCACAAAGTCAATTGCTCTTTTGCTTGCAAGCAATTGCTTGCAGTCAAGACAGGTCCATGATTCTGCTATCTATGACAGTAGAAATTTGTCTAAAACTAGTTTTGTCCCAAGGATGGAGCTCCGTTGTTTTTACTTACATTAATTTGAGACAGAAGAACTATCTCTGTTAAAAGGTAGGAATTTTCTAAAGAGAGATTCAGTTATTTATACTGACATTCTACTGAGACATTCTGTGTCATCCTGCCTATTTCTTCTCCATCCTGTTCCCTCATCTTAGATGGGTTTTGCATTGGTCCTCACATTTTTTCCATTTCCATCCTTCCATGTCTCAGCTGAGGCTGATGGGGATTATCTCACCTTCGACAAAATAAGGTGGCTGTGACACACAAACCCCACTTTCCTTCCCAGTGTGAATAACTGTCCCTGGCCAATGGCCCCTGTGTGTCAAAGAGTGAAGTATTTGGCTCTAACTACTGCTCTTTGAATTCCTCCTTATGTGCAGCAACTGCCCAGTTGCCATGACTCTAATAAAGCATGTCTGCTTGAGTTTCCTCTGGAATTCTTGCTGGAGGACACATCTCTTCCATGGCAAGCGGGTTACTCCATTTTATCAGCGTGGCCAAACAGATGAGTGTGCTTCTAATCTGGGGTGTATTAACAAGTTATTCTCATGCCTGTCAATTGTCTTTTTCTCTTGCCTGTGTTCTTTTTTCAGATGACTAAGTCGGTTACTAACCCGGAGGAGCTGGGAGGACTTGCGTCGCAAATGACCAATGACTATGGGCATTTGGCCCTGCAGGGCCGAATGGCTGCGGCTACGGCAGAACCAGAGGAGGTCTGCACCTCTTAGACCTCTTTGTCCTCTGTACACGGTGCTGTTAACAAGGGTGTTCTTTTACTGTGAAGAACACAGTAAAGGTGACAAGCCTTGTTGTAAGAATTGCCCAATCAAAGAGCAGAAACCCTTTGTCAAAACCTCTGTCTGGCTTTAGAAAGAAACAGCTGGGGATAAAAGTGGATAATTCCATAGACGACAGTAGAACCTCCTAAATTACTTCGGGCTTTCACTTACAGGCAACTTGCAAATACAAAGAAAACTCTTAAAAGTCTTACCTTGTTACTATGTGACTTTCCTTTGATCTTGCATGTTTTGACAAGTTGCAAATACATATATGCTTTTTTTAGCTTGCCTGTAAGTGATTTTAAGTATATCTTCCTATCTTGAAAGTGAGATTCATGCAAGCAGTTGGAGCACAAGTCTTTTGCTGAAGGACATCCTCCATAGCTCAGAGGTGGAATGTGATATGGGAGAAGCATCTTACTTGCCTTGTGCAACCTCAGTTGCATTAACCTGTTTTGGGAAATGCTGCATCTTCTCTGAGCACAACTGCACCAACTGCCCTTTAACCCCTCTCTTCTTACTAGAGCATAGACAAACTTTGTCAAGATGGGCTAAGAGGGTATCTCACTTTCTCCAGATGTATCGGATTATCTACATAAAAGTCCTTTAAAGAGTTTTTGACTTTGTGCCTTACACATCCTGCTGATGCACTTAAATGTTTTGTGCTCAGCAGCTATGTGAAAAGCAGTAGCTTGCACTTGGCTTGATACTGTTAAGTTGAATTAGCATTTCTGCATGTTACTTTGTGCCTGAGGTTAAAATACTCACTTGTGATACTAATGGCTGTGATTCCTGCTCATGTATTAATCCCAAATCACACCAGAATGATGGCATACATGCAGGAACTATAACTATCATGTTTCAAAACAGGGACCACACATCTTAGGCTGTAGGATTATTAACGAATCAGAAGCCATAGTGGCAGGATTTTCCCCATTTCAGTGCTCCACATGGACATGGTGGATTCTGGAGAGTGAAGACTGTGCGAGGTTCAAAACCAAGCAAAGAGAATCACATACTGACATACTTTTTGACCCAGTTTCAGCAGTGTACAGTACCATGTGCTTTTTACCTGTTGCACATACCTCGAGTACAGCTCACGCTGACAGGGCAGTTCTGGATGATGTAGTGTTGTTTAAATGTGAAGCTGTATGTGCTTCAGTTATGTCCAATTGATTCAGGTGCCTGCCTTACCCCTTTTCTTCCCTGGCCTCTGGGTCGTTCCTGCCCTGTTGCATCAGGGAGCCTTTTATAGCGTTGTGCTTCATGTGTAGATGGAATTACAGCTGTGGTTTTTTCTGATCTTTCCAGAGAATATAGTGGTAGGCAAAGTATTGGTATTCACCAGAGACACTGTGTTTCCATTACTGTTGACACAGTGTATCAGCACCACATCTATTGATTTGCTTTCTTCTTTCTTTCTTTTTCCCTGTGCCTCCTGTACCGCCTAGATCGGGTTCCAGATCAGGACTCGGGTGCAGGAACTTGGCCATGGGTGTATCTTTCTTGTGCAAAAAGCTGGAGCTCTCCAGATTTGCCCTACAGACAGCTACACCAAAAGGGAGTTGATAGAATGTGCTCGTGCTGTCACAGAAAAGGTAAGACAGTTTTCCTTGTTCCCCCGTGGTGTTTGTCTACCAAGCTTCCACTGGGAGTAAACCAGTCAAACTGGATTCAGGAAACTTTTTCTTAACTTTGCATAGTAGTACAGTACAGTCTGAATTACCCAAAGGTCTTCATTTTCCTCTAAGATTTCAGTGTTCATGTGCTGGATTAGCCCATGATTAGTCCTTCCTCAGGCCTTGCAATAAAACTTCAACCTCCTATCAGAGAGAGATTGGTCCAAAACAATATCCTAAGATGTGAGAGGGCCCTTGTGCCTTAGGAGGCATTCCCTGGCCACAGTGACTGTGAGGTTGGCAGTGACATGTGGTTTCATGTAGCAATGTCCTCCCGTTGTAGGACAGGGCCAAAGTAATTGCCTACAACTGCATCTTCAAACTCTGTGGGGCTTCTTGTTCCTTGGAAATATCCCCTTCAAATAAATGGCCTGGGTAGTTTTGTTGAACCTTTTTGATGGCATCTCTCTCCTTTTGTTGGACATGAACATTGAGAGTTGGTGCCAGTGGCTTTCAGATTTCACCAAACACCATTGGTCCAGCCTGTGTTCATGTGCTCTCAGCTGTACCAGTTTCATGATGTATCCCAGGAGTAGTGACAATTCCAAGTTTAGGCAGGGGTAGACAGTACCTTGTAAGTAAAGTTAAAGCTGAAAGAGTAGTAATGATTCAAAGGACCGACTTTGTTTTGATGACCACCTTGTTGCTTTGTCTAGGTCTCCTTGGTTCTGTCTGCCCTTCAGGCAGGAAACAAAGGCACACAAGCCTGTATTACTGCAGCCAGTGCTGTGTCTGGGATAATTGCAGATCTGGACACGACTATCATGTTTGCTACTGCTGGAACCCTTAATGCTGAGAACAATGAATCATTTGCAGATCACAGGTCAGTGTTGCTGTAAAAGAGGGAAGAGTGCATGCCCAGGGGAACAGTGGAACCTGCAGAAGAGACTGGGACATGGGGATAAATTTTTACCTTTTTGGATTCCTGTGAATGAAATCGAATGAGACAGGGGAGTGAGAAGAGAAATAGGAAACCTGGGATTTGACTTGTTTGTGAACTGGATAATCAAAATTATTTCTTCTTTTACCCAGATGTTGCTTTGGATTTGTTGTCCTGACATGTCAAAACACACATAGGGGTGGGAAGGGGTGGGGAACCCTGAGGAGGACACACTTTGTTCCTGTTGCCATTCTTTCTTCTACCTTCCTCACCCATGATTACTTTAGTTTTTCTTACAATATGCTGATTAATATGGACATTCAACAGCTGGTACTTCTCTCACAGCATGGGCAGATTTTCTTTTAGTATTCTAATACAATGCTCTCCAATGCTACTGCCCAATCTATTTCTTTTCAAGATGGGCTCATTTTATTACACTGCCCTGCATTTGCCCCAGATGCTCTGCTGCTGTTTTAATAGTTGGTTTGCATTTTTTTTAACTTACACCCTTGACCTGTGTTATGTTATGAATGGACACTGATGATTTATATCAGCTCTTTTGTGTAGCTGTTAGTCACCATAACATTCGAAAACACATTTTTCCCTTCTCCTTTTCCACTCCTTCCCTGCTTCCTCTTCTTTTGCTACAGGGAAAATATCCTGAAAACAGCAAAAGCTTTAGTTGAAGACACAAAATTGTTGGTTTCTGGCGCTGCCTCAAGTCAGGACAAACTGGCCCAAGCAGCTCAGTCATCAGCTAACACCATCACTCAACTTGCTGAGGTAGTAAAATTGGGAGCAGCTAGCTTGGGATCTGATGATCCTGAAACACAGGTAAAATGTTTTAAGACTTTCTGATACTTTTACAGAGAACAGTTCTCATTTGATAGAACTTTGTGTGACTTGTGCTTTTAAGCAACACAATATGGTTCATCTCCTCTGGGACTTCTCTGGGTTTACTCAGATACCACTTGTTTAGAATACAGTCAAGAGGCTCAAGCATTGAGTGGAACTAGTCAGGCCTTTGTGTAACCCTTCTGCTTTTATTTCACTGCTGTGTTCCAGCTGGGATGCTTCTGGCAAAGTATTTGGCTCATTTTTACTAACTTGGGATTGGAACTCTGGCTCATCCCATTTTTGTTCTGAAGAGCTTGCAGCTCATTAAAGCTGCTTATCCAGCTTATGTCTGGGCTGTGCTCTGTATTATTTGTGTAGGCTGACAAACTCTTTGACATTCTCCAGCTAGATCTGTCTTGTTTTTCAATTAATTCTGCAACTTTTCTGTATGGATTTTCCCTAATATTTCTTCAGTTGTTTGTTTGGATCTCAGTGAAATGGAGACTGGCAGGCATATTTCAGGTGTTTGAAAAGCATAGATTTTTTTCAGCTGTGTTCTAAAAATCACACCCTCATGCAGACCCCCTTTATTGCCTGAGCCTTACAGCTCTTTCTTATTCCATAGGTTGTTCTGATCAATGCTATCAAGGATGTTGCAAAGGCCCTTTCTGATCTCATTGGTGCTACCAAAGGAGCTGCCAGCAAACCAGCAGATGATCCATCCATGTACCAGCTGAAAGGTGCTGCCAAGGTAAAACCTTATTCTTAAATTTTATTTGAAAGTGTTTGTGCAATCACATTTGATAAACACGTGGAACTTTGACTTCAGCAATTTCTGATTGCCTCATTTCTTTACTTCTTTAATTATCATGGTGTCATGGCCAACAAGGGTTGGTATTTAGTCCTGTAACAAGTAGAATTCATGAAGTCTCTTAGTTCCTATTAGAAGTGACAATGCTTCTCAGCTGAGTTTGCTTTGCTTCATACCCTGCAACCTCTGAAAACAGGAGGAAGGATTCACATGTTATTGTCTTCACTTCTCTCTTCTTCAGGTGATGGTAACAAATGTCACATCCCTCTTGAAGACTGTTAAAGCAGTAGAAGATGAAGCTACTCGAGGGACAAGAGCCCTTGAGGCCACAATTGAGTACATCAAACAGGAGCTCACGGTACAGAACTAAATAGTTGTAGTGGCTTTTCAAGTATGTCCTTATACAAAGCTGGCAGCAACTGCTTCTTTTTCCTTTAGACCCTAAGCTTTCAGTACAGATACTATTTTCTAATCTGATGCTGTTCACTTTTTTTTTTGATCTTAGCTTTGGTAGTGTCTCCTCAGCATCACTCTCATACTGTGTCTGCAGTTTAAACTTGTTTCTATTTTTCCCTTATTATGAAGGAAATGTGATACATGGCCTGCTATTGATATTCTGTGTAAGCAGGAATTAATGAGGGTGTGGAATTTTCTCCCAGATTAGGTGTTTACACCATGACAATTGTTTTCCTTCCTCTTTAAGACATAAAAGTATAGTTAGGGGGATTTTTTTACTAGCATAGTAGTGAGTGATATAAATTAATACCTGCATGTTTGTGAAGAAGTCTGATTTTCTCCTTCCTTTACTTACAGTCTATTTTTGTAAAAAAAGCCCTGTAGACACAGTCTTCAGCAGGAAATGCTTTGTTGTATAGGCTGTGGATTAGCAATTCTTACACCATAACTGCACCGTGGCACCATTTTGTCTTGTCAAATGCTCTCTATCAAACATCTGGTTCTCACTGTGTGAGCAAAGCTCTTGTAGTGAGGAAATTTATTTTAAATTATTTTCTTTTTAAATATCTGTTTATAGTCATTGGGAATACATATGGCAGTCATAAAACCTCCTGATCTGGCACCTGATCAGGCATGTTCTGTACAATATCTCTCAAATTACTGTTGTCTATCCTCATGAAGACTTGCTGTTACACCCCATCCTGTAACTCTGAGCTAAAACCTGTTCAGATCTGTCACTGGAGGATTGTGCATTAGCACATCTTTCTCAGTTTGGTTGGTATCTGTTTGAAATGTTCCTCTTGCTTTTGTCAGCATTGCTAAGGGATGGACCTGTAGTTGTGGTGTTGTCATCTCATTCATGGGGAGAACAGAGGGTGGCAAATAGGTACTTAAGAAAATGTGTCAGGCTTGATCTGGAATTCCAGGGGCTGACTCTGAGCAACACTGAGGGATGTCTTCACATGTATAACCAGAATTCATTTTTGAACATCACTTCTATTTCTGGAGAGAGGAAGTGAAAAACTGATTAACTGGGAGCACAGGATAGACCAGGGTCATTTTTGTCCAGACATTTGCATTCTGAAACCACTGGCCTGCTTAGGTTGTACTGTGTGTGGTCAAGAAACCTCCTGATTAATTGTGCACTCCAAATTGCCCCTGCACAGTATAAGAAAGGCAAGCAAATACAGAATAAAGCTCAGGAAAAGAAGATACGTGATCAAATAAGATTGTGTGGTTCTTGTTACCTACATCTTCCCACAGTTCCTGTATTCCAGAATTCATGTATTGTCAGGTAATTTGAACTATTTTCACATGATTCACCCTGCAAAATTATATCTTTAGGTTTCTAAGGGAGACTAAATATAGCTTAAGAGACAACGCTCCACCTCTGCTTTTTTAAGACACATTGAATATTTTAGTGGTGATGTTCTCAGTCTCTACTGCTCTGTGCTACCAACAAGTACTTGACAGGATCCAGCCTTTGCAGGAGAAGGATCTCCTCATGTCAGCAGACCAGCCTAAACAGCAGTCAGGATGAGAAAAGAATGCAATGAAAGGAACAGTAATTCTTTTCATCCAGGAAGGCTCTGAACAGCTGCCTGTTAACTGTCATGTGGGTAGTTAAATGCAGATGAGATGAATGGGTTAACGCTTTTTATTGTCTCCTTCCCTCAGCTTATCGTTTCTCTCTGGTGTCTGTAGGTGAGCAGGCTTATCAGGTCCAGGCCCATGACAAGCCGCAGTGATACCCAAGTACTCCAAATACGTTTCTAATTTCCTGCTGTTGGAAGGCTGCTTCCATTTGCTGTTTCTTTCTCATGGTTGCTCTGCTTTGACTGGACTTTCCTTCTGCTTTCACTTTTAGGTGTTTCAGTCGAGCGAGGTCCCAGAAAAGACCTCATCACCTGAAGAATCCATCCGGATGACGAAAGGGATCACCATGGCAACTGCCAAAGCTGTGGCGGCTGGGAACTCGTGCAGGCAGGAGGATGTGATTGCCACAGCAAATCTGAGCCGCAAAGCAGTGTCTGACATGCTGACAGCTTGTAAGGTAAGGATTCCCTTCCTTGCCTAACACTGATCTTTTGGTGTTTGTGTGCCTCTAAATCCATAGGGCATGATATATTTTGTTCAGCTTTCTGCTTTTCGTATGAGAAAGTTAATGGGTAAGATAATTTTAAGGGAACCTCTCTCAGAAAGGATTTTTTTTTTTTTTGTGCCACGCACACTCAGCACTAATTTTCACTCTTTTCTTTTTGTGAAAATTAGTAATTTTATTTGAGCTGTAATTTCCTGGCTTCCAGTCAGAAGAGAAACAATCTGTGCAAATAGCAGAATATATAAATATTCCTGTGGTCACAAATATAATTTCAATATTCCTAGAACTGTGAAAGAAATCACTCTGTATCTTTAGTAGTTCTTTTCCCCCTGACTAAATCTGTTGGTTTGCTCAATTTTTTTCGTGCTTTTCAAAAATGTGTGCAATTTTTATTGCAAATTTTTTATTAAAATAACTGTAGCCCTATAAAAATAGTGTAGCTGTATTTTCTATACTGTATGCTACATAAATGACTGTTAAGCCATTTGGCTTTGTTCTGATGGTAAAAAAATCTAGGCATAAATGATTAAAAAATGGGATTATGAGGATCTCATTCCTTTTGATTACAGTAGTGACTGTAGTAAACTGCTTTGCCTGTAAATCATAGTTATTTATTTTTGTCTTTCCATGTATGGAAGCTGACAGTGGAATAATGGTGCTCTTTGTGTGGTGTCTGATTTTCAGTATTTGGTCAAATCCTAACTGCCTACGTCAGTCCCAGATTGATTTTTAGCCTAATACTGCCCAAATACAAGGGTTATTATGTTTCTTTTTTAAAATTATCCTCTTTCAAAAGTGCAAATTCTAATTTAAACTGCCTTTATACAAAACCACTGAATGAAACTTTTTATATTGACTTGGTTTTGTAGCAGGTTTTTTAGTGTCTAACAATTCTTGACCACTTTGCATGCTTCAGATTTTGATTTGTCTTTCCAAACAGGCAGCAGATGCTCAGGAATAGAATCCTCTGGTTTTAGTCACATTATAAAACCCTTCCATGCATGCACAGCCCAGTACACACTATTGAACATCTATTTATGAACATTCCTTGTTTTATGGTTTTATGTTTACATTTGCTCCCAGTTAATTTAATGATTTTGAGTGGTTTGTGCCTTGTCAGAGGCTGACAGGATGAAACTTCCTGCAAATGGAACAGTGGAGATCTGGGATGCTGGAAAAGCCTTTGTGATCTCCCAGGGAATTGCTTTCACAAAGAAAGGAGTCTTCAGAAGGAAAAGGGGCTGGGAATCATTTAACTTGTAATGATACAGTGCCAAGGCCTAAGAGCTAGTCTACTTTCTTAAGACCAAGAGCATTTATTGGACAAACAGGAGTAAAAGTCTCCAAGAATACTAATTTTATGCATTATCTAAAATGTATGAGAAAATAGCTGTATCTTTTAACAAAGATTTTAAATACACAGTTTGAACCAGACTGGATTTAGAAAATCTTGTTTCTATAAATTTTGCTCATAGTCTTAGAAACCTTATGCCATTAATCCTACAAATTGATTACAGGACATGGCATTTCAATGATAAACCACATTCCTTGAATGTTAGGGATAGGAACCAGCAGTCTTAGCCTTACTGTCCTGTAAAAGCTGTGTGATGCAACGGGACTTGGGTTTTGTGATATTTGGCAAACACTGGAGGGGTTTTATAGTGATATTAAGCTACTCTGTAGAATTAGCACTGATAATTTATATCAGATTTTTATGTTCTTTGGGCCAAGACAAAAGTGCATGTATATGATCTATGGTAGAACTGTACAGAACAGCTCTGACTTCCCCAGTGTCAGGAATTTGAATGTAAGTTCTATTTAATTGCCTGTTGCCTAAGGCAAGTAGTATAAGGAGTTTGAATTAACAGTTATATGGATGCCTGTGCTCGGTCTGCTATAGATGAATTTACAGTGCTCCTTACTAATTCAGTTCTTATAAACAGATGCTATTTCAAAAGACAGTAATGATGCTTGTTGTGGGATGTACTGAGACAACTCTCATTAAAGTCAGTGGAAATGCTGTAATTACATTTATTGAATGTTAGAGCAGGCCCTAAGATAACAATTTCTTTTTTCATTACGTATTTATATAAAATAATGCACTAATTAACCTGTGCTTAGCATCACTCTTTGTAGTGATTGCTGTTGGAAAGGAAACAGATATCAAACCCATAGGAAGCAAAGGAAGCCAGCAATCATTTAAATCATTCCATAGGCAGTAGATTAAGGGAAACAACTTCTCACCTTTTCTCAGCACTGGTTGTGCTGCTGCTGGTGGCACTGGAGGCGGCTAAGCAGAGCCTGGGCTGGAGCACAGGAGGAGAGACAGCCAAGCTGTGGTTCAGCCAGGGAAGAGACAGCTCTGGGAGAGCTCACAGCAGCCCCTCAAACTCACCTTCCTCCACATGGCAGCCAGCTGTGCTGACAGGGTAGGAGTTGGACCAGAGGCAGGTAGTGCTGGCTGCCTCACTGCTGGGAAAGCATGTGGAGAGAAAATGATAGTGAGGGAAGTCTCAGCATGAGGAAACAAATGTGTGTTCTGGTTCTTCAGACATGTTTCAGTTTGAGATGTTTGGGCAGACCTTCTGCCCAAGGCTGGAAGAGAAGACATTTCTGTTGCAAGTCCCCACTGATGTAGTGAAATGTGTATTTGGAGGTTTCTGGGTTACAAAAATGATTTCCTAAAATTACTTCTGTCAGCTCTTTAGGCTGCTGTGGAGTATATGGAATTTATACTGAACCTTAAAAATGCTCCCAAAATACTCTGACACCAGTCTTGGCTATGTATGTAAAACATAGAAGGAGCTTTATATTTCCCTCCTAGAGATGCTTGCTCTAAATCCCTGTGTTACAGCAATATTTAACTGCAGAAGAGACATTTTAGGATGCTTTACAATGTACACATAAGAAACACTTGGGGCCCTTTGCCCTATTTGAAATTTTAAAAAAGACAAACCAGAACTGTTCTGAACTTTTTGGGCTTGGGCAGCTCATTTGAAGTATGCTGAAGATGAGGAAAATCAATCCTGTTCCTCCCATCTCCCTTCCCCTCAGACAGGGTGTTGGTGGGATGAGGAGGGGCCGTGCTCTGCTCATCCCGAGCTTCCCTGCAGAGGGAGCCCAGAGACCAGCGCCGGCCCTGGCTCGGGATGTTGTGGGTTGCAGGAAGGGCCGAAAATAAGTGAGCTGTGAGGTAATCCCCCATCCCAACGAGAGAGGAGAGGCTGCAGGAATGGAAGGAGCTGCTCTGTGAGAGGAAATGCTGTGCGTTTTGGGAATTTTCATTTGGCAACAAGTGGAGCTTCTGCTCGATAAAAAAGTTCCCTAGAAGTTTATTGTAGAAAGTACAAGGCTTTGAAGAGGCTGCAGGTTTCACTTTTTATTAAAAATAAAATGGTTGAATTAGTTGGGCATATATCAGATGCCAGACATTACACTGAGTGGAAATCCTTATAAAGGCCTGACTGCTGCAGCTTCTCTCTGTGTTTAAACAGATGGTTCCAGCACTGCTACTGCTGTGTTAAATCTCTCCATCAAGCTTACACCATTAATGAGCCTTTACACAACTGGAGCTCTGCTGCTCTTCCAGCACCATGTGCTTACAATAGAAATGGCTGGCCCTTCAGCTCAAATGTCATTTGCACACTATAAAAAATCTCCTCCCTTCTCTTTCCCTCATGTCTCTGTGTTGAGCTTCTCTTGTGGGAGTTGTTTTGGATACTAATGTTGTTTTGCCTCCTCAGCAAGCATCATATCACCCAGATGTGAGTGAAGAAGTTCGGGAGAGAGCCCTGCGCTTCGGAACTGAATGTACCCTGGGATACCTGGAACTCCTGGAGCATGTTCTCCTGGTAAGGGGTCATCTACATGCATGTACTGGTTTGCTTCCAAGGACAGTAATCTCCCTGCCCTCTTTCTATAGTGACTGCAAGTGACATGTTTTTTTTAAGTTTGTCATTATGAAGTTCTGTTGTTAGAGCAAGCAAAAGGAAATTCAATTTTTCAGCTCCAGCTGTGAGATTGGAGCTGCATTCTGGATCAGATCTGGAGGCAATACGGATCTGAGCCTAAAAAAGGTCCTTGACAAAGAAATTAAAATAATACATTTCAGTATTCTTTTAAGCCCACAATAAACACTAGACATACTAGGTACGAGCCTGCCCCATAGATTGAAGAGGTTACATGATCTTTATGAAGGCACTGTTACATGCCTCTTGCAGCCACACCTACTCCAAGGCATCCCAAAATCCCCAGCCAGCAGTGCCTCACAAAGAACTCTCCAACACATCAGACATGGCACTCCCAAAGCTCTGCATAAAACTTCTGCACTCAAATCCAAACTCATTAATCCTGCTGTCAGTGGGCTTTGCTTAACCATACATAATTATCACATAATATATTAATTACCCCATAATATTTGTTCTTCTGTTGCTATTACTTTTGTAGGAAGCAATAAAATGTGTTTGAACTAACATTTATGAGATAGTGAAGTTTCTGGAGAAGGCTTAAATCAGCAATCACTTCATGGATGACCAGCAATTTCTTTTAGGTGGCTCTCAGCTGACATATTAAAAGTCTCTGAAACTGAAATTTGCAGCCACTAACTGCTGATTAGCAAACCCAAATCAATATTTCTGCTGAGAACGAGCATGTGTAATTATTTGCACCAACTCGCTGAAATTCATATATAAAATAAAAGTACAGTCACAGTTGTGCTTGCCACTAGCAGGTAAAGTAGTTCAAGAAAGTTGGAACTTACTCATGGAGTTCTTAGAGCTGTATTGCAGTGAGTGATTTAGCATTAAATGTCTGATCCATTTTTAGTTTAGAGAACTGTGGGGAATTTTTCAGATTTGACCCCTAGAACACTGGCAGTATGTGTTTCAAGCTAAATGCCAGAACAGGCCAAAGACTTGAATCAATTTTTGCTTATTTTATTTCTCTCTGCACAAGTCAAGAGGCTTAAGGTAAGAAAGGCCTGTTACTTCAGTAAAATGGAATGTGCCTTTCTTACCTTAAGCCTCTTTACATTCAGTGCCCTAAAACCATGAGCAAGTTCTGCCCCCTCATAGCACCCTCTGCCCCTTGCCCAGTGTTGGCTGCCTTAGCAAACTCTGGTGGTTTAGAACCCCCAGGTCTGCAATCTTTTATAACCTCAGGAACCCTAGATCACGTGGGATGAGGACTCTCTAATTGGTCCATCTGGCACCCTGTGATACAGTTGTTACTAAATTCAGTGGTACCCTCAGTGGTCAGGCTAGGGATGCTTACAGGGGTGCCAAGGGGTATTCAACAGCCATATTTCAACATCACTGTCAGTTCCTGTAGCTGTGCAAGGCAGTACCACTTTCCTGGTGTGCATCCAACATTGTAGTGTCAGCCTGTGCTCCTAGTGCTTCACTGACAGTTACAGTTCTCTCACTGGGCTCTCAATTGCTATACAAAATAAATCTTTCACTAGAGTGCCTTGGGAATCTTCCAGCATTCTGGAATCCTTACTAATATGCATTGTCTTTCTTTAGATTCTTCAAAAAGCAACTCCAGAGCTAAAGCATCAGCTGGCCTCCTTCTCCAAGCGGGTTGCAGGTGCTGTCACAGAGCTCATCCAGTCAGCAGAAGCAATGAAGGGTGAGTTGGGAAGCCAGGCCACCAGTGTGGTGTGCTCATTACTCCAGAGGTGATGATCTGATACTCTGTGTAATACACACTGCTGCCTCTCCTCACTTATTTCCTGCTGTTACCAGTACATGGTCCTTGGAAATTAATCTGAACTACAAGCAATTTTCATATATGGGAATCTGTTTTTTCTTTCCTCCTTATCTCTTAATATATTTACTCTTTTTTTTCATAGAACAGTGATCTACATTATGCTATTTCCCTGTTCAAGTAGCTTCATTGAATTCTTCAGCTTTTTCTGCATTCTCTTTTATATTTCAAAATTTTGGTTTCCATTTGCTAACAAGGCAAGCCAATATCAGACTTCTTCTATTCCCTAAGTGCTTTTTAAAAATCATTATATAATTCTCATTTTTGAATGTATTTATTAATTTCTGGCAATTTTTGCATTTTAATTCATATTCATTAAAATTAAAAAAAACACTTTTTATTTCTTTTTTCACTTGCTGCCTGTAGAGGATGTCTTTATCCACTTTAGAAGCTTTTTTTGTGGGAAGTAAAATGTTTTCTAACTATTCACAATTTTCTTTCCTCATTTTCATTTATAGGTACACAATAAAATTGTCTCTTAACAAATTTAACATGTAAATGTTTTAACCTTTATGAAATGCCTTTTTTTGAAGATGAACTGCTACATTTTACAAATTTAGGGTTGACTATATTTATACTTGCTGCCATCTTTTTTTTTTCCCTGTTTATCTGCCAGTATTAGAGTTTAATATAGAATGTCTTCATCCTGTACAGCATTTGAGCTGAAAAATAGTTTTGAGACCATGCCTTTAGAGGGTATGAACTTCTTTTGGCTGTTTCATTGTTTCCCTCGATTCAGAAAATGGATGCTTTCTGAATCTTGTAATTCACAGAATGGTGTTAGGAAATCAAAAATAACAATACACTGACAACTTCCAAAAATCTGAAACCACTTCCAGCCAAGTATTCATTTTGTGGATCTGCAAAATTTCTTTGAGAAAAGAGAAATGCCAAAAAGTCAACAGCAAAAAAAAAGAGCTGCCCTTCAGATGTGACACAGAAACTGCTTTGGCCTTTTCTACATCACTGCTGGACACATACTGCCAAAAGTGTGCTTCCTTCAGTCAGTGCCAACTTCATCCCCAACCACTGCCAGCAAACAGACTGCCAGGTCTGTGCTAGGGGTGACTTTGTTGGCTGTAGCCTGTTCTCTCTACCATAAAGTCTGACTTCTCAATGTACTCTATGGCTTGGTCAAGTTAGGAACCATCTGAGTAAGACCTCTGATAAACACAAGTTGAGTGACAGCTGGTTTTGTTCCCAGTATGGACAGTATCCCTTTTTGAAGCTTCTTTGCTTATATAATTATTAAATAAATTACTTTCATGAGAGAATAATCCTGCTAAATACTTCTTTCCCCTCTGCTTTACAGTTTTTTCTGTGACATACACCACTGGTTTCATGCCATTATGGCACTAAAATCAGCTTTCTGTGATGTACATTCTGTATTGGACACTTGAGGTGTGATTGCAGTTCCCCCTGTTTGAGTGGCAGCTCACAGTGACACTGAAGTTATTGTCTCCATCTCCATTAATTCCAGGGACAGAGTGGGTGGATCCAGAAGACCCAACAGTCATTGCAGAGACAGAGCTCTTAGGGGCTGCAGCATCAATTGAGGCTGCAGCAAAGAAGTTAGAGCAGCTGAAACCAAGAGCCAAGCCCAAGGTGAGTGTTCATCCCCATTGTTTGTTTGAGGTTAACAAGGCAGAGGGTGCACATTGCCCAGAGTTTGGTGTGTACTTTGCTACTGTGGCCATGATCATGGTGTAAACAATCAAACCTTGCATGAGTCTCAGTGCTACAAAACTGCTCTGGATGGCACTTCCCCCTGAGGGTAGAGGGCAAAAAGGTGCCTTTCAGGGAGTGAGTCAAGCACCAGCCATAAGCAAGCAATGGAAGAGGAGCCAAATGTTAGAAATGCTTGTAAGAGTTATGGCATCATTACTGTTGATTAATTACCTTTCTGTTTCCAAACTTATTTTACTGGTGTGTAGTCATTCTTAGTTGCTTTCTTTTGGAGCCCCTTTGTTCACATCTGAATTTGTGTAGTATAGCAGGAGAAAGCAGCAGTAACACAGTTGGGATTCAAGTGAATGTAAATGACCTGCAGGATTTTCTAAGACCAAAACCAGCATTTTATGCCATGCTTAGAGAGCAGCTGTTTCAGTATAGAATCAGATATGTTGTATGATCATTTCTATGTCATTTTCCTAAAGGAAATTAAATTACAGTTCATTATATCAAGTAGTGTTGCATGTTGCCAGGTCGTTTCAAATGTGTCTCTGAAGATATAAAATTAGGCCAACTATTTTCACATGCTGTACAGAGGGAACATATGAAACTGGTGGATCCCAGAAAATTGCTACCTTTTGCCTGGTGTTAACAGGCAGGTTTTAGTAGAAGTTACAATGTTGCATCTCTTTAAAATGAAAACTATGGTTTTGCTTATGCAATTGACTTCAGGAAAGGACTATGTATCTATTTTCCTCTTTATGCTGCTTTGTAGGTGCAAAACTGTTTTCAAAGTAAAGCTAATGAGAAGCCTGTCTAAAAAGCAGAGCCTCAAGACCATTCAGTGTTGGATGATTGTATTGGTGCAGGGTAGTATTTTGTTATGTAGGAGCATCAGATGAAATAGTTCTTGGAAGCTTCAGCCTTTGAGGACTTCCCACCCCCCACTCCCTGCTTAGTATAAGAATAAATTAGCTCATGAAAAAGAAATGCTCTTTGTCTGCATTTTTGAACAAGTACATCCATTTTGTTTATAAAGAAAAATGGTCCTTTCTAATGAGATTCCACAGGCTGAGTCTGAGGAGTGGCAAAGTCCTCCATCACCTTTTCTATACAATCACTGCACAATGGCACATGTGTGTTGCCTGGTGACCGTGGAGCAGTTTCCTCCCAACATCTGAGCCCCTCCAGGGTCATTGTAACTTCCCAGTGAATACAGTTCTCACACCTGCTCATCATTTAACATGTGAATTTCAGTGTCCAGTCTGCTCGTGACTTATTGGTTTGTTTGTTGTTTTCTGAAACTAAAATTCATCTCCAGCTGTTTGTTTGATTTGAGATTTCAGCAGCCTTTGCATCTTTTTCAGATGTTTAATCTCTTTCACAATAGGGATTATAATCCCCATCAAAAGGTGTTAAGAGATCACAGAGTGACTCAAATAGCACTTTTTCTGCTGCAGACTCATGGTCTGTATCCTCCCAGAGCAGGATTTCCTGTGGTGAACAGGCTGTCTTTCTAATGCCCATCTTTGATAACACACAGACTGTTGCAGTAGGAATGCTTAGACTAGGTAAGGGTTGCTTTGTCTTGTGCCCAGTCTATGAAATGCAGAAATAGGAGTTATTCTCTACAATGGAACAGACTATCTGGACAATATCCTGCTTTGGTTAACAGCAACCATCATCAAGTGAACTCGCAGAGAAGTCCTCAGCTGGTAATTTTAGAATGTCTGCCTGCAGGAATTCCATCATCTTCATCATTACTAGTTGGTGGCTGATTCTCTATTTTTTGGTAAAGTTTTTTTTATTGTTGCAGGGAGTGGGAGTAATTTGATTTAAGCTTGAAATTTTGATCTTTGTGTTCCACTTTGTCTTTTACCTCTAAAAAACCCCCAATAGTTAAAGGTAGGGTTTCTTCTCACTTGTTCTACTATCTTATTTTTTTTAACTTTTGGATTTTTTTATTTCTTCTTGTCCTTGTTTCCTTTTCATATTTTTGCACCTGTCATACCCCCCTAGATGTCTTAAACTGACACAAATAGCATGAGACATCTTCATTTTCTGTTACTGGGAACCATCTTATCCCAGAGAACAATTTCTATTGAGACACAGTCCTGCTCACTGCTGCCTGTGCTTTATTGTACAATGCTTTTTTTTTTTTTTTTTTTGCTTTAAATCCTGGTTGTTTGGCTGCAGGTGAATGTGCTCCCAAAATGCTTAGTCCACTAGTCCAGAGCTCCACTGACACCCTGTAAATATCTGTATGTCTTCTGAGCTCTTATCTTGGAAGAACTTTGAGGACTCTCCTGAGCAGATGTTGTTACTACTGTCTGTAATACAAAACCTGTTTAATATTCTCCTTGCAGTGTTCAAGGTGGGAAATGATCTGAGAAGCAATGAGATATTTATGGTTTGTTAAGGAGGATTTGGCTGTCATGTTTTCTTTAAATACAATTATTTTTCCTGAATGTGGACTCTTCCTTTTTTCAGTTTTCCATTTGGAGAGTCAGGTGTATTGCAATGCAGGCACACATTCCTTCTGTTATGCAAATATGCTATTTCCTGTAAAATAACAACCCCCAAAACTAGTAATTTTCTGAAGAAGAAAACTGTTTTGTCTGACAAAGTCTTCATGCTAATACTGGGCAAAAAAACCCACTTTTAAGTAAAAAGGTATGGTAGATGAGGTACTACAGGAGAGAGCACTGCTGTCCCTACCCTGTTCTGTCTGCTCCTCATGCTTCTGTGCAGGCCTCTGCCTCCAGACACAAGTGCCTTGTAGTCAGTGAGAGTTCCCTGCTGGTAGCTTTCAGCAGTTGGTCCTTTGTTTTTTTTAACTCAAGATGAATCAAACCTGGATGCCTTTTTCTGCAGGACTCTGTGTGATATGTTTGATATATTAGGTTGTTATTTAATCCAACTATATATCAAACATATTCCTACAGTGTCCTGCCCTGTCTCCGGGGGTTTAACATAGTAGAAGGCAATATGAAGGAGTACAGTCACTCACAAGCAGGTTTAGAAGAGTTCCTGTAGACTCCTAATCTAATCTGCTATAAAATACATACATGGAGGGCTCCTTTATCAGTAGAGTTGCTCTTGAAGAGATTTCTAAGTTGTGTAGGGCTCTTTGTGCCAATGAGCAGCAGCTGTGCCAAGGAGTGACTTTCACTGACATGGTTACTGTGCTTTCCGAGGCTCAGTGCAGTAACTTATATTGGTTTGTTCATTATAAAGTAGATGATGAGAGGTGTTTGAAAATAAAATGGTTTCTCTTTTGTAATTTTTGCTACTGTTTTGCAATGAGATTGGGGGCTCATTTGTTTTCCTCTTAACCCTGACTTTATGGTACCCCTAATAATGGAGATGCTGTAAAAAAATAGTTAAAATACACTACAAAAACATCTTTTTTGTTTTGTTTTCAATGGCATAATCAACATTTTTAGGATACTTTGTTCTAAAGACTTTGTAGTGAGCCAAATGTTTGTCTGTTCTGGAGACTTCATTTTCTAATCCATTTATAGCTGTACATGGTTATTAGTTTAGGCTTGAGGAAAATGAGATGCTCATCTTCATGGGGGCTGCTTGAGGAAGAAGAAGCTAATCACTTGTCATAGATCTGGTTTTCTAAAGAAACCTGCTCTAAAACCTCACAGTGTGATATTTTCTGCCATCTATCACACCATTGCTCTCAACTTTATTCATGAAGGCTGTGAACTGACATGTTGTGAGGGTACTGTTTATGAGTGTGAACTCAAGACAGTCCAGGAGACACTCTTCTAATAATGGGAATGGTGGAATAATTACTTTTGTTGTAGGGCACTTTGCTGTGCTCAGTCTTGTGCTGCTTCCTGCCCTTATTGCTAAGGAATGCTCTTGGGAGAGCCCTGGCAGGAAACACCCACAGTGCTGACTAAGCATTGTGTCTCTCCTGTTGGGTATCCAGCCCTTAGATGTGTGTCACACCTGAGATGGGTGAAGGGAAAACCACAGAGGACTAGAAAAGAAGAATTTCTTAGAAAAGATGAAAAGCTAACAGGCATTCAATAGTTTGAGTGCTCTGTAAGGCTGCTACAAAAATAAGTTCTTCTCAGAAGGGATCAACTGTCAAGACATCTTTTTTTCCAAAAGTAAAAGAAGTTGTGAGATGTCAGAGAATGCAAGACTTGGAAGTCTGAGAAACCTGAGGAATGGCTTGTTCTCCCAAGCCCTGGATTTCAATATAATTGGAAAGAAACTGATTGATTTGGTAAACAGGGGAGAAAAAAAATCTGTTACCAGATGAGATACTGAGGTTTAGCTGTCTGTCCTCCTGTTGAGTTTCACCTGCTACTCCAAGGTGGAAGTTAATCCACCCATTGTACAATGGCACTCTCGATAATGCAAGCTTTGATTTCTTGGCATTCTCTTTGAAAAGCAGTGATTTTTGCTTAGGACTTGTGTGCAGTATTGAGTCCACTCACGACCCTGAACTGAGTTCAAACAACTGCTTTTGTTCAGCATCTTTTTGGTGACTGTTTTTTCACAAATTGAATTCCATCTGGGCACATACACAGCTGTCCAATAGATCAGACTATGGCCATGAGCATTTCTTTAAATGTCAATAAAGATTGACACTTCCTTTGTAATAACTAAGCAGATATTGAAGTTCTCACTTATTTAAGTTTGAATTCCTGACAGTGCTGACATTTTATAAAGAGTAATGCACGTATTATATTTTATGTTGCAAATGAGAATTTAAAAACTTGATAGCAGAGGTCTTGGGCAGAAGCAAAAGTGCAATAACAGTCTGCTAAATTTACTATCAGTCAGTGGTATTTTTGTTGATATTTCAGTTTCAGTCTTTAGTCAAATCAAAGTCAATGATGCATCTGTTTTAATAAGGACAATCATTCTGGTAGAGGCTCTACTGGATTCCATTTAATCACTCTGGCAATGTTGTGATTGAAATAAGAGTTTCATAAATAAGATTTTAGGCCTGTAGAGGGCCAATGTGATTGCACTTTGGTGTAATAATGGTCATGATGTGGCATTGCAAGCACTGCCAAAATTTTATGTGGAACATGACTTGCTCACTTTCCAAAGCAGTTTCTTCTATTACAAAGACATGTACTTTAGTTGATGAGAATATCCCAATAACAAGGCAAGACAAATATTTTTCAGTGGATTAGGTGGCTTTTCCTAAAAAAAGAAAAACTTTCAGGTGTCAAGCATCTTTATCTACACATCAGTTTTGATTTTCAGATGATTGAGTTTTTCTGGTGTCTTTGGATGCTATTGTTTCATCTGCTGGACTTTTAGTTATGTGACAGTTATGTGAAGGGCTGTAGGACTCAGTGCTGCTTGATGGACCATTTTGTAATTACTTATCATTATCCTTTATTATTTTATAATTGACTATTTCATCAAACTGCAGTAACAGAACTAAACCTGACTTTAATTCAGATGGGTGTGCTTAGACTTGCAAATGAAATGCCCAATTTTTAACTCAGGGCCACCTGATAGGGCCCACCTATCTAGTGTTTCTGAAGTTAGTTGTGTGACACAAGAATGTTGGGGTTGCCATATTTAGAATAAATCTGTATTTCAAAACCTGTATCTCTCACAAAGTAGAATGTCCTGAATCTGTAGCCACTAGCCCTACTTCTCATAGGGCCTTGGATTCCTGTAGGCTTGTGACTGGATCACAAACAAAATAAATTCTCTTGAATTATTTTATATAAAAAACTACCAGAATACATGGCCCAGGCCTGGTTCTGTTTAAAATAACAATAACTGTTCATCTCTCTTTTGTTAACTGTTCAAAAGCTAGTAAGCATGCTCAGATGGACAAATGTTTTCAATATTTGTTTAAAGGATTTGAAAGTCGGGGAAGTTTTTATAGAACAATGAATTTACATTTTAAATAGTAAGAAACCTCATTAGGAGGTTTTGCACATGCTTGTTGAAAGACATACTTGGATGACTGAAGTGTTCCAGACAGATCTTTGGAACTTTGTATCTCCAAGATCACTAAACTGGACTGCTGCACAAAGCTGCTTTCTGTGCAGTGACAGCTCTTACCAAAAGCTGACAAATCTATGCTCTTATTTATCTACTTTACATTCCTTAGTACAGGTAGATGAGACAACACACACTTATCATTGTTCTTTTTCAGTGCCTTAAGTCTTTAGATATTTAGAAAATGCTTTCCCTAGTCTAGCAGTCTTGGAAGCCACTATTATGGCACTACAGAGATAATCTTGATAGGAAAAACAACAATTTCTTTTCAGACCTGCACTTTTCTGAAGCAGTTTAGAGTAGCTCTAGTGGAGGTCATGTATTAGAAAGTTGATGGCTTTAAGTATCTTGTGTGATACTCTGTAGGGCAAGCTAATACTTAATGTTGGCTCCCAGCTTTACTCCACACAAAACTCCTTTGCAGAAAATGATGTTACAGGTCTCACTGACTTTACTGATGTGTGCCAGAATCTTCTTGTCTTTGTGTATGTCCTCAGTCTTGAAAGTACAATTGCTTGCAGGTCAATGTGTAACATTGTTTTTTCTTGTTATAGCAAGCAGATGAGTCTCTGGATTTTGAAGAACAGATCCTGGAAGCAGCTAAATCCATTGCAGCTGCTACCAGTGCCCTTGTGAAGTCAGCTTCAGCAGCCCAGAGGGAACTGGTGGCTCAGGGAAAGGTGGGTAAACAGGACATGTAGCAACAGTAGTGAGGGAAAGCATCAGAACTGAATCTAGTCTCCTAACATTTCTGTTACAAACAGTAGGAAAGAAGCTTGGGAATGGCTAATGAAAATGTAAATTGTTCACTGCTCATCATAATACATGGCCCAGACCTGGTTCTATTTAAAAAATCCCCCAGTTACATTTAGTTAAACATCACAAGTGTAATCAAGAGCTTGGCTCTTCAAATGATTCAGTTGTGGGCAGTTTTACTGGGAGGGGGGGGTTCACTTGTGAAATTTAATTTAGAAATTTAATTTAGAATTGAGATTTTGTAAACAATTTCATATCCATCACTATTTTTCACAGTTAGTATACTCTGAAACATAAAATCTAAACATCAACCAAGTATGTTGCCTGTGAGAACAATTTAGAACAATTTATTATGGGACCACTGTTGTTGTGTAGTCAGAGCAGGCTGTATCATGGATCCCACAATCAGGCTATGCTGTCTGCTGCAGCCTGGATTCTGGGAACCTTCTGCTTTTGGTTCAAACAGGGCCAACAAGCACTTTGCCTGTGGTCCACTTAAAAATACCTGTTCAGGGGAGGATGAGACAAAAAAAAACTTGAAACCTAAATACTTTAGGGACCTAGTGGGGTTTTTTAGTATAACTGATTTTTTTTTTTTTTTTTTAGTTACATAAAAGTGTCACCATAGCTATGGGACAACATATCTTCTGTTTATGTTGATGCTGCACTTAATGATTTGTTTTCATTCCCTGGAATTCTCATTATGCACAAATGCCTGTTTCCATTTCTTTTAAAACACAAGTTTCTGGACCATGTTTACATTTCACATCTTTCAGCTTCCCTCTCAAAACCACTCAGACCCAGGCAGCTGGGGGTGTGGGTCTGGCAACCAACTGTAGTGTTTAGTTTCATTGCTTTCATCTAATATGGGAAGAAAACTGTCTCCAAATTGTTGCTGTTACTGCTGATCCCATGAACATTTTGGTGGAAAAGCCATGTAGAAAAGTGGGCTGCTCTCCTAAAGTGCCATTATCAGGCATGAAGGCATTTAGGGGGCTTCCCTATGAATCTTTCTGATCTGTACCCTCCCACAGTGCTCAAATCCGAAGAGATGAAAGAATAATGTAAATTCAAATGTATTATGGAGAGAGAAGTAAGTTATTTTAAAGCCTGGGACTTAAGGAACTGCTGTTTCAGCTGTTGCATCAGCTGTGGCTTCAACCACTAGCACTCTTCTAATTACTGGTTATTCTGGTAATTACTCCTGTGTGTTCCCAGAATGGGTCAGCTGAAGCAGTATAGTAAGCTGGACACTTCCTGAGCAGGCAGATGTGTGCTGGAAGCACAGTTACTCTGACAACTGACTTCCAGTTGGATTTTCTGCTCTTGAATGTGCTGGGCACAGTCACAAATACAGGAGTTCCTTTTTTCATGGATTACTGCTTGTCTAATTCTGAGACAAAGCAATTGTGTTTTCCTGTAAGCCATCTCTGAACTGTTTTTTCAGGTTGGAGCAATCCCTGCAAATGCAGCTGATGATGGACAGTGGTCTCAGGGACTTATTTCTGCTGTGAGTAACTCCTTCTCTTGAGAAAACTGGCACTTTCTCTGAAGAAATAATATCCTGTGAGAATACACAGTGACTTTTTTTACTGCCTTCCAGGCCCGAATGGTGGCAGCTGCAACCAGCAATCTCTGTGAAGCAGCAAATGCCTCAGTTCAAGGCCATGCCAGTGAGGAGAAACTCATCTCATCTGCCAAACAAGTTGCAGCTTCTACAGCACAGTTGCTTGTGGCTTGCAAAGTGAAGGCTGATCATGACTCTGAAGCCATGAGGAGGCTACAGGTACTTGTGTTGTCCATTACTGAAAACCCATGGTAGTGCTATGTAAAAACACTGTTTCAGCACTCCAAGGTTATGCTTAGGTTCAACAAAGTGTTTCTCTAAGTGCTGGCCTGGATTGTGGTCAGTCTTCCTTTGTTTCTAGGAGTCAAGAGAGAGCAGTTGTAGATAGAGCATTTCTAAAATGGAGAATCATTGTTAGACAAAAATAAGAAGAGAATCTTATGCAACATCTCAACTGAAGTCTGAGTGAGCTTCTTGACATGAAACTGGTTCCCTTTTATGCTACACATCCATTTAATGTTCAGCTTCTCTGAGCTGCTGCTGAATTAACACTGTGATTTGATGGGTGAAATCTAACATCTCTAGAAGTTTTTTTTTGAGGATGGCAATTTTTAAAATTACTACAGCCTTCTCTTGACATCATGCCCTGCAGACTTAGCCTGGAATGTAAGAACTATTTCAGCTGCTTTTTATACCACTTTTGGTGAACAGTGAAGATTCCCCTTTTTCTTTTATTTACACAGCTGGCACTAGCAGACACTCAGTGCAACAGTTCACATATGGATAGGCAGAATGAAGTTCAGCAGAAATACATATGACTAAGTATCTGTCTGAGCATGAGGAACTGATGTCACCATTTTTTTCAAAGAAGAAAAACAGTTTAAATATTTAGGAGGAAAAAATAAATATATGGATGTGTGAAAAATCTGTTTGTTTCTACAGAAAACAGTGGTATGTCACAGGGCAGTTACAGGCTGAGATGGTTTTAGTGCTTTTTAGTGGATCCAGGTATAGTGACATTGCCAAAGGGGTGTGGGAAGGTGTCAGTAACTGGAAGGTGGTTCTGTCCATAGTGCAATCTGCTCTGTAATATCTAGGTGCCAAGATGAGTCCAAAGGAATTTTAAATGCAGAACAAACAATTGGAACAGGAAAGAATCAACTACTAGAGACGTTCCTCAGTTCCGACAGGAAATTTGGGGTTCTCAGTCATTGTGGGCAAATATTATTAAATAGACATTAAATGTGAGAAATTGGAAGAGAATGTGAAAAGGAAACAAGTCCAAGCATGGACTGAAATTGAACTTTGCCATTTTACCAAGCTTCATTTTAGTCCCAGAATGAATAATGAAAGGAAGAGCAGTTTGCACTTGGAAAACATGTCCTTTATCATAGCAAAAACAGTGAGTTGATGTCTACTAAATATTTTTCCTGGTGGACTTGCCAAAACTACTGAGACTTTTCAGCTGGCTTTGCCCCCAGCAGAAATGTTTTCACATAGCTTCAATCAATAGGTTGGATTCAGGACTTTGAGTGTCTTGGTTTTTTCCTTCATACCCCAATTTGAAGTGTGTTTCCCATGAATGTAAATTTGGAATGCACTGTTACAGAATCTTCCAAAACTTAATGAAACAATTGGAAATGTTTCCATTCTTGCTGGATGAGCTCCAGACTGAGCAGAGCAAATTTCAAACAATTTATCCTTGGGTCTCTTCATTGAGGAAGACTTGCAAGTGAGATGCAGCTGGAAATATGGGATAGAACTGGGGAAAGGTAATAGACAGATTCAGAGCTGGCCCTTCCTAGGAAGGATGGAAGGTTGGAAGCTGTGGCTTCCCTTCCTAGTGCCAGTGTGTCTCTAGCATGTGGCAGCAGCCTGGTTTGGCCTGCTGACAGTATCCAGTTCAGACAACAAAGGATGTATCACAAATGTTGGACTGTTTCTCTTTAGAAATTTGAGAATTTTTAGGAAGTACAGGTTTAAATATGAGATGGCCATGGTTGTGTAAGTTGTTAACTTGCCCTGACTAAAGTCCATCAATTAAAAAACTTAATTGTTTTATGATATTTTTACACACTAGCTTTTAGTTTCTGTTCTTCTTTCTCAAAAAAAAAAGTCTAATCAGCATAATATAACTTGTAATTTCATCCACTGCTTTATTTCAAGCTGTAGGAAAGAAATCTCACGTGTGGCTTCTTAAACAAAGGCATTTTGTCCTCTCTGTACCACTGATTTTCAAAGATCAATTTACTTTTCACTGGGGAAAAGCACCCCATACCTTTCCTGTGCAGTCAAGCAAAGATGTTTGTTTTGATGTTCAGACAAACCCATGTTAGTTGTGTATTCTCCTTGTTAGTAAGTTTCTTCTCTTTCTCAAAGGCTGCAGGGAATGCTGTCAAACGTGCATCAGACAACCTGGTCAGGGCAGCCCAAAAAGCCGCCTTTGGAAAAGCAGAGGATGACGACGTTGTGGTCAAAACCAAGTTTGTGGGTGGCATTGCTCAGGTTGGTACAATCACTCCAGAAATAAAGCAGGGAAAAACCATCACAGAAATGAGTGGTGTTACAGTGTCCACCTGCTGCACTGCAGGCTGGGCAAATCTACTGAGAAATCGATGATAAATAACTTGATGCCTCATTACCATGGAGCCCCTGACATAAGAGAGCACAGTGATGTGCTGTGGTATCTGCACTGAGCATTTGCTGTAAGAGCAGTTACCACTGTCCAACAGCTTTTAGTTTTGTTTTGATTAAATGAGTGGATCTTTTCAGAATTCTCTTATGTACTTTAAATGTTCCCAAATATTAATGAAACAATGATTTTGCATGTATTTAAGCAAAGAAATAGGGAGTGGGAGATAAAAACCAATGATGTTTTGTTACTGTGACCATAATAATTATTGGGAAATAATGACAATATTTAAAAGTAGATTTCAAGGCTCTGAGGTACCAACTTTTAGAATCCTTATGATGAATGAGGTACATCATATATTGTACTCACTTCTTAAAAGATGCAGGACTTGATTATTTCTGCATGTCTGTACTACTGTCATTTTTTCTTTGCATTCTGAGATGCAGGAAAATACTGTGGATACCTGCAGTAAGGAATGCTCAGTTTTACTGTCACTCAGACATTATGTTAAGACATGATGCTAATTCTACATGTCCTAAACCCCCACCCCCACCTGGGAGAGTGCAGAGCTGTGAAATTCATCATGGATGTATGGTGAAACTATAGTGGTAGATTCCTTTTCTCTTTTTTTTTTTTAGTCCTCTTTAAGAAACAAGTGGGAATACAATACTTTTCTTGATGGCCTAGTTCTGGAATCTGGAAAAATTTGAGCAATTCCTGATGAAGTCATTGAAACTTGGTGCTTCTCTGGAGAATGCTCACAAGGGCCAGCTGTGACTGTGGTGTCATAGAGAAAGAAATATTATTTTACAGACAGTATTCCTTGCTGCTTCTGTTTTCTAGATTATTGCAGCCCAAGAAGAAATGTTGAAGAAGGAAAGAGAACTGGAAGAGGCAAGGAAAAAACTGGCTCAGATCCGCCAACAGCAATACAAATTTCTACCCACAGAGCTGAGAGAAGATGAGGGTTAACCATAAACCTGCTGAGATTTTTCTTCCTTTTTATTTTTGTTTTCTTTTTTTTTCCTTTCTTTTTTTTTTTCTTTTAAAGAAATAAGCTAAAGGGGGACAGCACATTGAGAACTGCTCTGACAGCATACTGGTATGCCAAGCACTTAGCTAAATAAACTGCCTGTCATAGCTTTGGATGAGCAGAGGGCAATAAACACTTGTTCTTTCCCATCTGCTCAGCTGAGGTGCATGATGATCAAATAATGGTACAGTGTTAGGTTCATCATTCCTGTTCCTCCCTTGATTTATATCTCAGGAGAGAATGTTTCACTTTTTACTAAAGATACTAAGTCAGTATTATTGTCACTTTCCTGATGCTTGAGGTATTTATCGTTCCTTGACTCGT
This sequence comes from Trochalopteron elliotii, assembly GCA_024734555.1. Lineage (NCBI taxonomy): Eukaryota > Metazoa > Chordata > Aves > Passeriformes > Leiothrichidae > Trochalopteron > Trochalopteron elliotii. The sequence continues at coordinate 29,211 of JANPWX010000299.1, forward strand.
TCTAAAACATTGATAATATTAAGTAGGAAAGGAGTCAAGGAATCTTTTATATGATAAATATCCCATGAGCTGGTGGTTCTCCCTCCCCCTTGTGAAAAGAAGACCAAGATGGAGAAGGATGTGTGGCTGAGTGGAGAAACACACATGAGTGTGGGTTTGAAGAAGCAGCCTATCCTCTTTCAGTGTTATATAGCTGGTTCACCCCAAAACTGGAGGAATTGTCTCTGCAGCTGTTTGCACTACTAGTATTATTCCTTACCTGATACCAACAAGCTTCTGCTTGTACAGTATTTAGGTTTACAAAATGTGGCAATAGCCATTCTTTAAAGAGCTCAAAAAACAAAGAAATGGAAACCTTGTCACTGCCTCAATAATAGCAGGTTCATGAAAGAAAATGCTGTTTCAATTATATACCTCTAATGTGTGACTACTTTTACAGTATTATACACACATACACATGCTCTAACGTTGGACTGAATAGTTTGCTTTTTGTTTTTTAATTGAAATGATCTGGTTCGTACTGTGGTATTTCTGTTAGAATGTATCTCAGTTAAAAAAGGGAAATGCCCAGTACAGCAAAAGACTATCACATCTCTTGTTATTATTTTAATAATTACATTTATAATTATTATGTTTTGAAACCTGTGGGAATTGTAGGAGAAAAGAATAAGTGATTTACAAGTAGATTTACAATTCTTCCTGTAATATATTTTTTAAAAATTTGGACTCTAGAGAGTTTGTTTTCATAGTTGCTCTTGATGAGAAAGTATTCACCAAGGAATTGCAGAGAAGAAATAGCAGCAATCTTTGTCTTCAGCTGCAGAAAGGTACAGTATGCTCTCAGTATCTCTGTTGTGACCTAAACAATAGCAAGTTGGGTAGAGTAACATATTTGACTATGTCAAAGAGAGAAGACAAATCACAGCAACTTTGAGTAGCAAAAGCTGAAACTATTTGCCTAACTACAGAAACACCATCTCTCCTAAAAATTAGTTTGCAATATGTCTCCAACTCTGCTCAAGCCCTCCTAACCAATAATGGCAAGTCTGTTTAGGTCAAAGGATGTTGCCCCTGCAGCCCTTCTGAAGGCTGTGCTGTCCTTAGATCCTGCCAGGTACGTTCAGCTGAGCCTGTTGTGTTCTGTGCATACCCACCTAGTTGTTGCTGCAGAAAATACTTGTCTTGTAGACCCCCAGTAACCCCCTAGTGGTAGGTTCATCAGTTTAGATAGTGCTAACTCCTCATTTAAGTTACCTGCATGAGACAGTTATCAGGAATTTTGTCACACTAGTACTAAATACATAGCAAAAAAATTGCTAGAGAATTAATAAATATTGAAGTGTAAAAAGGTTTTTATTGTCTCTTCTCTCATACTGACGTATTTCAGACTCAGTAGAGTTGCTGGAGAATCCACAATCATGAGAGGAAAAAACCTGGTATATCCCAAATGGAATCACTGGCATTGACAGGTGTGCTGTGATGTGTAGGCTTGTGTGTAAATGCAAACCCTGGACTATCAGAGATGTGCAATTCCGAGTTCTTTGATTTGCCACTTCAACAATCAATTTGGGTTTTTGTTCAACTCGCCGTGAACAGTGTCACAGTCTGGAATCCTACATCAAGAAAAAGGCTTCCTGTTAGCCTTTGGGCAGAAGGCTAAACTGGTATTTATGGCTGTTAGACCTAAATAAAGGCTGCTCTAGTGACGGGGATTTTCTGCTGCTGTTTGTAGGTTCAACTCCTTTGCAGCTTATGCCTTTTTCTGGTCTTCCCTGCATAGCCTCACTTTCTGATCTCCTTTTCAGAAAGATCTGCAAGACAGATTTGTTACTGCTTCCCTTTCAACCTACCTTTAATTGTTATTTAATCTCATTAAAGCATGAAGAAAGATGATGCTGTCTTTAACACCATGCCACTATTTTATTGTAGGTATAATACTGATGTAATATACTTTGGTCAGGATGGTATTTGCCAGTTTGATATAAGCCAAAAAAACCTTGTCAAATGCAACTATGTGTGGAAATTATATTGCTAGAAAACTTTATCAGTATGTAGAAGGTAAGAGCATGTTCAAATTGTGCTCCACAGAAGTGTTTGGGAAGTCCATTTTAGCACAGCTATTTTGAGACTTCTCTGTTTCTGATTTAGTGCCCCCTCTTACATGACAAAGTATTTTTTCCTTAGCTGTGTGCTCCATGGAGGAACCACAGCCAGGTAAATAGCTGAGCTGGACAACTGAAGTATTTTTTTACTCGGAATTTTGGGTCTTCATTTGTGAACCATTAAGAGAATATAAGGTCATCCAAAGCCTTTCAATCTTTTTCTTGCTGTTATAATTTGCAGTATTGCTGAAGTTCACATGTGAACATCTGTGGAGTTTGGAACTAGTCCATCCATTTCTTTGGCATGGGAACTTGCAGCAGGAAGTGACAAGTTGGAGTAAGGGGAAGATGCTAATTAATAAGAAGGACAGATGTTTACTTTGTTCTGTTAACTTGTGAAATGATGAATGAGCTCTGTTGTATCTCACCCTTCTTCATGTGGAATTCACTCTGAAAATTGTATGCAAATTAAAAACAAAATGCCTCAAAGTTCTTTGTGTACAAATAGTCTAATGTCATTTCCCCAATTATACAAAAAATTGAATGTTTTATCATTTCTCTAAACTTTTATACATTAGTAGCTTCAAAAGTTAGAAAAGCTTTGAAACAAAAATTGAATTCCAGACTTTTTTCATCTGTCCTTTTCCCTTTGATTTTTTGCATGTTCATTACTTAATTCCTAATGAAAGGAGGAATAAATAAACTTAGAAACCTCCTCAACCTAAATATGTTCAGATCATGAGTGCCTTTTTGTTTTTCATCAGTCCTTATCAAACTGATAAGATATTCAGCCCAGGAGTAGGCATTTAGCATCCCTACATATTTTGAAACCTCTTGGGTTTGGGGTGGGCTTGGTTTAGGGGCAGGTAGCTTACACTGTAAAAGTTTTCTCCTTACGTAATTGCATCATGGTTAACAAAGAGAGTTATCTGCCATAATTGTCATGATTTCTGAAATCTCCTTTTCCATATTCATGTTATTTACATGAACTGCATTGTGGATGGTCATATTAATGGAACAACACATTTCTATGGCACAGTTCATGATGCCAAATGCAAAAACTGTTCACTGACGTGAGTCACAGCTCTGTTACAAATTGCCCTCGTTTACTGAGCTATAAATAAGTGCCATTTTGTCACTTTTTAAAAAAACATTTTATAAAATAAAAAAGCAGTACAAACCCCTGTTTTTTCTCAAATTAGTGCACTTTATTGCAGTGGAAGAACCTTCTGTTCAAGATAGTTTTGAAATTTTATGCTGGAGTTTCTAGGGGTTTGAGCTCTCACTTTAATGTCTTCCCTTCCTTTTAAAGTTTTAACCCCAGGAGAGGCACAATGAATTTTTTAGTCATGCTGCCACAACATTATGTATAGTATTTATCCGGCCATAAAAATAAATAAGTAATATATTTTAGTTTGGTCTTCACCAACAAGAAGCCCCTTGAAAGATTTTTTTTTTTTCCCCTGCAGGTATTTGTGACTTCTGTTGCACTGGTAGGCATGCAAAGGATTACTTTACTCCTTAAGCAAAATAAGGCTGAAGTTGCCTGTAAGTGGTTAAAATTCCCAGATGACAGAGGAGAATGTTCTATTTCAAGTTCTGCTGCACAGACAAAACTAGAAGTGCTTACTTTATGATAAGTCAGTATCTTTGTATCAGGTATGCTTTGACCATTCAATATCCTTAATTAGAGTACATGTTAATCACACTAATATACAGAAAAATCAGAGACCAATTATTCAAGGGTGGTGGAGACTTGGTATTGTTCAGGTTTTTGGGGGGGAAGGCAAGTTTTGCTTTAATATTTTTATGATTTACATTTTATTCAACTTTTTTTCCAAGTCAAATATAACTGTGTGTGTAGGTACTCCAATTTTCCATAGGAAAACTGTGCCAGAAATCTTGCCACTGCTCAGCTGCATTACAAGGGCTTTAATGTTGTTACCAGAAGGGGCTGATTCTGGTGTAATTACACTCATGTCAGAGTAGGATTTTTTGGGCATTCCGTGTGTTCATCAAATGCTTCACCAGATGTGGACATTGTCTCTGATGATGTAATAGCTTTTTCCACTCATTCTTCATGACAGAAACAAGACTGAAGAAGCTCCTTTTTTACTGATGGTTTTCTGAATAATGAGTCGTGGAGCTGTAGAGGGCCTAGGCATGTTTTAGGCTAAAATATTTTAAAATATCTGTGAAAATAGATACTTTAAACTACTAGAAAAGAGAAATTTAGCAAGTTTTCTGCCTGTTTGTATTTTCTGTGTAGCTCAATTTTAATTTGTGTTCAAAACACTCCAGGCACTACTTTAGAGGCTCTAGGAAAGTTAGTCCTTTTTGCTTGCACAGCCTAAAGACTTGAAAACTAAACCACAGTGTTTGACATGCTTGGATCCCCTTTGACCGTACTTTTCTTTACAAGTTTGTTTGCCTTTACCTTTCTCTTATGAAAGTTGGATTCTTTCCTCCTGGAGTATCTTTTATCAATATATACACTTCAGTTTTCCACCTGTGCAAGTCAGTTGTGTTCAGTGTGGCAGGAAAAGTACTACTGTGTGGGGTTTACCCACTTACTGCCTAATGTGGATGATGTAAAGCTTATCTTACAAGCGTGATTTTATTTCTATACTGGTTTTTTTCTTGAAGTATACTTATTTATTTTTAAAATAGATAATAAGGGCTGCTGACTTTGTACCATTCTAAAATGTCCACTGTGAGGGTTTATCCAGGTGAAGGAGGTTTCTTTTGGCATGGTTACGTGTAACAGGTTTTGCTATCAAGTTAAACATCTCTTTATTAAAAAATTACATGGAGCATTAAGTCTGTAAGGCCAGAACTTTTGATGATGAAAGTTCGCTCGTGGTACTGAATCAAATGTTAAATTAAACAGTCAGAGGCATTTTCAAGTTGTGGAAAAGAGGCTGCATTAGGACAGTGAGAAAAGGTAGCTGGCTATTTTCTAAATACAATTCTTGCTCTTAAAGTGCTGAACTTAATAAAACTAATTGGAATCTTCAGTGCCACACAGATCAATATTCAGCACTGCCTAGGCTGTTAATATAACCTTTTTGTTACAGAATAATTGCCTGTGCTATGCTTCCATCTTCTCTGGTTCAAAATCAGCTCTTTGTGGCTGTTTGTAAGTGGCAATTGACCAAGTAAAAAGGTTAATAGGGAGGCTTCTTTCAGTATTACAGTTGATGATCTTTGCATTCTTATGCAAATTGCATTGCATATTCTAAGTTATTGATTAAAATATTTAACTGAACATATGTCAACTGTTGCCCTGATTAAGTCTTGGAAAGAATGGTCATAATTCTGGGGCAGTTATAAATATGGGTATGTTATAAATATGTTTGCACTATATTGTACATTTTCCAGTTTGCCCACAAGTACATTACATGTATGAATGATGTACTGCTAGATAGTAGTTTATCAGCCTTGGTTCCAAACCAGAAAAAATATTTATGTCCCAGTTCACCAAATGCTGTAGCACATATTTACATTATTAAAAAAAAACCCCTTCATATTCTGTCTGCAATATAGTTGCCTCAGTTTGGGATTAAGCCCATGATTAAGAGATTCCCACACTACAGTTTCAGACCTCAGAGAGACAATGTTTGGCCCATGGGCTTTACTGCAATGCTGTTAGAACCACCTTCTCCATCACACCCATTCCAAGATCACCATAGTAGATTTCAAGCATTAATAAAAATAATCTACTCTTAGAAACCATTTCTTATTTGTCCTTTATAGAGCACTACAAATGAGTCACTCCTGTTTTACAGATGGCAAAATTATGTTGCAGGAAGGGACATAACTTGTTCAAATCCATAGAGCAAGTTACCCTGAATGCAATAGCCAGTCCAGTTTGTGTGAACTAGATAGACCATTAGTAGCCTTGTTCAGGAAAGGGTTAATACTTATATTCCCATCTAGTTCACATATACATTATTTTTTGCATTAATGTTTCTGCACTCTGTCAGTTCCAGAAAACTCAAATGCATTCTTCATTGGTAACTGTATAGCAGAGGGACTTAAACAGTGATTGTGATTAGAGCCAAGAACAACCATCTTTCCCTGCCAAGGTTTTAGACAAACATCCTGTCTTCCAGAGCTGAATTTAATCTGCAAGAATCTTTGCTCAGTTCCTTGGCTTTGCCTTCTGTTGTAACCACTTCTGTTAAGGCACCAGCCTCAGGTCCCTTCCATTTAGGACTTACTGCACTCTTCTCCTCTGACTTTTTCTACAAGAGAAGTGGTAGCTTCAATAACTTGGACAAAAGCTCTGCAGCTTATTTAAATCAGCCTCTGCTTTCCCAAAGCTTCCTGGAAAATACAATGAAAATCCTGAGGCACTGAAGCCTTTGGTGTGACACTTTTAGCCACAGAACCTGTTCTGAAGTTTACTCAGAGATGCCTTTAGTCAGCTGCAGTGATTCTGGTCTGTCTGCAATTACTAACTCTTTGCCTTCAGCTATATAAGCACGAGTATTTTCTCTCTTCTAAATATTCATCTTTTGTTTGCATTTTTTAATGGTAAATGAGTTGAAATGACACTGTGTTTCTAAAAGGCTCACAGAGTTTCTCAAGATCCAGTCTGATGTTTATGTTTTTAAACATAATTTTTTTAAGACTGAACTTTTGCTGTATGAAGTCAGTAGTGATTTTAGCTAAATGTTTGTGTGTGAGTGTAACTTTGAGAATGTTTCTTTTTGCCTTAGAAAAATGAAAGTGAGTAAGAACTTCAATGACATATTGCTGATCTCATATATATTGCTGATCTTTTCTGATCTGGGACTTTGTGTTACTGAGATTTCACATGTGAAAACTGTGGGGAAAAAAAACAAGAGTTCAAAAAGATGACCTCAGAAAAAGAGCTTCATTGGTCATTCCATTGTGTTTAGCTTGCATTCCAGTTGCCATACTCTATCATTTAGTGGTGATAATAAGGCTATTTAGGGTAATTCTCAAACTAAACCACTGCTGTGACATGCCTATGATGCTTCCAAATGCTGTTGCTCAGCAATTCAAGCCACAGAGAATATTTTCTGGTTCGTTTCTTGACTGTTCAGGAGTCCTCTCAGATCTCTTCCAAATCACAGGAGTGGCTCCTTATTACGTGACCAGATCCCTCATTTTGGTTTGCCCAAGGTCTTTTTATTTGAAAATAGGCTAGATGCAAAAATTTACCTTCAAAGATGTCCTACTTCTCTCCTGGAACTGGAAAAACTAAATATGCTGAGTATTTTGTAGACTGAATGTTTTGTAAAATAAAACAGGCTGCCATTGTACCCATCTCAGAAGGGGTCAGAGCCTATTCTTCCCTCAGGGGGTCAGATCATCTTCCCTCTCTTAAGGATAACACCCATTAAAAGAGAAATTTCCAATTAGTCATTTTTCAAAAGTATTTGCTTGCAACAGAGTTGAAACTCCTTGATCCCTGTGCAGATTCACGATGAGTAGATTGATGATGTCAGTTGATGAAGACAGTAGGTATTCCCCTTTATTTTGTTGTTTCATACCCTTCCTCCTCCCTGCCAAACATGCTGTGTGGTTCCTGGTTGCCTCTGAGTGGAGGGAGAGCTGCTGGATACAGAAGACAAAGCTGCCTGTAAGGCAGGCACAGGTTAGGGAGTGGCTTTGTGATTTGCAGAGATCTCTCTCTGGTGGGACACATTATTGCAGTGGAACTGAGAAGCCAGCACAGCTTTGGATATGGGTGAATGTGTCCTAGAAATGGGGCTGGCCAAACACTGCAGCACAGGTAAGTCAAAATCCTGTGCTGGAGACAGAAAAATAATCCCTGTGACCAAGGGCAGGGGGTCAAAACATGAGGTAACAGCTTTCCATCCTTTAATAGACATAATAAAAGATCCTGCTGCATCTTTACTGTATTGCAAAAAGGTAACAGGATGAGGATTGGGGGAACTTTACTTGGATTCCTAGCCTGTGTCACTTTCAAGTTCATAGGATGGTTTAACAAAACTCCAAACATACATAAATTGAGACAGCAAGCATACCATTTGAGGCTTGTTTCAGATATTTGCTTCCAGACAAGGATTATACTATCTCTAGTTGCTTCCTGCCAGTAAAAATGGCAGTGTTGAAAGGGTAAGTCAAACTTGCAGTGACACTACTTATGATGAATTACAGAATTATGTTTAAAATCAGGTGAACTCAAATGTTGTTTTAGTCCCTTTTGATCTTGCAGAAAAGTAAATAATGGCTTTTGAGACATCTGTGCATTTCTGAGAGTCCAAGCCACCTTAGAGTTCAAACAGAAATACATGCAATAACTGGGGCACGTTAAAAGCCATGACTTCATTTCTTAGAACTTTAACAGCTGTATAGCTCAAAGACAAATAACTCATCCCTGGCTGTTCCCTGTAATAACACAGACATCCAGAAAATGCCTGGCATTTTTTTGTTCACTACTTGGGATCAAATTCATCTGATTTGGTTTCCCTCTGGACTAAGAACAGACTATTCTTTATGTTGCAGCCCTAAGGAGAAATTTTGCATCCCGCTGTAGCTTGGTTTCTACACGTTATATGGTCCCTGGAAAATCCTATTGTGTTAGCAGTGATTGTCCCCTCTCACACCCAGCCCCTTCCATCAGCAGCGAGTTCCTGTTGCTTCGTTTAGATTTGCAAAGAAAAACACATCTCTTTGCTCAAAAACCACTTGGCAGCTCTTCAGACTAACTGCTGCCCCAGAGCCCCGGGGAGCTCTGTCAAGAGCTGATTCCTGCAGGACTCATTCTAGGTACCAGTTTTGAATGCTCTGATAACTTTTTTTCCCCCTGCAGAAGCTTCCAGGGTCAGAAATGCTGAGCTGCTAAGCACAGCATTTCAAAGGGCAGAAATTCTGAAATCAAAAGGAAATGAGAGTCTGTTCTGAGAGCCAAAGGGAGAAGTGTTAAAGCATAAGAGACTGAGCCAGATATGGCTCCTCTACATAAAAACAGCAATGTCAGTGCAGATTTGGGAGATAAGATGCTATTTAAATCCACAGTAGTGTTGGCATAAGAGGAATTGATATGTATTGGTCCTGAATTAGATTAGGCAGGAAGAAAATTCTGGACTAGTCTTTAAGAGAAGAAGTCAACCTGGTTTTGACATCAAGAATGAGAAACAGACTTTAACAGTCACAAGTAAGGGTTTGGCCTCAGGGCCTTCGTGTCGCTCTCCTTTACAGAGCATTTACTTTGTGATGGGAACCCAATGTTAGGGTTCCAGGGTAATCATCCTGAATGACTGAATCTGAACAGTAGCCCAGGTTACTGCAGTCCCTGCAGTCAAGCCAACACATGTACAAGTGTGTTAGAGCATCCACAAGTGTGTTAGTGCATCCAGTCCATTTCTCTGCTATTGCAAGTACTGCTACAGAGAATGATTTCTGGTGCTTTCACCCAATCTATAGTTTTAATATACTTTTTAATGCTTTGCTGGAGATTCTTGTAGACTGCACTTAAAGTGTTTTCTTGTCAAGAATCCTGGGTGTTTATCACCTGTCCTTCACCAGGCAGGTTTATGTTGAAATCCTTACACTTCTCTCACAGCCTGCCCAACTCTTCAGAGCTTTATTCTTTTATTCCTTCATTCATGGTTTTCACTGCCCCAAGTCTATTTGTCTTGAAGGTGAGACTGAGTAGAAAGGAGAAATTTGTGTGACAGAGTCTGCTGCTTCTAAATTGCTTTGCTTATGCAGCCCACTGTTTCTTGCAGGGTCCACTTTCCAGCAGAGCCTGAACTGCTGTTGAAAACTGCATTTCCTGCTATACAGAGCTCTCAACCAAAGCAGAAATCAAAATAAGAGCAAACCCAGTGCAGACTCTGGCAAAGATCACCCTCTCTTCATATATATAAGGGAAGCATTTAGCCTGACCTCATAAAAGACAGAACTTGAAGGACCATTCTGCACTTTGAAATTCTACCCTCAATGGCATGGAAACAAAACGCTGACTTGGGAATTTCAGCAGCTCATTTCACGTTCTGCTTAGCCCACTCTATTTCCTGAGCATGAAGTAGCTATTGCATCATCCCAGGAAAATGAAGGTTATTGGGTCACTGCCTGTCCTTACAATCTGCTCAGTAAGGAATTTCATAAGGGTATAGACTAGTGCCCAGAAAAACATTTAATAAGATCTGGAAAATTATGCCTGCTACAAGCAGAGGCCTCTTAAAAGTTTGCAGGAGGCCTACTGTTTGGATGAGCTAGCAGCACACCCTGCTCTATAAATATCACTTAAAACCAGCTGCTTCCAGGAGCCAAGGAGAAAAATAGCTAAGGGAGAGAGTCCACATGAGTTAGCTAGAAGTTTAGTAACTTTCTTAACATATAAGCCTGTAGTAAATGGAGTAAAGTCACTATCAAGATCCTACTTGCCTCCAGAATGTGTCAGGCAAACTCCACCCTGGAGTACAGGTATGGCTGACACAGTACCGTGTCTTCCCTTGCAAGTGCTGTATATTCTCTGTATGTGAATTTTGAATTCCTTTCATTTGGGGGACAGAACAGTATCTGTATTTGTGTACCAAACCAAAAGGGACAATTCCATGGCTTTGTTCTTCAATTGGATTGCACGTTTTCACCAGGGAATAAATCCTCGGACTTAAGGAAACCTCCCACCTACTGGATAAATGCCACAACAGATGAGATTAAACTTTTTTAATAGCAGAAAAGTGCTGTCACTGTAGAAACTCAGATACATTGTGCCTTGCAATCTCAGACTCTCTCTCCTCTTGCTCTGGTGATGATTTGACTGTGAGCTTGGAGCTTTCCCCTAGCTCTTCTTCACTCAGCCTGCTGGTGCTGACAGGTCCTGTATGGCTGAGTGGATGACCCACTTCTGCTCTCTTTGCACTTGATCACTGGGAGGGTTTGACTGGAAAGCATTTCCTCCTCACATTTGCCTGCTCGCTCTCTTTTTGCCCACCAAAGAGAGGTGAGTTGATGAGAAAGTGATTGTTTCAGGAAATGATTTTGGATGAAGCTTCACTTTTTCATTTTCCATTTGTTCCTTGCTTGTGGAACAAAGAACATAAGAGAAAAGCTCTGTCAAACTTAACTGGTGTTTCTGGCATACAGCTGCTTGGGACCTCTTGGCTTTGCTTGAGAGGAGCAGAGAGACTGAAAGGAAGAAGGAAGAAAGTAGGAAAACTTCATCATCCTACAATGGACTCTCTGGAGGATTTTTCTTCCAGCAGCAACTCACAGTTGACCTCATCCTACCAAACAAAATTAGCTTTGTTAATGTTGCTCCAGACTTATTTCCTCTCAAAGCTGCATTGATCTGTTAGCACCTCTCTGGCATGAAGGTGGTCTGGAACCTGCAGAGTCTTCAAGGCAGGGTTTGAGCTAAAGCAGAGCCTCAAGCCACATGCTAGTAGGGGGGTTAGAAACAAGCCATGTTCCTGCATTGCTGTCTCACAGCCACTGATGCTGTCTGCACTGCCCAGCTGCAGCAATGTGCAGTGGAAAGCAGGAGGATATTCCCAGGAAGTGTTTCTGATCTCTCCTCTTTGTGTCAGCTGGTTCTATGCATAGAAAAGCTGCTGCTTGTGCTCCACCACCTGATCCCAAACCACAACTACAGTTCAACCTCTTCAGCAAGCAATGCTGAACTGCATCACAGCTTTTCTTCAAGTGAAGGGTGAAACTGCAAATGTGCTAGTGAGCACAATTCCACACAGCATTCTTGCACTACAGAGATAGATGAAGTGTCTACCAACAGACAGAATGGTAAAAGCTTGAAAATATTAGTGGAATAATTTCTGGTTAGAAAGTCCATTTTTATTATGGGTAACGTGAGAACAAAAGGCACAGGGGAATAGAGGCTTTGGAAAATGAAGCTTAATACTAAATTATGTATTTCATATTGTTTGAAAAAAACCCAACATAAGCAGTGCCTAACTGTGATTAGATGAAATCTAAAACATCTGCAAGAACTCCTAAATAAACCATGGAAAGTGGAAAGAATTCCACAAATGTTGGGAAACAAAGGAACAAGGAGCTGGGTGGAATTTGTGTGTCTGCTTTAACAGGCCAAGCTTTCCCCCATACTGTTGTCACTACTGCTACACAGAAATTGTACTTTCACTCTTTCACTGTGTAAAACTTCCATTAACTTGAGGATTTACAACCCTCAAGCCTGAGAACTGAATTTCTTCTACCACTGAGCTATATGGCTCTTGGCAATTTTCCTCTCTTCTCTTAGTGAATACAGATAATGGAATTAATTTTTCTCTTTAGAGAAAGGTAATTAAGGTTTAACTTGGGCAAAACGTTAATTTGGCATAACCTCTAAACTATTTTAAATAAAAGGGATAACATAACAATTCGAAAACTGGCATAACCTTCAATGCTAATTTTGCCTCTTGTCAGATTTTCTTTTAACCCATTTTGCTTCCTCTATATTTGTATCTCCAAAGACATTTGGGTGAGGTAGACCAAGCTGTGAACATTACCTTCTTTAAACATCCCTTGGAACAGCTCACAATTCAGATCCAGCACAACACTTACCCCAAGTTACCAGCAGCACAGCCAGGTACCATTCCTGTCCCCTTCTCATGGAAGGAGTTCTGCCCACACCTCTAAAATCCACAGAACAACAAGAAGTGGAACCAGTGCTCATCAGGCATGGGGAGCAAAGGAAAATAAATTATCTCACGTACCTGTGGAAAACTCTTCCTATAACCTGGGAAAAGGTTTGTATGGTTAGGGGTCTTTAAAAATTAGAGATTAGTGTAGCATCCTTCTTCAGGAGTCTAACAGGTATAGGATTTGGGGGGCAAACCACTTGGTATAATCACTTTTGGTATAAAACACTGAACTGCTTTGCAGAAATGGTCAACAAGATATTCTCTCTTCCTTCAGTTCTCAAATTGTTGCAGACAGCTCTGTTTGAACTGTTTTAAAAACAAAATTCAATCAGAACAGTATTCCACACAGACATGAGACCTGGGAAGTACAGTGATAGAAAACTTCTTCCCTTTTTTCCTCCTCAAATTAAACTGTTACAGTTTTTCTCATTTTTGCTATGTTTGGCTCAGAATTAACTTCTCTGGACAGGAATATGAAACAAAATGGGGGAAATGTCTCAGTATTATCATTAAGGAGAAGGGAGGCACCTCCTTGGAAGTATTTTTTTCATATGACTCCTTCTGGTGTCCAGTCTCTCGTTTAGGACTAGTTTGAGTACCTCTCTGCTATATTTCTGTGAGAAATCCAGATCTATAAATGGAAGAAGCTAACACCAAGTTTTTGTATTCCTTCTTGTCAGGATAATTCTTCTTTGAGGTACAAGTCATTGTTGTGATAAGGCAGACAAAGATCCATTTTGTATACAAAAATGCAATTGTTAACCACTTCCTCAATTGTCAGCATGATCAGGGACCTCAATTCCACACAGTACAGCTCCTCTGTTTTTATTTAACTTAGCTGCTGTGCCCACAGTGAAGCAGTGGCCACTCCAAAATGCCTTCAGTGTTAACTTGGATGCCAGCAATTGTCCCCAGGGAGCTCTGGAACCCTTCCTAAAGCAGGGCTGTGTAGATTGGCTCCTTCATATTTCCCAACAGACACAGCCTCTGGCAAGGGCTCAGCTGCACTGGTGTGGGAGGAGCCTCCTTTAGCCATCACCCTGGCACTCTTCAAGGCACTACCTTAGGGTTAAAAAAAAAAAAAAAAAGAAAAAATAAGGGGTTGTGTGTGACTACTTACAGGGCTTTTTGCAGTAAAAATGCAACATTGCAAATATACTCTGTTGTAATCCACTTCTTGTGTGTGGTGATGAAAACTTGCTGCTGCTCAGACTCATGCATCTGCAAAGGCATTTTGGAATGCTGAAGCAGGACCATATTTGGCCACTTCTCTTCATAGTCCCTGTCTGGTTGTAGAGGAGGCTTTTGCATCCTGTCAACATTCCCCGACTGCTGTTAAACATGCATTAGAAAGCTCTACTTTCCATTTTCAGAGCTGCCAAACAGCTTTAAAGAGATGCTGACCATTTTGAAAAAGAAACAGAAAATCAGACTTTCAAAACAACTGAAGTCAATCTCCATGCACTTCTCTCCCACTCAGGTAATAGGTATGTTTTCTCAGTTTTCAGCATTGTATTTGATTGTATCATCTTGCTTGCAGATGTAACATTTTTAGGGCCTGCTCCAAGTGCCTTGTAATCTCTGAATTACCTGAGCCCTGAGATGCTTTGCAGTTTTTACAGCTAAACTTTTCTTATGTGCTGTAAATTCTCCCAGCATTGATTTGAATGTTTAGACTTCCTTCCCAAGTAAGTTTGGTGTGAAAAGAGGGAGTCATTCAGCAAAAGCATCTTGTCATACAGGAAAGCCTGAAGCAGCAGTATGTCATGTTGAATTGGTTTTGAGAAATCATTTTTAGTAGCTCACTGGGATCACCACATCCCTAAGGAAATTAGGGTGTATGCTAGGAAACAGAGCATCATATTATGGTGCTTGATAAAACAGGGGGGAAATTTAGAGTTCAACCACAGCAGTCTTGAAGCTTTTCATGCTGAAAAGGCTAAGTGATGGAGACAGGACAGAGAAAAGTAAGTAGCAAGTGTACATAAAACTTTTCATCTGCCCCTAAAATCTAAGGGAAAACAAAGGTGGAGACCAATAAATCTCCATAGACTCTTTGTGCTTAACAGACCAAGTAATTTCCCTCCGTAATTTCATGAGATGTGTCTTTTTAAAGACACATGTTCAGCTTCAGAAATAGATGTCTATTTGCCAGTATTCATACCAGCCACATTTCTAGTAGCTGTTTGTTATGTATTGTTGCTATAGTTCTCCCAGTGAGAAGCTTTGACAAAGTGAAGTGATGTCTCAATTCATTTGCTTCAGGGTGCAGCAGTGGAAAAGAAGTCCCTGCCTGTGACTACTGTGGACCTGCACACATCAGTCCAGCCTGTTGTCTCCTCAGTGTCATACCTCAGCCAGCAGCCAATTCCACGTCTTTGAGGAAGGACAAAGAAATCTGTTGGTGATTTCAACATGAACTAAACATGATGAAACATGTTTTTAGCATGCTTGAAACATGGTCTAGCACACTTGATTCCTTCCTTTGGGATGGGTTCTGTGCTTTCATCTGATTCACAAGGAAGGAGTGTTCTCATCTGCACTGCTCATCTTATGCAAAATTAGTTCCCTTGGCTCAGTTAAAGCTACAGGGTGGCACTGGTAGCTTCAGTGTTACACCTGAATAGTTTTGGTCCTCATTAGAACCATAAAGTTGAGAAGGCTAATGACTGTCTTTGCCTGTCTACCCTAGAGCAGGTCTGAAAGCCACCTGTTTCTAGGAGGAGATGTTGTAGTCTGATGCTAGAGTGCTGGACTCTGCACACTTAAAAGACCACACTGGGCCTATAAAGCAGTGTTTGAAAGTCTGGGGTTTATCAGTTGGTTGGTTTGGTTTCCTTTAAACTAAACAAAAACTACACAGAGTGATCTCCTCAGGCATAGGGAAAGGCTGGCTGTAGAAACAGGAACTGTTATTTTACAATAGGAAAGATGGTGCATGTTATCCTGTCAGCTCAAAGCAACATTCAGTTTTGTGGCCATCTGCAAGTTTTAACCTGACACACCAATGAAACAGACATTTGTACAATTGCCTTATTATTTAGATCAATACATGGGTACATCTGCAAGCAGGTTAAGCTTCCTTCCATAGACATTCCCACAGAGTTGGGTAATTTCCAGTGACGTGGTACAGGAGTGCAGAAGTCTTCAATTTGCAACACTCAGTTCCCAGGCTGAAGCCAGAGCTGAGAGCTGTCTGGTCTGGCCCTGCACCATCCAGGGTGATACAGACACTCCAGGATGTGGTCTGCAGCTCCATGTAGCTCTGCCAAGAGACTGACATGCCTACAGGCCTTGAAAGAAAATAGAAGCAGAGTCTGTCACATATAAGACTTGGCTGTTCATTTGCCTTTGCAAGAGACAAAGGGGTGCTGCCTCTTAGGGAGATGCTGCATCTTGGCCTAGAGGTGTCCTAGGGTAGCAGTTCTGAAAGTACAATGATGAACTTGAATGAGTCTTGATAATAGATAGCATTCTGAGACAATTCCCAGTCCTTGCCTTGAAGCATAGGAAAAGCTTATAGTCCTAGGGTTTGTTAATCTTTCCGTGTTTTGTAACTGAACATCTCATTAGATTTTTTTTTTAAAGAAGCTGGGTGTTTCTGGCTAAATTCCAAGCTGAATCATTGCATTCTTAATTCTTGCCACATTTCCTTCCCTCAGCATCAGTGCTGTGGGACCAAAACAACATTTGGCTCTTCATGGAGCTCTTCAAGTGTCAGTATGTCAGAAATACCACATCCAGCACAGCAAGTCTAGTGTGCAGAGTGTGTTACGATCAAAGGCATTGAAAAAGCACCAGCTATTATTTTACATTAATTAATATCCTACAGCTTGAACCAAATTCTCATCCCAAGCGTTTTCAGAGCCTACCATGGCAGGGAGAGGAGCTACATTCTTTCTAGGTTTCCCAAGGAGACTTGCTTTCCCCTGCCAGCATCACAGTACCATAAACAAATGGATCAAAGCTGTAAATCCTCAGACAGAATTCCCTTCATTCCTTCCCTTTATGTGTTCACATGGATGCATTCACTGCCAGCAGGGACTCTCCTGGTTTTCTTTCAGACTCTGCTGCAGTGATAAAGGCAAACCTGCAGTGCCCCACTGGAGATGGTGTCTCACCCAGGAGATGACAATAGCCAGTTCAATGCCTCATCCTCCCACAGACTTCCTGTATGACCTAAGTCGTGTCTTTTAGCCTCTAACCTCATCTGTAAAGTTGGATAATTGCACCTAAACCTCACAGAGATATTTGGCAAGATTAAATGCACCAGAGACTGAGAGGTGCTTTGATCTTACACTGCTCTAGTTCCTAGGGAGCTTTGCAGGGATGTGAATATGCATCTAACTTGGAATGACATGAACCAATTTTCCTGGAGAAGAGGAATTCCCATAGCCTGTGCTGGACAGTTGACCTGCCTTTTTGTTTAATATTTGTATTTTCTGAAGGAGTTCAAAACAATCTCTAATTTGTACTCATGTTTTTATCACCATAGATAATTGGAGGTAAACAGGATTAAAGAGAACATCCCAAGCCAGTGCCATCCTACTTAGGCAACTCTCCTGGAAGCACTTCTGCAGCACACCTGATGTCTACCAGGTCAGGGAACAGACTGCTGTGCAATATTATTCAGGAGTGTCCCTACTCCTGCTGCCAAGATTTAAAAACTTAAGGTGAAGGACAGTAACAAGCTGAGGCTTGCTGCTTACCAGACAAAGCCATTAAGGATATTATTGTAGAGAGAAGATACAATGTTGGTAGGATGGTGATAATGCTGAGTTATCTGAACTAATCCCTTGTCAAATTCCCTAGATCCTTTAGGCAGTGTGTGTGCAGTTAAAATGTCAATTGGTATGGGAATGAGTTGGGTGAGTTACAGTAGTTGTTGCTGTTGGAGATAGGCTTATCATACACAGCTCAGTAACACATTTGGTCTGGCACTCACTGGTGTCAAGCTCTTCAATCTGCTGCTGGAAATGTTACAGCCAGGGTTCCTCTGCAGAGGTACAGTCTGCCAGCACTGGGGAATGTGCAGAGTCTGGGACCAACATGCAAGATATGACTGTGATATATAACTATGACATCCCTGATTCCCTGCTTTTTAATTTTTGGTTGATATGTTCTGGACCACAAAGGTAAGAATTCAAAGCAAGGAAAATTCCCTGCCCTCATAAGTTCCCTTGAGTTTGGGAACACAAATAAGTTAGTAACATCTAGTTTTGAATGCAAATATCCAGATGATTTTTTCTTTTCCCTGTTTTCTCACACCAATACCAGTCATGTGATGAAACACAGAAGTGTAAATGTGCTAAAATGAAATGATGGCCATCTTGGGTAAGATTTTTCATGAGACTTTCAACCAGTGTAAACTGAAATGGCTTCATTAGAATTACCTTAACACAGGCCGTGATAGTTTATGCAACCCTGGAGATCTGCCCCACTGAATCAATTCTTTAGTATCTGTTCTTGAAAGACAAAAGGAAAATGTAAACCAGATTTTGGAAAACATAAAGATAAAATATGCTCAAGCTCCCATTTCATTCATTACTGTGGTTCAGAGGAGAAGTAGAGAGCCAATTTGGTAACTCCTGCCTCTTTGACAGGCAGAAGGAGTTTCAAAATCAGAGAAAATAAATCCATGCAAACTTGTGGTACAGCATGACATTCAAGGTTCGGGCCCCCCTGCACTGGCCAAACACTTAGGTAAGTCACTCTTACTTAGCACAGCTAATGCCTTCAGAAATGCATTGAAAGCTACAGAGTTTCCTCCCAAGCAGCTGTTTTGCTCTGACATGTTAATAACAGTTATGTTTATCACCATCTTCTTCCAGTTACCCAGCTCCTTCTCATTTGCCAGGTTGGGATTCTTTCTTTGTGGTTAGCGACAACTTTGACATGGCAAGGTTACAATTTAATGATGCAGTCAACAGGACTGCATTTGGTTCAGATGTGGGAGACGTTTCAAATTCCTGACTAATTCCAGTAGTGCAGGGACTTCAGTCTGAGTTTCCAATGTCAGAGGTCAGTGGGTAGTCCTGGGTAAGCAGGGATGTCTGGTGTCAGGAAAGGGCATGTAAATATAAACCATGAGCTCAATGACACAATGTTATCTTGCAAGAAATGTCAAATAAATTATAAAACCATCTTTTTCCTTGCTGACGTCTGTAAGCCAGACAGACCATGGGGCTACTAAATTATCCAATATACACCACCATCTCTTGCTGTACAAGATCCTATAGCATTTGGATTCTATCCTGCAAGGCAATCCAATACACTTTAACTCTACTGTTGCCAGGTGAGCTGCAAAGGCAGCTTTAAAATAGCCCCAGTCTAGTGGATTTTGATTAAAGCTCCATTCTCTAACTCATTCCAGTGGCCAGAAAGAAGCACTCCAAAATTCACATAATCTTGCTGTCTGCCAGATCCTGCTTACTGCTGCCACTTGCCTCTTGAACAGCCAAACCCCACTCTTAAGCAACTGGTGGTAGCCACCAAATGAAAAAACGGGGAGCTGGGAAAGAGGCATTTGAAAAAACAGCAACTTGGATGGAAATTCTCTGCCTGACCTTGGAAATCTGTCAGTGAAGGTTTTGCCTGTGTTTTGCTTAAGATGCTTGGAAAATTCAGTTTAAAACACAGCCTCCGTTTATCTGCATCTGAAGCAGAGTGGTGATAGAGGGAAGGAAAAGTGTCTGGCAACTGTTAATTCTGAGTGGCTATGTACAGCAGGACTAATGAATGCGTATCTTTAGCCAAAAGGTATTTTAATCAGGTCTTTTTTTCTCTCTTTTTAAAATATTTTGAGGAACTATCACAATAATAAGCAGGGCTTTGTGGCATTCAGGCATGCCCCAAATATCCTGGTGTGTGAAGGTTCCCTAAGTGCCTGTCATTAGGATGCTCAGTAGCAATGCTGACATGATTAAGCTGCTGCATTTGTAGCCTCCTGAGCTTACAGGGTGAGGAACTTCAGTGATCCCTCTTATCCCACTCCTGACTGCTGTGGATTCTGACTGTTCCAGCATTCAGGCAGTTTTGAGACCTGGGATTTCACTGATTATTCTAAATAATCAGGCAAGACCTGGGTATCATTTTATCCTCCTGTCCTTGGCATTGATGGAGCGAAGTATTTGCTATGATGGCTCAGAAATGTCTATATACATGTGCTGTCTCTTTGAAGGATGCAGAGCATCTCTATTCACAGGTAATATGTCATTTTTCAGTTGATTCCTTCATGACAGCCTGCCTGTGATGAAAAAAATCTTAAGGGGAGATGCTTAAACACAGGGGTTTTTTTAAAATGAAAATTAACTGAGGCTGCGATTCCAAAGGCCCACAAACAGTGTGTGTAATTAAACTTTGGCAAAGGCAGATTATACAACTTTGGCAAAGAGAAGCTTGCATCTATAAAAGGCAAGATCTGCCCTTTGTTTATTCCCTGCTAAATCAGTGA
This sequence comes from Trochalopteron elliotii, assembly GCA_024734555.1. Taxonomy (NCBI): domain Eukaryota; kingdom Metazoa; phylum Chordata; class Aves; order Passeriformes; family Leiothrichidae; genus Trochalopteron; species Trochalopteron elliotii. The sequence continues at coordinate 49,373 of JANPWX010000299.1, forward strand.
GGTATGTAATGGTATTTTAGCATCAACTTAGCATATTTTACTTTCCCTTCCAGTTTATAGGCCAGTGGAAAACAGAGATTGACCAAGCTCACTAATGACTTAGAGACTGTTCATAAAAAAACACTGGAAAGCAAACAGTTTCTCAGCTCTACACACAATGGGCAGTATAGTGCATTTATGGTGTGGCATTACAAGCTTCAGGTGCCACAAGAAAGCTAAACATAATTTAAAACTCTGCTAGCCAGCAATGAATTTGAAATGGCATTTAAACACGGAGAAAGGTCAGGCTGCATGTATGTAACAAAAATTACTGGTACAGTCACACTATAATGGACATCTAAAGGTACTGAGGGTTTCTTTGCAAATGGTTGTCAGAAGAATGGTACAGCACTGAACACATCACCCATTTGCACTGATGGATGTAACATCCATCTTCATCAGCATTTGAAGTTAGATTCAGGACTGTAGTTTTGATATGAATCTCTTTGTTAATCTTACTTCCTGTGCTTTTGTTTGCATTGCTGGGTGGCCTTGAGGCACACACACTAGGTACCTTTTAGGTGAGACCAGAAGATGTGGTCAGACCCCAAAGCAGCATTTAGTCCAGACAAGACTGGGAGTGAGTCTGAAAAAAAACTCCCTAAAGTGTATGTAGGGCCAACTCAGGTTCTTAGAACCAAAAGATTTGCTCCAAAACTGTTACTTTTCCACCACTCTACTCTCTAATGCAGATACTATTGTATTGGACTATCATTACATGCACACACATATATGTATCTTTAAGTATATAAATAGCTTCCTTTGATCATGCTTTTAGATTTATTGGGTTGGATATTTAGCTAGCACAAGTCACTGCCATTTAACTGAAACCTGCCAATATCAGCAAGTAACATTTCCTAAATATTATAGTATCTTTCCAGTCAGCTAAGTTTGCCAGCTCCTCCCCCATGTTCTTTACAATACGAATTGCAGCAAGCCCAAGGATGGATAGCTGGAGCTGTTCTAAGTAATGGATTCACAAGCCCAAAGCTGAGGAAACCTCAATTCAAATAACGTACTTGGCACAGAAATGTGTCCTGGTTGCTTCTTTGAACTCCAGTTTAACATGACCAGCAGACTGTGTAATGTCCACCTCTTTGTGTGGACTGAAGTGGGTATATAATGTTTCTTCAGTCTCTCATTAAAATACCCATTAAGTGGATTAATTGCATACAAAAATGAATGCCGGGATTAAAGCCTGTCACAGGAATACCAGATAAACATTCAGAAGGATTAAAAGTATTTCCATATTAAGGGATATGTTTAAAATCAAGCTCACAAAATGGGATGTAGGAAACAGATGAGTTGATATTTGTCATTAGTAACAATGAACAAGAGAACTTTCACTGTCCTTTAAAAGGCAAGTTCACATTGGATAAGGAAATGTGGGAGGGCATGAGACTCAATTTATAAATGGGGTTAATGATGAAAGATCACAGTCTTGCTTTCCCTGAAGTTTTCCATAACAACAGGTTTTGAGGGTATGTTTTTAATTTCAGACACAATCTAAATTTCTGTGTTATTTACAGTTATTCCATTCTGATTGCTATGGAGAAATACCTTCAAAAAATTTATTCTTTGGTATCAGAAATTTCAGACAGGGAGAGTAAAAAAGTGCCTTAATGAAAATTGTTGTCACAGTATTTTGCTAGTTTTGACTTGTTCTGTCATTGTCTAAGATGAGATTTCAAATAAGATGAGATTTCAAATAATCCCAACACGAGAAGCCAACGTGAGGCAGTGTTCACTCTCACTTCCTTATTCAGCGTAGAAAGCAGCCAGAAGTTCGACCTAGCGAGAAATCCCAAGTATGGCTATGAAATTGTATCTGCCAGGGCTGACTGCAGCTGTGAGCTCCCTCTGATGCTTTTGCCTCTCTTCAGAAGCTGCCTGCCAAGACCTCACACTCACACTGGTATCCTAAAGGAGATGGAGGGCTGTGCAACTCTTGGCTCTCTCCTAAAGACTGAATTCCAGCAGAGGATTCTCTCCCGTATGCACGTCTGCCATTCCTTCACTTTGATGATCGTGTGCACTGCCATTTGTGGTAGCTCTTTCACTTGTGTTAAAATAAACACTGAATTTTGGATACAGCCAGCAGCAGTTTTAATATAGGCAGGCAGCCTTATAGCATTCACAGAGGGAAGAACACACAGGTGCAATGAACCATGGTTTGTAAACTCTTTTTTTACCACAGTGAAGGTTCTGAAGCGTGAGTGATCTCCAGAAATGTTCCAGCTTCTGCACAGGTCAGTGACAGCTGTAAAAACATACATCTTCAGGATCCTGGAGAAGTGTAAAGTCATGGACATCCTGGGCATAATTCTCAAATCCCAAGCATAAATCATAGTGGCATGAAATGGCTTGTGAGATCAAAATCAGGACTTTCACATTGTTATTAAGGCATTTTAACTGGAGCTACTTCTCAACAAAAGACTAAAATATAAAACAAGGGCAAAATGTTGCCTCAAGCAAACATCCTGAAAGAGTTGGGTTTCTTTTTCTGTCTTAGGAAAGAATGAATTTATTTCAAATGTAGATGATGGAGAGTCATCATCTACAGCTTCTGATTCAAGTGTTGGACCCTCCACAATGAGTTTCAGTCAAACTACCATTTGCCTTAAGTGGCATTTTGGCTAAATGTCTGAACATCAATCCAGAGACTAGTGATTATTGATGTGCAAGGAATTTGCTTTTGGGAAAACATGCATCCTGTTCTCTTGCAGGTTTCCTTTCCTGCCAGTGCAGAACTTGCCTCCTATTTCTATGTATCATTCCTTTTCTACAAAATCCAATATGATTTATAAAGCCTTTTGCTCTTTTGTCAGCAAACTGTTGCTGAACTTCTATATCCTTTCTCAGAATGATACTTTTATTCCTTTAGTAGCAACAACCACAGCTGTTACACATTCTGAGAGATGGTCAGAATCCCTCTCAGGTGCAGCATCCAGTCCCCTCTGCTTGCTTCTATTGCTGCAGCTTTATTCTCCATGCCTCTTCATAGGCCTGATTGGTCTCTCTAGTTGTGTTGGCTGTATCTCACACCATCCTCTTTTTGTCTGGTCCTTTATCAGACTCCATGACAGACCTGAAGTGTTTATCTTCAACCCTAACCTGATGTGCTTCTTGTTGTTCAGAACAGACCAACCTACTGCCTTTGCTTCAACCAAGCCTCTCATTTTAAGTGAAGAATTAGGTCAGGACTGCAGAAGTATCAAGAGACAAAACTAACTGAACATTACAGAGGCCCCAGAGTTTCTCCTGAATATCTCTGTTCAGCACTGGATTAGAACTGGTGTCAGCATTCCAGTAGTCCTGGAGGCTCCACAGAGGTCAGCTCTTCAGGACACAGGATGTTCTAATCTGACTGTAAGGGCCTTGGAGCCAACATCATGAGCCATAATGCACAATACAAACATATGATGCATAAACCAAGCAAGAGCTTACAAGCTTTTTGAATACCCCTAGTAAATCTGTTTGATTTAACCAGAATTACCAGCCAACACTGAAGATGGGGGAAAGAAAATTTGGAACATCAGGACTTGCTAGAAGCCAGAAGGTCAGCAGAAAGTTGTATTTAGAGTTGATCTCAGTGCACATGTTTCTAGGCCACTATCTTATCTATTAGCCTAAGTATAATCATAGGTGTGTCATTCTCAACCATGTATTTTTATTCTCTGTTAATTAGTTAAGTCCCTTGAACAACTGTTCCCTCAGTCAAGACAGCTGCACAGTTTGGATGAAAAGCCAGCCACAAGTGTATCCCAACTAGAACTGTGGTACTTAAATCCAAATAATTAAGACATTCACGAGTGGCATGTGAAATCTCTGGAAACTGGCAATGAATTTTTTTGTGCAGGCTTATGTCACAGTGGGCTGGACATGAGAGCTGCTGTGTTTCTGTGTGGAGGACTTTCTTATGGAGGAATGGATCAGTATGCAAATTCCAGCTTCCTAATTAAGCCCTACTTTCATGGGTTATTAAACAAATACCCTCACCCCCCACCAAATAAACCTCAAAAATATTTTTAAATTATTTTACCAATTTCAACCATTTTTTGAGACCAAAAGAAAAATACTCTCATGTTAACTTGTATACAAATCTTTCACCAGACAGAATTTAAATGCCAAGTTATTACACCATACTAGAGTATTTATACTAGAAATCACATATGACCTTTTAAAAGAGCTTCAGATGCATGTCACACTCAGCCCCACGATGCTGTGGATACACTTGAAACTGCAGAAATGTTTAATTCTTCAATTTAGCTTAGAAACTTCTGTAGATTCAGTGTGCTGGACTTTAGCCCAGTCTTTAATATTCAGTCTGAAGCCTTACAGGGAGCGTTCTGGAAAATGCTTTTGGCATTGACAGACTTTTTTCTTACCTGCCCATATTAGACCAGAGAAACATTGGCAAAAAGTATGACTCAGTCACTCTGAAGACTCCAGAGCATAAGAATGTTGGACATAATCAACCCAGTTGTGCTGTAAAAAGGAAGGAGGAAGAACAAACCCTCAATTCTCTGGAGTCCAGGTATAAATCATAGAAATTCTTGTCAGCAAACAGAGAGGCCGACTTCATGAATTACAGAGCAACAAGACTCCCTTAAAGTCTCTGTTCTAAGGCATAACGACATCCTCCACATTAAGGAAGGTTAGGTGGTAACTGAGGAGGGTTAATCTCAGCCACATAAATAGACAGAGCCTGATTTTTCCTTCCAAGCACTTCCTAGATTCCAATACTAATATTCTAGAGGACAGAGCCTATCTAGTTTTGTTAATTAAAATCAAGCTATAGAGGATGATTGACCTATTTCCTAAAACCAGCTGCAGTGATCTGAGTGAAGAATAGTGAGCATTCATTTAAAAAGAGGTATCAGCCCATAAACATTCCAGTTCCATTTCCCTAACCCAACTGCCAGGACCCAAGGAAGACACAAATGAGAAAAAGGAAAACAGGACACAGTTCTGCTCATCAGTAATGCAGCCCTAATCTAAATCCAGAAATAGGCTATTTTGTGCTGTTCTTTGATTACATGCAGCCCATGTACAAAGATTTCCGAAACTGGAGACAGGAATGGGATCTATGGGATCTCTGATGAAAGATGTAAAATACTGAAAGCACTTATTTTTCATTTTGTTTGAGTTCAGTCAGGAAACACAGAGATCTTGCTGGAACCTGCAGTGCCACAGCCCCGCTGGGCCCGGGATGCTGCTCTCGTTCTGCTGCCTCCTGCTGCCTCCTGAGCTATCACCGCTGCCCTGGACTCCCCTGGGAGCCTCCCGAGGCTACTCAGAGGCTCTGTGAATCTGCCCCTGTGCTTCTCTGAGACAGAAGGTGTCCAAGGCTTTTTTAAAAATGGAGACCACCTGTCTCCCCAGGCAAAGTTTGGACCAGAGGCTCAGAGAAGCAATTCTGTGGTGAGGGAAAGTCGTACACAGAGCAAGGCTGAACACAGTTTGTGGTGCTGCTTTTCAGGATGCATAAAGAGACCATGGAAGGCCAATAGGCCCTTATCTAGTTAGAGATGTCTGCTTGCCTCACAATATGAGCGTACTGCTATGTTCATAAAAAATTCTAACAACCTTTTTTTTTAAGATACTGTAAGTCACAAATATCTCTTACTTCAGTCAGTAAATTCTGTGCTGACATGTTTGGGCACAAGTGTAAAAGTGTACTTAATAATGAAATGGTGTCAAAACTCTAGCCTACCCTGCATTTGCAGGAGGTTTTGTATTCCGTAATTCTGCAGATACCATAAAGTGATTCTCTTCTGCACAAATACCTGCTTTTAGTAACCCTAATATACTATAGAAAAGCTTTATTTTTTGTTGGTGCTGACATTAGAAAAGTTTTTCCTCAGATTTGCAGAATGTGCAGCAGATAAATTGTTGATATTGTTTCAATGACTATTCTACCAATTCTAAGGAGCTGTTGCTGTTCTTCCTAAGGTAGTCAAATAGGTGATTATAAACTTGTGGGTCATCACATTGCTTCAATATAAGCAGGTGATTTAAGAACAATGTTTAGAGTTGCCATGCCTGATCAAAAGTCTCTGAATGTTCAGGACCCTTAAAGTGAGGTTTATTTTACCTCACAGGAAACAGACAAAATCAAGTAAGTTACTCCAAAGCAGAGAAACATAAGAAATATAGGCTGCTAGCCACTGTCTCAAGTTTATACAAAACAATTAAAGTAATTTCTAGGCTGGTATTCAACATCTTACCTCAGCTGTTACCCTGCAGGGAAGTGTCTCAGAGGTGACTTCAGGTGAGTGGGATTCTGAGCTCTGCTCTTTGCAAGGCCTGGCATGTTTTACTTGACTGGAGGCTTGGACAGACAAGCACCGATTCATCTCGCTAAATCAAGGTAATGACACACCTCAGTAAAGCCTCGTAAGCCATGACTGTCCTGCTGTCCACTCTGACCATCTGCCAAAGCTTGCTGCCCTCATGGCAGAGGCACCACAAAGGAAGAGGCTGTCCTTGAGCCCTTGACTTGCACAAGTTCATATCTCTGCTCCATCAATGCCAGCATGGAGGCAGGACCTTTGAATAAGGCTGATTTCAGACTGCTGTGGTGAGGATCTCTGGAGTGCAGTGGAAGTTTGGGGGCCATTTCATAACCTCCCTTTTCCACTGAGCTTTACATCTGATCTTTACATCAGCACAATAGTCTGCTCTATCTCAACACGTTATAAAGGTTGTGTGGCTGATACTGTATAGCTCAACCCACATGTCTGAGCAAAATGGCGCATTCACTGCCCTTTCCCCTGTGGGTTTTGGCACGTTGGTATTTCTCTGTATATGTCGTGTCATCCCCCGCTGTCAGACAGGCATGTGGACGCCTTGGTGGTTACTCACGGAGCCCGAGAGTGCCCGGGGCTGTCTCTGGCAGGTTCTCAGCAGTGCGGCCTGGCTGCGCTCAGCACGGCACCCTCAGCCCCCCGGGCACCTCAGGCAAAGGGCGGCTATTTCTACCGGAGTTGAGGGCGGGATTTGGCTGCAGCGTTACGTTCCCATGACGTCTTTTCAAGCCTTAGTCAAAACAAATCTGTCAACTTTTCTCCTCACAAACCTTTTCACCCTTCTTTGAGGTGCAAAACAGTCATTCGTGGGCCGTAATTTCCGCCCGCCTTTTGCAGCCCCCGCCTGAGGGGCTTCGGGGCGTTTCCCTCGCTTTTGGGCGAGGCGCTGCAAGAGCCGCGGCACAAAATGGCGGGTGCACCGTGAGGGGAGCGGAGGTGCCTCAGGGCAGGTACCCAACGCGGCTGCCAGGGGTGGGAGGAGAGGATGCTGTCCGGTCCTTGAGGGAGTCTTTCGAGTTCGCAGACATGTCTCTTCCCTCTCCATCTCACATATCTGTAGTGCCCCTGTGAAGAAATGGTAGAAGGTCCTAGCAGCCTGCTTCAAGGAGGTTGTGCACCTACCACTGGGCATTGAACAGGGCTGGGTTTGGCCGAACAGCTCACATACATCAGCCTGACAGGGTTAAAGGAGGCTTCTGGTTTATAGAATGTTGTACAGGGATTTTTGTTCATGGTGGCAGGTGTTGCTAACCCTGTTCTGAGCTGCAGAGCTGAATTACGAAGAGAGTGCATGCTAAGAGTTTTTTCTAAACCCAGACCCAGCTGTAGGCAAATGATGAACTGCGTGAACTCGTGGAGGTATCCCATACATGACATCCTTTACTTTTTTAATGTAGTAACAGAGTAAAGAACATGAAGAAAGTGTAACACACTGCTCAGAAAAGTTACTTCAGGAGACTGCTGCAAGAGGGAAGAGGTGCTGCTCTCCTGTCTGAGTCCCACAGTAGAGCCCCCTAAGGAAGGAGCCCAACAGACACTGAACTGACAAAATACAGAAGGTGAGAATAAAAGGAAAAGAATGAGAGAGTGAGATTGTCTCTCAGATGCAGAGCTGTATACCTCCCAATGTATAGACAAGGTAGACAGGATGAGTTACCGGAGTGGGCTGTGTGTTATGAACTTGGGAGTGTATTTGTTGAGGAAGGGCAGCATGGAGTCAGGATCTGCTGTCAGGAAAGCCACTTTTTTTTTTTTTTCCTTGTAGGAAGGAAGCACTTTTTTGCGTTCTAACATCAAATTCAAAAAAAAAATTATAACAAAATACCCTTTTGTCTCCATTGTCAGTGGCTGAGATTTGATGCTGTGAGCAGCACACCGGTACATATTGTTCCATGGTAGGCAACATCTTCAAAAATTACCAGCAGGGAGTAGTGATTCAGAATCTGTTTTCCTTAGCCTGTGGCGAGTGTGGTTTGTTTCTCCAGGCAATGTCAAATGACAAACATAACAAGGAAAGAGGAGTGGATAGTATTGGCATAAGGTTACCAGCTGGAGGCAGAGAAATTAGCAAGCTAAACAGCATTGTTGCCTGATCAGGAATTGGGCCACCCTACAGAAGTGAGGGGGCTGGTTAAAAAGACACAGCTCTGCAGTGAGGTATGGGTAGTGGTGGTGGTGTCCCTTCTCTGTGTGGTGTCCTGGCTGCTGTACGTGCACATCACCAGCCTCAGAGGTCTCTCACCAAGGAAAAAAGGGAACGTAGAAGGTCATACCTAACATCTGTGAGACGTCTCAAAAGTAAGACATGGACAGACATGGACCTGAAATGGATCCATATTTCCCAAATATTTATTTTCAGAGCCTTGATTTAGGCCTACAGGTAGAAGACCAATTGTTAACAATTTATTAAAGTGCTAAACAGGTGAAGAAAGACAAGGCAAATTTGCTGAACACAGTGGTGTTTTTAAATCAGGACAGTCATATGCTTTTGTTTACTCTGTTCACTTGCCCCATTACTCCTTGCATAGATCATAATCCAATAAACAAATGGATGAATAAAAATGCAATTATTTAGCTTAGAGAAATTAGAAGATGTCTTTCAGATATAATCAGCAAGATATTCTCTGCATCAAAGAGAATTTTAAATGCTTTCAGGAAAATCTTCTTCATACCATATCAATTCTGTATTGTGGAATTTGTGAATGATAAACAGGCAAGCTTTTGGAAATCAAGTAAGCAACTTGAATTGCTGGTACTTAAAGAGGAGGAATGGTATGTTATTCAGATTTCCTGGGAAAAAGAATCTAAACTGAAAACTGTTGAGTGAAACTGCTCAATGAAAAATTATTAGCCCCCTTGCTGCCAGTTCTTCATGCTTGGTTAGCCTCCTCTGGGTCTTCCTTGGGCTGATACTTTTCCTGTCCTTCAGATCCTAAGACAAGATACTTGAGTTATTTTAATGTCTGTACAAAGTATTACTCTTTTCATGTGTCTGTTCCAATTGATTTCCTCAGATAAGCAAGACAAAATTCTTGTAAATCCTAGAAAGCCTGTCATAGACAGAGCATCATTTGTAAGAGCCTGTTCTTGGGCCCTCAGGCTGTTCCAATACTTCTGTTGTAAACCATGGTGAATCAAAAGAATAACAGTGGAACAAGAGACAAGGTTTTCTTTTTGTGTAGGGTACCTGAGACTCCCATTATCAATTGGGAGCAGAGCAGTAAAGGTTGCATCATAGCTCATCTGTGAATCACAGAGCAGATTTTTCTGAGGGTGTGTCAGTGTTGGATGAGCTGCTTCTGTTTGTGCATAGTTCATGACAAGTCTCTATTTGAATGATTACTAATCTGCTGTCCTAAATCCTCTCACTCGGGGTGTGACAGGTCTCTCCTCTTTTCAGGAGGCATATGCAACAATTCTTGGCATGGCAATAGACTCATAAATTAAACCTCAGATTCCAGAGACAACTCTGTACTTTTGCTGTAAGAGGTTCAGTTGTTTTCAAGGTCTTTTGCTAGTAATACATTTTGTTTGTGTATTCGTGGCTTGTTTTGGATCCTATATTGAGATAATCTGTAAATTAACCTAGTAATGTTACTGGAATTTCTTCACAGCCATGTAAAAAAATAGATGTTCTCTTTCATCCTTTCTTTTCACTAAGCAGTTCTCTCACATCTTTTTTTTCACCAGGCACAGTTTCATTTTCATCTCGAATGCATTATTGTATATGAAATGTCAATAAAGCAGGAGGCATGCTAGCCATCTGAAACTGGAGCCAACAGAGCAGGTCTCCCAAGTTCTCTTCCAGGGATTTCTTGTTTAGTTTGTACATAATGAATCAAATTGAGCTGCTTCAATTGAGCTGCTTCTTCTGTCCTGGAGGGATCTCTCTTTTGATCTAGCCTTTGCTTTGAAAGACATTCTTAGATTATATTTCACATTTTTCCTGGCTTTATATGGATTAGGTTTCCTTGCAAAACTACAGCTTGACCACACAAATTCATTCAAAAAATAAAAATTACTGTATTAAATTCCAGTTTGAGACAAGAACATTGATTTTTCTAGAGGAAACAACTCTAATTGTGTTTTTAGGAAAGGGTATTAAGTATTCTCTTTCTTCTCTGTCCAGAGTGGTTTGCTTGTAAGGATCCTGTGTCTGCATAACTGAATGATTAAGCAAAAACTCCTAGGTGGTGTTGGTGTGTTCTTTTTTATGCTCAGGACGTGAGCCAGGCTCTGTACAGTGAATAGTTGGCATGCTCTGGGTCACATTACAGCCAAGTTAAAGGTGTTGGGCAAACAAGCAGCCTCTGGGGCTGAGGTTATCAGAAGAAGGGTGTTCCCCTTTCCTTCCTGCTCCTTAGGCAGGAAGGGCAGATGAGGGAATTTGGTGCTTTGCTCTCTGAATTGGCATATCTTATATTTGAATATGGGATTTGGAAGTAGACCCTGAGGAAAGGGTTGGGAAATGGTTTGTTAGGAGTTTTCTTTTTCCTGCCCTGGGTGGGGAACATTTTAATTGGCCTCCTCAGTATATCTTTCAAGGTTATGGCTGAATGTGCAAGTAAGAGACGGTTCCCTGATCTCAGCTGTGAGGGAACAGAGCTGAGCTTTGCTACACCTCTGCCACAGAATATGATAGAGGATAGAATATTCTGTGCTGAGTACTAGAATAGACCAGAATTCTGATTTCCATGACTGAACTGTAAGTTCAGCCAGATGATGGTAAGTGCTATTTTGCTTTTTCTTTGCTTCTGTGATAGGAACCCTTGGTACAGCAAAACAGGTTAGGATAGCATGTAAGCCACAGGATGATATGGATCAACTTTCAGCCTCACAGTCAGTTTTGGCTCTTACAGGTTTTTTCAGTGACTTTGTACATTTCTGAAGTGTGGCATAGCACTGTTATTGTGTACACTGTGGGTCATCAGAGAGGAACCTCCTGTAATTTATCAGCATAAACAGCATCAGGACATTGACCCCTATAATATGCAGACAGTAAACAATAATAGGAAGGAAACATGGGAAAGCAGGACATATTACTTAAATAAAAACAAGGTCCTGTAACATTGTCTGTAACTAGTATCAGAATAAAAATTTTTAGTCCTTACATTATTTTTTTCTTATTCTCCATTGTGGGTACATACTGAGCTGTTTTCTCTGGGCCATTACAGATTACAGCAGATATTCTCAGTTCACACCTGTTCATGGAGTGCACAAGTTGCTTTTGGGCTTTTGAGTTCAGAATAGCATGACAGTGCTACTGTTGTTTGCTACCATCACAAAACCTCTGCTTGATTCTTTCATTTCAAGCTAAGCCAGTGTGTGGAACAGAAACTCACTTGCATATGCTGAGGTAGTACCAACAATAATGCAGGATTTTGATTTCTGAACTGGCAAGTGTAGGTATCACTGTGCAACAAGCAATGGAGTGTAATTATAACATAAAAACTCTGCAGAAACCATAACTAAGCCTCAAGCCATCCACATTCAATTTAACTTTATCTTTCAGGACCTTTTGCTTCTGTGAGCTCTCAACTTCTGTCTAGAAGGTACAGAGTTATCATCAGGGTAAAGGAAATCAGGAGACGTGAAGAAGGAGCTCAAAACCTCCTCTTGAAGTTGCAGCCTTTATATTAACTTTATATTAACTTTCTACTAGTGCACCTCTGCTTGGGAGTTTGTTTCAGTAGGACATCAGGTAGAGGAAACTATATATGCCAGCTCTCAAGGGAGAAAACAGACATCTAGAACACGAATTGGAAGGTAGCATTCTTCTTTTAAAAGGGTGTGAACCTTCTGTATCCTCTAAGGAAGGCAAGTCACAAGAGGAAGTCCTACTCAGTAATGTCATCAAATTGCCAAAATTTTCAGTTCTCTCAACTCACTGTGACTTCAGGGGCTGGTGATGTCAGAGAGCTGAGATTCCAGACAGAGTTGTTGACCTTACCTCACTTAGAGAAATCGCATGGGTTAGCTTTTCCTTACAAGACTGTCCAGTCTCTCCTACATGAGGGCTTTCTCATGCTTCCTTTAAGCTGATTATGCTGCCTCCCTTTCCTGCCCTCATGAATTTATACCACTGTGCCTGACCCTATCCGCTCTGAAAATAGCTATTGATACAGCTCACAGCTATTTATATCTGCTGGTGTCAACATGATGCAGGCACGTGTTCCCAGAAGAAATTATGCCTTTTTACAGCTTCTCCATCAATGAAGTTAAAAAGGCTTAAAACACAGAGAGAAATTGAACAAAACTTGAAGTGTTCTCCATTCTTGCTTTTCTCCTGAAGAACTTGCAGAAAGTTGCATGTTATGATAGATAAGTTTTATTTTAAACCTACCAGAATTTGCCCCTGCATTTTTTCAGCTTTAAAACTGTAAAGCTTTTTAAAGTCATGTTGTGTTTAATGTATGCCCAGTGTTCAGCAGCAGATTAACTTCACATCCAGGAATGCAACCAGAAATGGTTACCATTCTGGTCTAGTAACTTCCTTCCCTAGAAGTAAGTCTTCCACATGCTTTGACATTTTGGTTCCTGAACTGCTGTTGTAATCATGCTAAGAAAACCTGGTCAGGATTGAGCAAGTCAGAGGCAATTTGTGCTCCAGATTAGTTCGAGATTTAGACATCAGAGCAATTTAATGAAGCAAAGAAAACTCATGGACCAGTTGAAAGCCAAGTGTGATGTTTCAAAGTGGGTGTCTGAAACACGGATGAATGGAAAATTGACATTGTATGCCTGCATCTGCTGACAGGTGGTTGAAGTTGCAATACATTTTTTTCCATATGTTTGTGATCCTCTGTTTATAATTTGAAATATGAAGATGCACTTATATATCTATGTATCTGGGACAGAGACAGATGAGGATGAAGAATATTTGTAAATATGTTGATATACTTTTTTCAATCTCCATTTTTTGAGATGGTGTGTTTCATTAAACTCTGGTGCAGAATGCTAGTTCTAAAATAAGAAATATCAAAGCAATTAATTTCAATAGTTCAATATTATTATTATTTCATCCAAAATATTTCAGTACTCTTTATTTTGCTCTGTGTATTGAATTTTGACAGAATTTTTCACTCTCATGAAACATGACTCACATGACTGCATTGGAGTGTCATGCAAAAGCAACTCATCAGTTTTTATATATCTGCAAAAGTGTAATTTCCAGGGCTGATGAAACAAGGTAAAGAGTGAGAGAATCAATTTTTCTAACTGCCAGCTTCAGAAAAGCATGAAAGTGGGAGCAGAATCCTCCACAGGGTCCTCCAGCAGCCAAATGTAAGAGACCGTGTGGAGCAGGGGCATCAGAGCAGTGCCATATGAGCAAGCTCTCTGAGATGGGTAACATGAGAAGGGATAAATTAGACTCTTCCTGGGCTTAAGTGTGAATTCATGGGAAAGTCCCTCCCCAAAAGTTTAAGGAGTGAATTTCAGTGCCTCGGGGCAAGCTAGAAGCAAGAGGAGCTTGATTTGGCATTTACGAATTGCAGAGAGTGACAATCCTTAAACAAACAATGACAAAGGGAGTAAATATTTCTAAACCTCACAGTGGGGTGAACTAAGGACAGCACAGAGGCAGACTAAGAGTGATGACCAGCATGTTAAAGACTAAATAGCTGTAGCATCACTTGTACTTTATTGTTTTTTAGTTTTGTGAACGTGCAGGCAGCTCTCTGACTAATCAGAAAGAAGAGAGTTGCATTCTGTGTTGTTCTGAACAGGAAACCAAGTTGCATGCATGCATGAAAACAAGACAGAAAGCAGCTAGACAGGAATTTCTGAGTAGATGAGGTCAAAGGCAGGAGTCAGTTATGGTAAATTTGATGATCCTACAATATCAGAGATAGTTTCGAGATTCCTTTTTCTAACAGAAGAGGAGCTGTGACTATGAAATTTCTGTCACTTTGGTCTTTTGTGGTACAAACACTGCTTATACAGCTTTAAAGACCAGGAAAATAAAACTATGTGAAATGTTCTTTTCAGGCTGGAAGCCAGATCCAGGAAAAGAATTTAAGGAGCTTAGTGTGAGTTTCCTTCTCACCTCATAGCATATTCTAGAAAAAAAAAAAAGAAAACCACAACAAAGCAAACAAAGTAATTGAATAAGAAATTAAAACAATAAATGTAGCAAACTGAAACATCTCTATCATATCTCTGTCCAAGAAATTTTAAAAGGGTTAATGTTTCACCTGCAATGTTCACAGATAATCTTTTGTTATTACTAGGAGAGTTAAGAACTGCAGTATGTGATTCTGACATAATAAAGCAACTTGTATTTCTGAGCTTATTCAGGTGATTACTTTCTTTAGTGTCTTTCATGCCTGCAATGACAAACAGCAGAATTCCCATGACAGAAAACTCCAAAGCAATTACAGTGCAGGAAATAAATTGAGATGTTGAATAAGGCACTTGGATGCTATGAATCTTTCAAAGTTCCCCTCTCTGGCATGGAAATAATATAATCTGCTTGTTTCTGGGCTGCCAATTTTGTGTCCAGGTTTCATTCCGTGGAAATAGCAGTACAACATTCCTGTTTCTTCAGTATGTGATAAACCTGTGTTGAGAGATTCACAGTCTGTTGTGCCTGGTGAGCAATAAAAAGCAGAACTGAAACATAGACTGCTTCCCCCTATTGTATCAGCTCTGCCAGTCTGCTCAGGGAGACTGTGGGCCATGCAGTACAGGATGGTTTTCAGTGAGACACGACTCCTACACCAATGCATGACCTGGCTCCTGCAGTAATGCATAGGAACCTCAGATAGGTAGGCTGAGGCTGTTTGTTTAGATTACTATGTATGGCAAAAAAAATCCAGTAAGGGTCATGTAAATTCAAAATCTGGAAAGAAACTCAACTTCAATTTATTATTACTGTAAAATCATAGAAATTAGGGTGTTAGGCTGTTCACTTCTGTGAGAGTTTGATTTATGATTTAGGAGGATCAGCAATATCCCTGCAATCTCATGCAGCTACATCTCCTTTTATCCAGCCAACTCTTACATAGTAGCCACATTGCATAAGTTCACACAAATGGTTTCTATATTTTGAATTATCTGGTTTTTTAAGCTAAACAAATCTGTCATGAGATTAATAGAGAAGGGAGGAAATCTAGAAGTCCAAAATCTAGAGAATCAGAATTAACTTAATTTTCTTCCGTTCTTCAGAAAACCTTAGAATGGATGTCCATCACTGGATCTGGCCTTCAGGTGTGTGAGGTCATTCAAAAACAGATGAGAAGAAGAACCACACCCTCCAAGTCTGGGCTTGGTTTGTTTCACCAAGATCTCTGTGTTACTTTTGTTTTAGTTATCTGCAGAGGAATCAGTTACAAAGGAGAGAACACTTCAGGGCTGTAGAAGTATTGAGCAGAGAGGCTCTGCTTCAAGAAGCTTACTCAAACACCGATACACTTAACTTATAGTCAAAAGAACTGATGTGAGCATGGATTTAAGTAAGAAAAGGAGTCCAGGTCTTCAGTTCAGTGCCAGATAACAATAGATGCTGTATGATAAACCATCTTCCCCCATGTACAGACAGGCTCAGGAGTTTACTATGCTTTCTGACATCATCACAAATAACCATTTGTTAAAAAACATGTCAGTGTTACGGTAGCCTTCACTCAAGATTTTTGAATGACAAACCTTTTAGATATTGAGGACCATTAAACTATAAGGCACTTGTTAATGGGGACACACTTCTTATGAAGCAGATTGCATTCATAACTCACAAATTAGCTGTCTAGCACCTGTGTTTTCATTAATTGCTTCCATTGAAATAAGTACTTTACAGATATTCTTGGTGTTTCATAACCTTTTTATGAGAAACAGGTAATGTTTGGATAACATAACCCTTACAGTAGGTTTTGGCAGATGAGTTTCAGGTTTTGTAGAAGCAAGCTAAGAAGTTGAGTTGGCAAATAAAATGAATGTCCACATTCCAGTCACAGGCCTGTGTGAATAGTGTTTGCTGTTGCCTAATTGTAGTGGTTTCATGTTGCACATCCCCTTTTTCCTATCTCGATCGAGGCTGGCTCTGGGTTTTGAGGTTTAAATAAGTACAGGTGCTTTGCAGAGCAAAATTTATTGCTCTCAACAAAGGAGTGCTCTGGGATCCTCCTCGATCTCTAACATCTGCATTCTTTCAAGCTTGGTAATGTATTTAGTGATAATGAAAGTAAGTAGCTCATTGTGTTGGTATGAGCCAGGTGTAACTGTAGATAGGAGTTGTGCAAACCGATCCAGACTACCAAGGCAAATTATTTTGGGTTGATCCTGCCCTCCTGTAAACACAGATGGCTAACTGAGGGGAAGGCCTTTGTCTGAAAGCTTACCACTGTTATCTGTAGCTCTGACACCTGGAGATCTTCCCCAGGAGTAAAATGCATGACTGCTTCCAGAGCAGGATCCCTGCCTTACTGCCTGGACAGAGCAAATACTGATCAGTTGGTTAAACCCTTGAAAACAAATGTGTTTAGAACTAAGCTGAAGATCCAGTAAACCATTAGAAGAGAACAGCTTCCAAATGATGCCCATATAGTGTCCCCTTCCTTAACCTGGAGTTCTCCGGTGACATGGAAAAAGAGCATCAGAGCAGATCAAAATGCTGCCTGTCATTTCAGGCATTTGTGACCAGCAGGCAGATTGTAGAAGAGCTTTCTGGAGGGGAATCACAGGCATGCTGGTACCTATGTGTTAGCTGAAAGCTATACTGTTTTAAAAAGTGATTGATACCAAGCCTTTAGAATTAACATTAGCCCCAGGCAGAGAAGCATGTTGGAACATGGGCCTCTACTTCCCTTTGGTCTCATCAACCCATCCTCTTGTTATCAGGGCCTGGATGTGAGGAATACCTGAAGCTGTAATAATAAAGACCTGATGAGCATGTAAAACTGGGTGAAGGGGAATTACTGGAAATCTGAGACCCCTCCCTGCATTTACACAGCAAACACCTTTATAATTGATGTGTGTATTTATGTAGTTCTACTTGTTACAAATCTGTAGTAAATAATGCCTTGGCAGGTCAAACATTTAAGGTACAATGAGTCATTCTCAATATTAAATGAGAAACCTTGATCCCAGAATTTTTTATTGAGGCAAATCAGTGTTTTAAATGCATATCTCGAAATGCTTGTTGAAGTAAATGCCTGTGGTATGACTGGGTAGGAAGGATGAAAGAGAAAATTCACTCTGCTTTCAAACTGGAGTATACATTGCCTGCTCCAACTTCAGGTTTTATTGCAAGTACTCTGGTTTTACCCAAGTGGACAGCAGCTTGGTAAATTTTCCACAGCACCTTCTTTTTATGTATATTTACCAGCAGTAAACTCAAAAACTACTGAAATTAAACCTGTCAGTGAGACTGTGGTGTAAATCTCTCTCTCTGTGCCCAACCTACAAAATGTTATTAGTCAGCTGTTGCCCCAGCCAGAAAGTGTTAGCTCCTGAGTTTGGGTTGTGGTAGCTTGGGAGACTCCAAGTTCAGTAAGTGGAGTGCCAGCCAACATGACTGTTCTGTCAGAAACAAACGGCCTGTGCATGGTCACTCTTCTCTGAAGAAAAGGTCAGTGTGACCAGAGAGAGAAGAATGCAATAGACTTACACCTTTTAGCCATTGTGTCTTCCCTCCAGCTTTTATGAAGATAACGTGGATACCACCTCAGCAAAGAACCTGTCAAGTACTTCCTTGAATTCATTCTGTGTCTGCTGCCACAACATTTTCAGCTCCATGTTTTCAGCATAGAGTCATTGAATAGTTTGGTTTGCAAGGAACCTTTAAAGGTCATCTAGTCCAACCCTCCTGCAATAAGCAGGGACATACTCAATTAGATCTAGTTTGCTCAGAGCCCTATCCAACCTGACCTTGAATGTTTCCAGGGATGGAGCACCTAAAACCTCGTTGGGCAACCCATTCCAGTGTTTCATCACCCTCACTGTAAACATTTCTACTTTACATCTTGTCTAAATCTACCTTCTTTTAGTTTAAAACCATTACCCATTGTCCCATCACAGAAGGCCGTGCTCAAAATAACCCTCCTTTACTACTAAAAGCAGCAATAAGGTCTTCCTGGAGCCTTTTCTTCTCCAGGCTGAGCAACCTCAACTTTACTCACAGAAAAGGTGTTTCAGTCCTCAGATAATTTTTGTGGCTCTCCTTTGGACTGGCTCCAACAAGTCCACATCCTTCCTGTGCTGGCATGTCCCTAAGAAATTAAGTCCACTTTTTGGAATGATCAGTATGAGAAATTTAGGTTGTTTTACACTAAAGGCTTCTTTGCAGGGATTTGCTTACAATTCTGCAGAGGCTGGAAAGATGATAGTATTCTATCCAGTCAGAGAAGCAGAAGCAGCAGGATGTCATTACATGTAAGGGATCTTTTCTCTTATGTAGGTATTGTACTTTAGATCTGCAATAACCAGAAGTGCTTGGAATAATTATGAAGTGGTAGAAAGAACTTCCATCAGCATCACCTGTATTGGTACTATGTCCACAAATTCTAAAATTTATTAACATATGCTATCAAATACTCTAATTCCCCTTGCCATTTGCTGGTATTTGTCTTTATTGCTCTCTAACCAGAATGATGTACAGCCAAAAAGCTATCAATTATTTCACCTGTGAATAAGAAGATAACAATGCACATGTGACTAAGTTGCCTGTATCCTTTCCTTTCAAATGAATTAGTGTGAAATTTACAGCTGCATTTCCAGATGCTTAACTTTTATTCTTGTGGCTTATATCAGAGAGCCTAAAGTAGGGTGAATGTAGATAATGCCAACAAATATAAACATTCTGTTCTCTGTCTTTGACACCTCCAAGTACCATGTGCTAGCTTGTTTGTGGGAAGATTGAGTCAGATGTGTTGGTGAAAAAGCAGCAGATTTCATCTAGAAAGATAAATGTGATAATGTTGGAAGAAGTAAAGACCAACCACCACCAAACATTATGGCCTTGATCCCAAAGCACCAAGGTAAGATTGCAGAGCTCAGCCCAGCAGCTGTCAAAAGACATCAGAAGTCACACTGTATTTCCACAGTTGTTTATTTGAGTTTCAGGATATCTTTTGAGCTGTGTTGCACTGCAGAGAACTGCTTTGTTCTTGTAGAACAGATTCAGAAATAGGTTGGATAGCTGGGTTCTTGTTTCATTATTACTAACTGGGCAAACATACAAGTGTTTGTATTATTGTTGATCAAATGTTAGAGCTTGGGGACCAAGCATCAGTCTTAGTTGATCATTAACTCAAGATGATTCTTTCTTGGGTCTATGAAGGGAACTACAAGTAAATGGCCTAGGAAGTAGCCCTGTGTAAAAGGGGTTGGGTAGGAAGTAAAGTGATAGTGGATTATAAACAGTGGTGGTTTGGGGCTTTTTTTGTTGTGCTTTTTTTAATCAACAGGGTTAAAAAAAACCCACAATGAAAATATTTAATAATTTAAACAAAAGAAAATCAATATGTTTTAAGAAACATTGCCCTAACACAAGAGTGCATGGCAATTGAGAGTAGAAATGCCTTGGGCCATAGAAGTCTGCTTTCTTGTTTCAGCTACAGGAAATAAAAAAAGAAAGCACAGTTGCCAGTGCAAGAACTAACTCCAGATTTGAAAGCCTTCCTGTTGAGAAATACTCCTTTCATAAGGGTGGAAGTGTGCTCTTCATAATTACAATCAAACTTCCACCTAATTATTTTTTAATAAAGTTTATAAAATTTAGCAACCTTCTACAGAAATGGTAATATCAGATACTGTTGTTTTGTATGCTGTGGAAGTGTAACATGAGCTGTTTTTCCATTTTTTGAAAATCAATCTTCACAACTTCTGTAGAATTCCCACAGATTCTCTCAAACTAAAGAATATATACAGATGCTCATGTATCCAGTCCTTCTGCTCTGCAAGCTGTGCAGTTTTAATGCATCTAGGAGTGTAGAATCCAGAAATAATATTTTGCTAAGCCAACTCCTGTTCTTTTATTTTTTTTTTCTCTTTCTGTTCTTTTTTTTCCTCCTCCCCTTCTTTGCTCCAAACAGTGTGCCATTCAGCATGGAATTTCCTGGAGGCAGAGCAGCATTGTAGCCCATTGCAAGTCTTCCACGTGTTCCATAGTACATGAAAAAGTTGTGCTGTCAAAACCAGGTTCCCACCTGTTGCCTTTGGAAATGCTGTTTTGTTTTTGTCTGGGGAGAGAGACGGGCCCTACTTGATGCTCCTTAGGGAAATAGCAATTTGCACAGTGTGTACAGCTCATGCCTCTGAATTCCCATGTTTGTGGACTTCAGAGTTTCACATTGTAACTGTTGGCACTCAGCTTTAAAGTGATGAAAGACTGAGGAAGCACACAGAGGTGTGATAGAAATGGGAACAGAGAGCTTGCCAAACCCTGAAGCTTTTTGCACAGTTAAAAAGCCAATAGTGTCCTTTTGCTCTTGGCTCCTGTACTTAGCTTCAGCTGCCTAATAGATGTAAGAATAAGCTTGTTTTCATTGAAAACATATTTGAATTGAACTAAGAGTCTTCTCTGCTCTTACTGTTGTAACAATCCTTACAATATGTATTGCAGGGATCACAACATGTCCTCAGCATGAACTTCAGGAGAAATTTGAGTGTAAGACACACATGTACAGCAAGATGGATATACTTGTACTGCTTTTAGACCTGGATTTCAGAAGAGTCAGGTTAAAATTTCTTATGATCCCTTGAAGAAGGAGTATTTGAAATGTGGCTCTTTCTCTCCTGTTTGAATGGAAGCAATGTGCTTGCTTTGATGTGAAGATGAGCAGGTAATGCATTTCATCTCCTCCTGCATTGTCTGAACACTGAAACACATCCTTCATCTGTGAATTTTTCTTATGTTGTTATTTGTGATCACAGTATGGTTTTGACTCTGCTAGTCAGATCATGAGGTTTGGACTTGAGAGGCTGAAGTGGTTAGAGTGGTGTGATCTCTCCCTGAGTTGTAGAGGACACCTGTCACTAGGTGTAGTAGCAGTGCCTTTCTGTTATGTGTATTTTGAAAATCAGTGTCTGGAGAAGAGTTGAAAAAGTTAAATGTGAGGAACTACTTGGTGTTTAAGTGACTAAGATCACTCAGTACTCCTGATACCATGTATATATATAATTTCTGCCCTTGTTGATCATAAGTACTTTTCAGTCTGTTGAGAAGCAGTTTTTTGCATGTTCTTGATCATATGTGCAATATCATGAAGTCCCTATGTTCAGACCAGTTGTAAGGTTACATCTGTACTTCACCATTGATTACAGGGTTGGGAATATTTCAACAGCCCCAGTAAACACCAGGGCAAGCACATTTTTCCTGAGGGAGTAGACTTCTGAAAGCAGCAGTTAGATTCTTCTACACATAGCTTCTACCACAGAAGAGATATAGACTCCTTTCCTGTCTCTAATACCAGACCTAATTATGCACTGCTGTACTTAATGATGCATTACTGTGTTGGGTAGGGAAGGTGTTGCACTCCCTGTCATGGAGCTTGACAAGGTTTATGTTGACTAGTATTACTATTATTTTCAGCCAAGTAAGGGAGTACTTATTTCCAGACTGATGCAGTGGTTCCTGAAATCAGATTCTGAATCTCTGTTCTTAATCACATAATGTTCTTATTTCTTTGTGTTTGTTGATGCAGCTTTAAGTGAGTGCTTTGGTTTTTAGTTGAAGCCCAGGTAGTCCAATATAGGACTGATTTCCTGTTCCACCTTCTTTTCTTGAAACAAACATTAATCCATGGCTGAAGCATTAGTCTGAGGGCAAGACAAAATGTAACACAGGATTGCTTATGCTGTGGAGTGCATATTGTTGCCAACTATGTGTTATGTAGGGCAGAGCAATCATGTGAAGATGGAATTCAGGCCTCAATTAGAGCCTGTGTGAGCCAGTGGTGATGTTCAAGGTTCTTTGCTGTGCACAGGTGCAGTCAGGTGCACATCCATCAGTTCAGATGGAGGAGCTCAGCACAGGAAAGGGTCAGGTTGGAAAGAGTCCTGCAGGCTGCCAGCTGGAGCACCCTTACCTGTGGGAAACTTTTCAGTGCTCCTTCTCCTTTACACTCTCATGGCTATAGTTAGGTTTAAAATATCAAAGATTGATAGTCCAAAATATCTACCAATAACATCATGGTAACAAAAAAACAACCAAACAAAAAGAAAAAGAAAGAGCAGAATAAATTGCTGTTTCTCTGGTGGCTCTCACCATGAGTCTCTGAGTTGTGTCCAAGGTACAGGTGTCTTTTACTGAGAATTGAAGGACCAATTTTAGTATTATCACTGTGTCCAAGGGGCTCCAGCAATATCTGAAAGTGGAGGAGTGAATGACAGAACTTACTAAACACTTAAGTTACTAATGCTGCCCATTGGCTGTTATGCCCTAAAGGTCTCCACTACACAGTGACAAAGAGCTTTTCTCTACCATCTTTGAGCAGTCAGCAATCTTCAGCCACATAGGTTTTATTTCTCTTCAAAACCAGACTTAGCAATAGCAAGATGGCCCTCCTGGTTTTTAATCAAGTGGGCACAGCATGAAAGGAATCCTGTGTCTGCAGAGCTCTGTAGAGCCTTTGCTATCATAGTAATGGTTCTTAACTTCCTGAAGCTGCCTGTTTTCAGCTAAGGAGGCCTCTTGTGAAAATATCTCAGTTCTGAAACCATATTTGTAGGCAAATCATCATGTGTGTCAGGAACTACAGATTTTTTTTTTTTTAATATGAATATGTTGGAATCTGTGACTTTTGCAACAACTATGACAAAATGCAGGCTGAAATATAATTTATGCTTGCTTTACAATCTATGAGTTTCTCAGTCTTGATTTTTTAGTGCTGCACAAACCAGAAATCTCCCAGCACCTAATTACAAATGTTCAAGGAGAGGTTCATGTTATTTTACTGACAGTAAATAGTGACAGGCCAAAGTGATGTCTGTTATCCTCCTGCACCAACTGGGGGTCTGACCCACAGTCAAGCAGTTTTCTTACTCAGTATAAAAAGAAGACACTTTATTCTCATGTTCCATGTGCTCAGTTGAAGCTGTCAAATTTATCTTACCCTTTCATCTTTCCAGAGAAGTGTGACAACATAGCTCAAAAGTGTCAAAGGTTGTAGCTTTTTTTAAGAGTATCTGTTTTCATCTCTCAAGAGGTTATTAAAAAAACTAATAACAACCTTGAGAAGAAATAGAAAGGGAGCACCTGTACAAAAGCAATCTCTGTAAAAAAATAACAAGACCCACCAACATCTGTGTGATCCAGGACAGGGTGGGAGGGGAAGTGAAAAGATGCAAATTGTCCCTCTAAAGTGGGTTTTTTCCTATCTTTTTCTAAGGGAGAGATTTCTGTAGCTGCGGCCATGGCCCCAAAGGGAAAAAATGGATTAGAGTGAGATATCACATTGCAGAAAATTAGTGTTGCAGTTGTCTCTGTACACAGACAGAACCTTGGGCCTGAGTCATGCCAAGTCTGGCTTCTCACCCAGTGGATTGTGTGTCACTGCACATGTCCATGCCAGTCTTTAATGCACTTGGCAGGCAGTGAAATCTGGGGATTGGATTCTCACACATTACCAAGGAGCTTAAACCCATGCCAGTCATGACTACAAATATATTTAGGAACTTTCTGCAGTCACGAATACTTGAGGAGAAGTATCTGTCTGGTTGATTGTTGGGCTTTACAATGATTCTCTTAATACTGGGTACTCCTATTGTTTGGCTTCAAGCAGTGAACTGAAAGCATGCCCTATAATGAATAAAACTTAGCTGGAAAGAATTCTTTTGTTCTTACATGGGTTTGCTGTCATCTCCTGAAATTTTATTCATTTCCTTTTGGAAATGTCTACAACAATCAAAGCTTGATATGGTTGCCAGCCATTTGGTTTAAATAAACAGCTGTATTGATTTACAGAGATGCTGGGCCCTGTGCCAGCTTTTTCTTTGCATTACTAGAGAGTCCCAAAGGTCCCTGACACAGTGTACCCTTGGCTAAGCTCTCTCTTGTCTGTTACATCCTACTGTATTCAGTTTCCTTCTACATGTGAAAGAGGACTGGACATTAAGAATGTAACAATTTATGGCGTGGAAACTGGAAGTAGCCTGCTAGCTCTTGGCTTGGTTCTTTTCATCCCAAGCCCACATGTTTCTCAGCCCCTCTGGGAATCCCAGCACTTCCTTTTAAGCTGCTTTAAACATGATTCTGCTTCTCTATCTCTGCTTTTTATATTTTAGAAAGAAATTCTCTGGGAAATGGCTTTCTTGGAGACATTTCCTTTCAGAGACTATACTAGAGCAGAAAATATAAGTAGAATGGAAGCCACTGACTACAGGTTTTATACATTTGTCCTTTAACAGGCTACTTTAACACTGGGAGTAGTCTAGCTAAGGCAAAATAGGCTGTAAACTCAATTTTAAAAGCTGGCTGAATAGCTAAGCTGTGGTTTTAGAGTTAACCTTGTACCACCATGGCAACAGTGCTGCCAAACAAGCTCAGATGTGTTTGTGGGGATGATGGCAGCATAGCCCAGAGTCTTCCTCTCTGCCAGAGATGCAGTGTTCTTTCTGTGCGTCCAACATGTCATCCCAGGAAATGGCCTGATAATCTCTGAGGCCCCTTAGCTCTTTAAAGCATGGTCAGTGGGGAATAAACCATCTGGTTTTAAACTTAGATGGCCATCAAAAAGGTCTGGCA
The DNA here is from genome assembly GCA_024734555.1 of Trochalopteron elliotii. Lineage (NCBI taxonomy): Eukaryota > Metazoa > Chordata > Aves > Passeriformes > Leiothrichidae > Trochalopteron > Trochalopteron elliotii. The sequence goes on from JANPWX010000299.1 coordinate 74,402, forward strand.
TGTGTGCACTGCTATATGAGATCTAGATTTTAATTTCTTGTGTTTGTTGAGAGTCAGAATGGCTAAAGGCAGAAAGTACCAGCTGTTCAGTTTAGTGGCAACTGCCTCTTTAGGAAACCAGTAATGTGACTTGTGATAAATGCTGGGATACAAATGGGATCATAATTTAGAACTTCTAGTAAATTCAGACTAACATATAACCAGGTAGGAAAAAGAAACATAAGAATCTTTATTCCAGTGGCTTGTGATCAGCAGACAGAATTCATCTCAGATTGCTGAGTTTTGTGATTAGTTGATACGGCATTTAGAACTTTTTTCACCTTATTCTTTTGGACTTTGATCTTATCAAACTCTTCAGGTCTACAGGCCTGGGCAGTCTGCAGGACCTTGCAGCATCTCCAGAAGCAACAGTGATTAAAGCAGCAGCTCCCTTTGGGGTTCTGTCAGCTCATCCAGAAGTTGATTTTTGGAGGTAGATTGTGCTATTTGCTGCTCTGCCAATGGAAACCCTAAGTCCAATAGACATGGTGACCTGTTTTCAAATTTCTGACACCAAACTGTGATTATTAAAAAAAGAAGAGAGTTGCTCTGCTAGCCTTGAAAGTTCTCCAGGGTCTAGGTTAGCATCCCCTGGCTTCTTGTTCTTGAGTCACTGCAAATTTATCCATACTTGAAAGAGAGCAGGATGTGTCAGAGTAGTGGTCTTGTCCTTTGCAGTTGTGTTCTAGGCCTTACTTCATGTCTCTTCTACTAAAAGATGTGGAGCAATACATTGAATCAATCTGTTGATGCTGCACCCTTGAGGTGTTTTGTTTTCTCAGCTCTGGATTTGTACAGATTTTGTTTCAGTGTCTTGGTTGCAAATTTTACCTTCTGCTTTGCACGTAGATCTCATGAGGAAGTTGGCCAGTAGGCCTCATGTATATGTTACATATTTCTAGAGGAGCTTTCTGGTTGATCTGATAAACATTCCTTAGAGAACAGCAAGGGCCTGCAGGGAACTCTTTGACATCCCTGACCTTTGGTGAGGTGTTACAGAGCAAGCTAAGTTCATTCCAGAGGTTATGTTTTGATCTTCTGTTTCTTTAGGTCAGCATTAAGCAGAGGGGATTAAGGGATTTTTTGTAGTCTATGTGAGGGCTCCACTGCTGGCAATAGCCTCGAAAAGAATGTTTGTCATTCCCACTGCCTGCTGTGGGAAACTCATAGGATCACTGCATCAAGTGCTGGGATTTCTAGAAAATCTTAAGCAAGACAGAGCCTGAGGAAAGATGCACCTTTCTTACCTAGCTGGGACATTTCTACAGCAGATGCTGTTTTACAGCTTTTTGATTGATTTATCCAACAATCTTAACTCCAGATTTAGGCAGAGGGGGTAGGGCAGGAAGAAAGTAAGCATTTTGTCCGAAGTCTTTCTCTTGGATTTGCTCATGTTAAATGTAATTTATAGCTGTTTAGATCACAATACTTAGAGGGAAAGTTGTTTGCCTTATAATTTTCTATTTGTCCCAAACCCTGTGTTAATTAACTAGCTCATGCATTCATATGCTTAAGTCATTTTACTCAACCTACTGGTGTTAAAAAGTGACATCAATGTGTAGGTTTGGCTTGAGGGAAATCAATGCAGTGAAAACAGGGGATTCCCTTGGGGCAAGCTGCAAGTCCCAGTTCTGGCACTGTTAACTTTGTGCTGTCATCTGGGTGTGAAACCTCCTGCTCCCTCTTTCATCATTCAGCCTGTGCTGTGCAAAGGATGCACCCACACAGTGAGGCAGTGTGGCCACAGGAAGGCTGCACTCCTCCACGTACATTAGTGGTGCTGAAAACGAGGTTTATTAGCTGGTGTGGCTCAGGACAATGCAGCTTTTTCCACTTCCAACATCTGAACTGGCTTTTGTTTTCATAAAACAGTGTATCACACAGTCCATAGCCAAAAGGCACTAGAGATGGAATCTTTTAACAAGTCTATCAGGATTTTAAATGTACACATTTTTGTAGCTTCTACTTTGAATATACTACCCAGTTATTTTATAGAGATATCCATGCCTCCAAGCCTTGGAGGTCTCCAAGTGCTGTCAGATTATTGACAAAATTCCCCATTATTGTATCCTTTATCTGTCATCTTCCTTCTGCTTGACTTACCTGTGATGTCTCCCAGTGGGTGACAGTGCAGTCAACATCAAAGCAAAGAACTCTTCATTGTCTTTGCCCTGCACTATATTTACATATCCCAAGTATGATCAGAAATCTTTTGAATTATTTCTGCCTACCAATGTCTGTCATTAAAGACAACAACAGTATGGCATAAAAATCTCTGAATCCCAAAAGAGAATTTTGCATGTGAATATTTGGTGAAGAGAAAGGTTCTGATTAGGTTTTTAACATAATGTCACTTCCTGGTTTTGTATCTTGTATTACTCAAACCATCAGTTACTGATAGCTACTTGTCACAAAATCCCAGTGATATTTCAAGAAATGAACTGTATTGCTTGAAAACATGGTACACCCCCAGAACAACCAAAAGAAAACAGGTTTGTATTGCAAGACACAGACAGTGGAACCCGTCTGGTTCACAGATGGGAGGGTCATTCTTGTCTTTTCATTGCTAATTGGGTTACAGAACTGGTTTCTTCCCTCATGAATTTACAATACGATAATCTAATTATGAATAATTTGTTCACCAGACAGTTTTCTTTTGGGAATAATCTAATTGAAGTTTCTCAACAATTTATCACCTCAAATGCATCCTATACTTGATCTCCAAGGACTTCTGCATTAGTGCTTCTTTCCTGGGTTTCCCTCTCTTACCCTTGATGATTGTTCCAGGACAATAATCTTTCACTGTCCTCCCATTGTGAAGACCTATCACTTTTAAGAAATAACTCTCTTATTCTTACACTTTCCAGAAGCACAAGTATTTGAAAGAATACCATTTTAAAAAAAAAAGTTCCATGTAAAATAGCAAGGCCATTGTGGAGTATCCGTGACCTTCAGAATGTGTTCTGTCTCATTTTTTCACATAATTATATATGGGAAATAAAACTAATGTTAATAAATTGCTGGCTTTTGCAGATGTAAAATTATTGTATTGGGTTCTTGCTTTTTAAAAAAACAGCATTTCATCTAGTGGCATGATGTGATCCAAGAACACTCTTCCATAACTGTTGTTTCTTTCCACATCTCCAGGGAAATCTGCAGGTGGTTGTTGCAGAAAACACAGCCCTTGCTGCTGACCATTGCCACATCTGCTCCACCATTGCAGCAGTGAAGGTGTGAAGTGTGGGATCAGGTCACTCTGTGTTCTCAGACGGATGGATGGCCCCACGGCCACAGGCTTGCCTTCCTATTTTCTATTTCTTTTAGTTTAAAATTCCCCTCTCTCTCATTATTTCAAAATTAAGCCACATGAAACCTGCCCCCAAAAATCTGTCTGCTGACCAGAGCTGTTAAATGCTGCTGCCAGAGAAATGAGTCTGGCCTGACTGGACTAATTAAGTTGGCCAAGGGACTTGAGACGAGCTCAAAGAGTCACAGTGGGAAAGGGAGAGAGAAACACCAATTTTTTATATGCAAGTATTAAAGGAAAGCAGCTGCTCCAAAATACCCTTGGTTAGTGAATGTCTCCACAGGCAGTCTGCTAAGGGAACAGTATCTGGAGCTTAGTAAAGCTGACTTTTTAAAAAACACTACTTGAAAAACAGAAAGATCCATTTTTAGTTATTTTTTTAATCCACTCCCCCTCTGTAGTCATTTGCTTTCACCCTAGCTTCTAACAAATTATACTTTTGGCTTCTGCAACATTTTTGCAAGACTGTTAAAGGGTGTATGGGACCATCCTAGCAGAAGGGCCCTACCCAAGTTACTTTACCCTCAGTGCTAAAGCCCTCTTCTGTTTTCAAGCAATTGAAGCAGCATTGGACTGCTTCAACTCCAGAGTTTTTACTGTTGCTGCTGATTCTGTGTCCTTTGTTGATTATGTTGCATCACTTCCACCTCTAATGTTTTTCTGTTTTTTTAGACAAGACAGAAATAACAAAGCTTTCAAAATGGAACCAATAGCAAATGTGCAGCCAATAGTCCCGTGTCTTCCCTGGCATGTCATTACTGAAGGATCTAAGAGACATGTTTCATGCCTTGTCCAGTAACTCTTACAGCATAAGTTAGCTACTACTTTTTGCAAGTGCTGATAAATTGTATCTCCTGAAGTCCAGTGTGAGTAACTATATTATTCTACCTAAAATTGCTCTGCAGTTTCATTTGAACATGTTCTTGACTTCCCATGTTAAATTGTGTGGCACATGAATTGCCAAATGGCAAGTGCCAACTCTTAGCTCTGTTTCAGATGTGCAAACTCTCTGAGAAAGAGGGGAGGGAGGGTTTGTTCCTATAAAATTAGTTGTTAGTGATGTTTCCTATGGCTCTCCATAGATCCAATACACATCTTCCTTGCAATGAGAAAGGAATACAGTGGGGAGTATCCAGCTGAGATTTGTTATGTGGTCAGCTGTAATGAGGAAACAAAGCTGGTGGACTCACAGTCTTACCAGAATTTGTCCTACAGCTGAGCTTTGTATTGTCAAGTCCTCACAAAGAAAAATGGCTTTTCACCTTCTTCCTTCTTTTTTATTTTTTCTTGCTACTGCATCAAAAAAAATTGCAAAGGGAAAAGGAATTAATAGTGTTTCAATATTACATTATGTTTTTCTGAATCTGGATAAAGTCTTCAACTAAATACTAATCATGAAAGCAAGGTAAGGAGTGAACAGGACTTCCAGAAGAGATGTTCCAGCAACTGCTTCACTGTTTTCCTATTTAGGAGACCTGAGTGTAAGTCCCATCTCTCAGGAGATTTTCTGCAGTAGGTTAGTGGCTTTACTTTTCTGCATCTCAGCTCCTCAGTTGTACAGCAAGGCTGAGAGCATTGCCTTGCTAGAGCTTGCTGCAGTGAATCCCAGCTCACCCTGTTTTCAAGGGGATATCCACTGGCTGGGAATCACTGCAGCACTGCTGCTCCTCTGTTTTCTGCTGAGAATGTTGGACTGTGGTTCCAGCAAAAGCTATTCCAGACTTTACTCATTTCTTACTTCTCTAATCAGAGACTGTAAGAAAGGGAGAGACTCAAGCCAGTGTGGTGGATCTTTTTCAAAGAACTGGTGCAAGAGTTAGCATTTTGGGCAAAGTGTGAGGGTGTTTGGGTTTCTGCTATTTGCTATTTCTCTTACTCCACAGAAAATGCAGCAGATTCTTTGTATGTGTGTGCACAGTGGGAGAACGTGCCCAGCTGAGATCCAAACACAAATGAAACAGAACTCGAAACGTTCAAAGTTGACACAATCCAAGTTCTTGCTACTGGGGGGAAAAAAAAGCTCCTCTACTTTTCCTTTATTAAAATAAACAAGCAAAAATCCCAAACAAACAGTAAAAAACCAAAACGACTCCCACCCCACTCATCTTCCTTTTAAAATGCATGCATTTAAATCACCACACTGCTCTTGGAGATGGAAGAGAGAGAGAGTTCTATTCCCAAAGCCTGTTTTTAATAATCAGATGATTTTTGAGAAAACCTCTGAACATTCAGCACTTGTGGTCAGTTTTCTCTGCCCAAAAAAAGAGTGGTTTTTGCAGACATTCCATAAACACAGGAAGCTTTGACTATGTCTCTAACAGATAGGGAAACAGAAGAGTAACATACTCACAATATAAAGGCAAAAGCTAAACTTGCCATGATAGCTCAGACAAATGTAGTCCAGAAGTCTGACTCTATAGCCAGAGCCAGATGTTTCAAACAGAATATCCAAAATCTGTAAAGTACAATTCTGACACAACCTGCCTCTATTTTATTTCTTTTTAATTATTGATTTTCCTTCCTGAAGCATGGCACTATATTCACTTTGAGTCTCTTTTGATTTTGTTTCTTTCGAGGGGTAAAAGGGGCTTAAAACTGCTATGAAGAATTCCTGTGGTGTTTAGCTTCCTGATCATCTCATAACTGGTTTTAATTTTTTATCTGAAAAAAATATTAGCCTCAATTTTATCTGCTGCAGGAAGTTTCATGGGTCCATGTTTTATCCAAGTTTTCATCCATTTTATTTTTTTTTTGTTTTCTAGCTCCTTACTGAGTGTTTAATTTTTCTTCTAAGGAGTAGCTAAAAAGAAATTCCTGATTATATTTTCCTGCACCATTTGTTATTTTTATATAGCCTAATTGTTGTTAGTTTCCTTTATAAAAGAAACACTTAAGTTCCTTTCATCCATGCCATTTTTTTAAAGAGAAGTCTTTACTTTTTCTAATTCCCTCACCAGTCTTTCTCCTTAGCTTTGCTTTTGCCCAGTTGCTCACCAGAATTGAAGCTGCAAATGCAGGTGAAGGTATCCCTTTCCTTTTCAAATAGCCTTTTAATATTGTAATTATTTTCTTTTCCACATGAGTGTTAACCTTTCTAACGTGATCACCCCAATGAACAGATTTTAACAGAACTGTTGGCAATTAGCCACGAGCAGTTAGTTATTAACAAGTGAAATTCAGAACATTTTTCCCAAAGTACATTACTTCTCTCTGAAAAGTAAAGAATTTGCCTGATGTTAGTCTGTCCAGTTTTTTCATTTCTACCCAGTTAAAACTACAGGAGAGAACTTTTAACTGAAACATCCCTAATACTTTATGATGATTTCTCTGAATAAATTGTCATTGTTAGAATAGCTGAATCCAAGGCCTTTTAATCATTCTGAATTTAGGATTATGAATCAGAATAATGTCATTTTTTTTAGAATCAGTATTCTTTGACAACCTTCCTAATTTTTAATTTGTTTTCTAAAATTCTGTGTAAATATGATTTCCCTTTCACAGATCCTGTCATTGTTGTCAGTCTGTTTGTTAACAGAAACCCTGTTCCAGAAGTTTGTGTTCTGTGGAAACTGTTGATAGTAAAAAAATTAATCAAATGAAACAAAACAACCTCCCAAGATTTTGAAATCTTCAGCATAGTGAAAAAAAATACTAAGTATCTTTTATGATATTATATAATATTGTTGGTATTAAAATAACAATGGAGAAGAAGAAAAAAACAGTTTTAGTAATGTGTATTCCTCCAGATGTTTCAGATTTCCATTGCACTCTTCTGTGGTAAATTCCTCTGTGAAAAGTTTAGTTACCATTTCATCAAGAGAGGGTTCCTTAATTTTTGGTATGGTTTTGTTTCACCCCAACTGCTCTGTGTTAACAAAGACAAGTTAAAATATTGTATGTTCTATTGCACTCTACAATTAAGAATTATAACATCTAAAATATTGTGTTCAGAAAAAATCCCCAATAACATATCATTATTGGGTTTATGCTGAAAGCTGTTTCATTTGGTTTGGTGAAACTCTCTGTTAGCATCCCAGCTGGTTTCCAGTTAAAATCTGCTTTTGATGTATCTCTGCTCCACTCTTCTGCTTTCTCAAATCAACCCAATCTGAAACCTGGAAATTCCTGTCCCATGACTGATGGGCACTGATGCAGCTCCTCCCTGCAAGCTCTGCTCCCTGCTCCTTTGGGTGTGCTTTGAAAGTGGTCAGTAATAAGGAACAAAAGACTCCTGGCCCTCCACACTGTTTCATTAAACTTGCTGGTATGGTAGTTTTAGGACTGCCCATTTCTAACCTTAGGCCAGATATAATAAGAAATACTTTATTTTACAGTAATATAAAATTACTGTATTTTACACTACAGGCAGTGTAGTCAAGTGGCAACATAGTGCAGAAGTTGCAAATGTTAAAGTGGTTCAAGTGATGCAAACCAAAACCTCATCTGAAAGGGAACTCTGAATCAGCTGTTCCTAAGAAAACTGCCAGCAACCTTGGAGAATTCCCTGCTGATAATCAAATGTCATCTGACCTCACCAGGTAAAGGCTAAAAGTGATTTACTTTGGGTTTTTTTTTTTAAATCGAAAGCATGCAGTGTCTTTGCATCTTTTATTCTGCTGAACTATTTTTTTAGCAGTTTTTGACGGATTCATCCATCACAAGCTTCTGTGGGAGATGTGGGCAACCCCTGTAAAGGCAGGGTGCAGATTAGATCACGTGCAGGTTTTCAAAGGCAGAAATGCAGCAGTGAGATCCCCTTTCCACTGGGAGCAGCTGCTGCCCAGTGTAACAAGATGTCTGTGCCACCAGTGTCCCTGAACCCAATAGGTTTTCACCCAGTCCTGTGGTTGCATATGAAGAGCTTGGGATTCTAAGGACAAAGAGTGCCCATGTTGGTGTTACAGACAGATACTGGATCTTTTTTCTTGAAAATCAATGGGGTTTTGTTCAGCTGGTCAATATTAATTAGGTTTTGTTCAGTGGTCAGTTGGTCAGTGGGATTTTTTTTTTCCATGTAATGATTAGGCAGGGATAATTAAATACAAGATTCTAGCAACTTTGTGGAAGCAAAGGACTAAAGGACTATTATGAATAACTGTTGCAGTTGTCAACATTTCTGTGCTTTTTGAGGGGATTAATATGCAACCACAAAAATTTGTTCCAGGCAGACACTTGGCATTAAAAGATGCACTCCAGGATTTTTTTTTGTTCCTTATGTTTGAATTTAATCCATCAGGCCATTTTTAAGTAGGAAAAATACTTTGTTTTTTGGAAGTTGAGATTCCTGACATAGTTCTGGTTTCAGAGGGAATATTTAGGGAATTAACAAGGGCCACAGGACTCTACCTCCTATTTTGCCCTCATTCTGCCTCTCTTCATCAAACCTGTTTTGTGTTGTTATGTTCTTGTGCTCTATCCCAGCCTGTGATAGTGACAGATAAAGGTGTAGTTCTTGGTTTGTTCTTCCTCATTTTCCACTCAATAAAAGCCTGTGACTGCTGCCCATTGACTCTCAACAGCAGCTGAGGGCTTCTTTAGGACCTTCTGGAAAATCTCATCTTGGTTCTGTATTCTGTACTCACTGACTGCTTCCTATGCCCACATGTAAAATAAATTAAGCACCCCATAATGTCCTGAAAGTTGTCATCTTTCCTCAGTCATCGTAAGTGTCTTCCAACAGACAGGTTTTCAGCTGTTTCTGGAGAAAATGATTTATTGTGAAGACAGGAGAGCAGAAACTGATCTAGTCCCAATGCTCTTGCAGCCATGTTTCTACTGCCAAATTTCTGCTATTCTGGGGGAAAAAAAATAGCATTACCATAGCCAATGTTTCATCTTATTTTACAAGAATAAGGGAAGTCAGAATGGGGAGGATGTTTAGAATGCTAAAAAAATACCTTTAAATTAGAGAGAGATTAAGAAAGAGAGAATTGGGAAATTTTCTTACATATAAATTAAGAGCCCCTGAATGAAGAATTCTCTCAAAATTTTGTGAGTTGCTAAATGCTCACCTGGCAGGGAAAATCACTCAGTGACTTGTTCATTTTTCTTTTAATCTTGTGTCTAGTTTTGCTTTAAAAATAAGCAGTGTGGGTTCTATGTTAAATTCCAGTACTGAGTAACATAAACCCTGAGAGTTTTTTTTTTAAAGTTCAAACAAAAAATGTGCCATGAGGTAACAAAGAATCTACTATTCAGGGTCTGAGTTTAGCTTCATACATTGTGTGTGAACTTTAGACTATTACTTGTTACTGTTACACTGTCTGTGGTGTAAAATAGGCTTCTGCAGCCCTAAGATCTGAGAAAAGAATTCACTGAGGGCTCTGTGCTCATATTTGAAATATAAGAGAGGAAGAGCAGGAATCCCAATTCTCCTCAGAGCCAGCATGTGCACGTTGGCTTTGTCAGAGATTGCTCAGGTTGGCCATGGCAGTCTCATCATGCCTTGTTAGTCCAAGCTTCTTGTCACCAGCTGCATTCTCTTGAAGACAAGACTCTCTTAAAAGGAGATTTGGTGGAATTCTGTATGATTTCTAGTTCCAGTGATTTTAATGATACTTAATATAATTATTTTTGAGGTTTTACCCATTTTTTACCTATTTCCCTTGATACTGATGCTAAGATGTACTGTAAAGATGCCTAGAAATGAGTAGGATACATCCTTGCTAACAGCAATGTAGTGGAAGGTAGCAGTATTCTTAGTTGTGTACAGTTCTCACAGTGCTTCAGAAATAGCAGTTTTTCAACCTGATTTAGTTTTTTTCACAGACTCAGAATCAGAGGCACAAAGCAGGTAAGTTACATGGCAAAGGCACTAACTGGGAGTCAGGGATAAGCTCTCATTTGGAAGAGGGTTCCTTGCTTTTATTTAATCTCTACAATGTTACATGAGCTTTTACAAAACTTCTCTTTTAATTAAAAAAATCACGTAATGTTTTTAGAAATCATATCCATTGAAACAATTTAGTTTGTCCTTTGTTTACTGCATTTAAATTAAAAGGACATGTTTCAAAGCTGTTCTGAAATTTGGCACTGTCATTTATTGAATAAATTATTTATTTGGGAGGAAGAAACCAAAAATGTTATCCCCCAACTATTTTGTTGGAATTCTTGAGAGCTTAAGATCTTCATGCTCTGAAAGCAGTTGTTAAACAAAATAAACTGCATGCGGGAAGTAGTGAAATATAATGTCATGCAAAGTTCAAAAAGGATAAAGTGAGACTTAAAGAGCTTATTCTCAACACCAAGCCCCTGTATTAATACTGGGAATTGATTCACCTCAGGTAGGAGGTGGAAGAATCCCATTGTTTTTGTTTTTAAATTGCTCACTAATACTAAATATTCCATACATAACATTTCAGACCAAGTTTTTTATTATGTGTTTTTTAACATATGGTGCAGGAGTATATTATTTTCCCTATATGTAGAGCACTCAACAGCCAGAACTAGATGTTTTATCTAAGCATCCATCCTGAGGCTGCATTTTGAAGAACAGGGGAGGTTCTGCAGATACCTTTTCTAATTAGAGAAGCCAATGATCAGGTCTGCTCTGCAGAGAATAATCCCAGATTAGCAATCCCAGTTTTACCTCCAGGCAGGCTGCTGAGTCTATGTTGGGCAGTTATCATGCAGAGGTGCTCAGCAGAATTTGGTGCTGGCAGTGCTGTAAGTGCTAGTTAGAGTTTATCCCTTTGGGTACTGAGGCAGCTAAACATCCTTCAGTTCTGACACTGACTTGTCTGACAGTTGCTTGGGGATTTTTGTAGGGTGCTCATTATGTGATACATACATGCCCAAAGGATCTGTAAAGTGAACTGGGTAATAACTGATGCTGTAAGAAGAAAATATAAATAGTTACCATACCAGGAAGTTCTGAATATATCATTGTCTTAAGTACAGGAAAGGTAATTATACCCTGCAGTATTGCAGAATCAGGTATCTATATCTTGCTTTACACCGAAGTAACATGGGGAGTATTTAGGGCAAACAAGAAAGGTTCAGGTGAAATGTGCAATAACCTTTAGTGACTTGAGCAGTTGTAGACAACAGAATGAAACCAGTGCTGTGCTTTTGCAAGGAAAATAACATGCAAAATAATCCTATTTTGTACAGCAGCCCTGACAAAAACATGGTGTATTGCTTTTCTAATGCAAGGTAAGGTTTAACTGCTCAGCATGTACCCCCATCTTCTGACTCAGGATTTATTTCAGCAAACCAACAGATCTTAAAATGTGATTTACCTATTAAACACTCAAATTGAAATACATTACAAAATGTTTAAGAAGTCTCACTCTTTTCCTTATTATTCACTTGTCATCAGGGTACACTTGTTATCTATCTTCTGACTGTTACTGGATTTGTTAATAAAAGCAGGAACAATGAGCAAACACTGCCAGATCTTGCCTTAAAAATCCTTCAGGTTGTTGTGGTTATAGCCAAAAACTAAAAGCTGCACATAGAGAAGCTGAGCTGGCAACCTGTCAAGGATCCAAAAACTGCCTCTGTTTTAGACTTGTAGTACTTGTCAGTTTTAACAAGGTCTTCAGAAGGAATAGCTGTTGGCATGCAGAACCCTCATTCCATCAGTGATGAAATGAGTAAGAATGTCCCACTCATGAGTCCTACTCATCTCTGTAGGTTAGATTAATGAGTCCAGAATATCTAAATCTCACTAACTCTTTGCAGTTGTATGTTTTGAAGTCTTGGTTCTAGAGCTGTGTACTAAAGAAGGAAGGTTGTGAGCAGCCTTCAGTTTCATCAGGATTTGCGTTAGGTGTGCTGGCATTAGAACGCGCAGCCTTTGTGTTAGAAATCATCATCTTTCTTCATAAACTGCTGAACTGAAATTGCAATCAACAAAGTAAAACTTCTGCAGAAAGGCCACTGGGGAATTGTGGCTCTGGTTAAGCTCACTGCTGCCTGCACTGGGAAGGTGTGTGGGTGATTCTTTGTAAAATGTTAACTCCAGCCACGAGCTTCCAAGAGTCTGGCAGAGGGCTCTGGTAACAGTCCAGTTGTTTGCTAAGCTTGTTGTTCCTGTAGACAAACGAATGTTAAAATAGCTCCTAATGAAACTTTAGCTCCTGGCTGGCTCCTAGGCTATTATCCAGCTGTAGCAGCTATGCCATTTGAGTGCCAGTTTTCAATTCTGCTTGATTAACAATTCCTGCAGACCACGGGATGGTTGAGATGGATGTTAAACACTCTGACAGGCAGAGGATTACCACTTCCTGTGGGTTTATTGCTGACAAGTGCAAACTGCTCCTTTGCCACCCACTGTTACACTGCCAGTGAGGAACTGGGAGAGGTGTGACACCAGGTTCTAGGCAGATTGCAAACTAATGTGTTGCTCAATAAAACTGATTGAAAATTTGAAATAAAGAGGCCATTTTACCTGCAAAACAAAATGGAGCTGTGAGCTCTAATTATCTGCAATGACCTTAATGCTTGAAACTGGCACATGCATGATGAAATATATGAAATATATGCTGAAATACATTAATGCTGTCATACACTGCATTAACTACAATGGTACCTTTGTGATGGGTGTGCAGAGACTGTTCTCTCTGCTGTTGCCCAAAGGCTGTTGGGTGGCAAGCCCATGGCAGTCTTCTGTCCAACATCAGTGAGTAGCTTTTGCACACAAATGGAAAGCCATTAATTTTGGCATCACATGGTACATGGGGTAATTTTAACTAACTCAAAGATAGTTTTTCTCTGAAGAAAAACAGTGTTCTTCGCTGAATTTGTCAGCTTGCTATTTCAAATACACCCTTTGTGTCTGGTAATTTGGATCTTATGCTGGAACATAAAAAACTATGTCTTCTGAGGTTTGATGAATTTACATTCTAATCAGGATTGATTCCAGGAAAATGATCTGGGAATTTATTTTTTCTATTTCATTGGGGCAGGGAGCAGTATGTAAATTATGCAGACCCATGAGTTCTGCCCAAATAGCTTTTCATAGCAAAAAATAGCTTGAAGGTTAATGAGAACATCAAGTAATTTCTTTAACAATAAAAACATTAACTGCCAAGTAATTAGTGAAATGTTTCAGAGAAAGAAAAAGGAGCTAATGAGAGGACAGATTAGTATCTATTTGTTATTCCTGTGGATTGGCTTTCTTGTGTTTACTATTGCTGAATCTCATCTGTCATGCTAATAACATATCAAATGGCAAAGATCTCAGTGATACCAAATGCATGTTTGCCATCAGGGACAATAGGAAAGACCAAGATAAGGTTCTGGGACACATGGAGATAGATGTCAGGAGAGAATTTGCACCTGGGCTGCACTCTTATTTCCTGAACTGGGACTGAACATTTTCACAGCTCTCTTGCTGTGGCAGCAGGTCTCAGGCTGTACAAATAAAAGCTCTGAAGTGAAGGGGATAAAGTATTACTTGTTCTGCTACATGATGAATGGGTGTTTATAAGATAAGGCTGCATGCATCTTTCTTCCCTTTCTCTCCTCTTAGAAAAAAGACTCAGATCCAAATAAAAAAACTGGTCTGTGTTTCAGTAGACAATGCTTTCTTTTATTTTTAAATGTTGGTTGGTTGGTCGGTTGGTTGGTTGGTTGGTTTTGTTGCTCCCCGGTGGGTCTACTTTTGATGGCAAAAAAACCTTTGGCCACACCTGGCAGGGTTGGCTGTTGACAAAAATTTACACTGTTTGAAGGCACAGTTAGTTTGGTTCTCAGGATCTTCTCACCAGAAAGGTGAATATTCAGATCAAATAAAAAGTCTTCTGTCTTCCAGAAATAACTTTTTTACCTCCTAGGCTTACATAATGAATTTTCTCAGGTTAATTACTTACTTTCCTGAGGTAGACACAGAGTTTGATTGAAACAGAATAATTCCTGAAGGTTAAGTGTAATACTGACTTTTTGCTATCAGAAAATTTGCTTTTCCCAGAGCCAAAATCACACAGTAGAAATTTCCCACTCTGATATTTCTTCTTGGTAGAAATCTCTTAAGACTTCTGTCTAAATTCCTCAGTCATCAGTCATAGGCAGATAGGTTAATTTAGGTTGTATAAATGTGGACATATTTTCCTACATCCTGTCCAAATTCAGATCAATGCCTTGATGTGTGATAGTTGAGAACCTCCATGAGACAAAACTAAATCCTGCCAGGAGATGAGCACTCACATGTACAGCCCAACAACTTCTGCTCATTCACTTACTGCAGCAGCTTTTCTTTTTTCCTTCTGTGCTGCAGGAGTTGCTCCTGCTGTATGAACTGCTGTGAACTCTGATATATAATTTCAGGACATTCCTAAAACACTTGAACTTTTCCCAGTTGCAGCCAAGAGAAGGGGAATAACTGTCTGCCCTGATATTTCTCTACAGCATCTCTCTACTGTTATATCAAGGGGTGGACATCAGAAATATAATCAGGTTTCTTGTTTCCTGTTTTTCATTCCTGCTCTGTTCTGCTATCATATGTTACTGTACCAATAAGGTCAGTAACACAAATCTGTTAGAGGTATGCAGTGGTAATTGCTCTTTGCTCTGCCAAGGAAAAATCCCCAACAAATCTGCAAAGCTGAACTTCAGGACACCTTGTAGTCTTGTAGATATGGCAGCAGATTTTACAATGATAGTGTATTTATCTATATATAGCTCAAAGCACTGCCAAATGAACTACTTCACGAGGATGGAACTCTGCCTTTGAAGGTATTGGCCTTCTTGTTATCTACAACTTCTTCACAATTGCATTCAGTAGAACTGGGTCTGATATCATTTGGTATAATGTAAATCAGAGGAGATCACAAAATAATGCAATTTCTGTGCCACTGTAAAGTCGTGAGTGGGCTCTCACCAGAAGAGTTGCTTCTTTTTGGATTTGTTGATTCACAGTTCTTTTCAGTTTGGTGTTTG
Organism: Trochalopteron elliotii; assembly: GCA_024734555.1. Classification (NCBI taxonomy): domain Eukaryota; kingdom Metazoa; phylum Chordata; class Aves; order Passeriformes; family Leiothrichidae; genus Trochalopteron; species Trochalopteron elliotii. The sequence goes on from JANPWX010000299.1 coordinate 89,631, forward strand.
GGTACAGTTGATTATAGTATTTCTTTTTTTTCCCCCTCATTGCATATTAATTGCCCTCTTCTGTTACTCAGCCTCTTTACCCTCTTCACTCTTCTTTTCTGTTGCACAATACCATACTCTAAATCAAAATGGACTGGGTATTTTTTTCAAGACTATAACCACTTTTTTTAAAATTAGAAGATTACTTTGGTCAGATTTAAGTAAGTGACTTGAGACTTCACTGAGTGGGACATAAATCCATATATATCTAAATACAGATAAACAGTTTTAAATGATCTATTAATCTCTTTTTTGAGAGTCTGAAACGCTCTGAAGATATAATGAGAAGGATGTAGGAAGACATCTTACCAAGAATGAACTTTGGGTTTTATCTTTCTGTTACTTGTTTTTTGTAATTTTTTTTCCCAGAGAATGATATTAGTAATTCCAAACTACCAGCTAAAGCAAATCTGATTTAAAAAGGAAACACAATACAAAAACTTGGGAGACATGTTTGCTCAGCTGAAATCTAGTGAATAACAGCAGTGCATTTAGAGTGAAAGTAGTCTTAGGGAAAAAATAAAAAAGACCTTCTCAGAGTTATTTTAAGATCTTAAGTCATGAGTTAGGTCATGAGCTTCTTAGCATTTGGTGTGGTATCTGAGTAGACCCTCAGATTACAGATCAGGGCAGGTGCAGAAGACTATGCTATAAATACTTTTATACTTAAGGAGTTCACTTATTTCTTGAATGACAAACCAAACAAACATTAGTTCTGAAGAGGAAAATCATAAAAATAATTTAAAGCTTGATTTTTCAACAAATCATCCCATAGTTCTTAATTACAAAACCTAAGTTGCTCTTCACCATCACCTAGGAAATGTTACAGAAAACCTTTCAGAGGGTTACAGCATGTATTAAGCATGGCTGGCATGTTCTGGAGTATTTCTGTACTCGTTTGCTGCCTACTGAGCTGTGCAGAGAACTGGCCATCAGGATTCCTACCTTCTATTTTAGGGCCTTCTCTTGCCTTGTGGCTGGAGCATAGATGACCAATTTCCCCAGGGAAAATTTGCTTTTTTTAATGCTTCTTTTAGAAATATTGTCCCTCAATTTCTTTAGTGCAAAGCTGTTGGAGATCTTTACAGGATAAAATGCACTGACTGTACTAGTAAAACCTGCCTGATTTCATCAGTATTATTTTATTTGTTTTTCTAGGTGAATACAGATGTTTTCAATTTCCTATTTTTTGATAATATCCTACACTCATGTTGCTGACTCCCTTTGTCCAAAAGGAACGTTCCTGTTTTACAAGGGCAGCAGAGGTCTCAGAGACCTTTGAGAAATTGGTTTATATTTCATTTATACTTCCCTTCCTGTGAGGGAACACTCCACTTTTCAAATGACACATACAGGCCTGTGAGTTCATTCTGACTGACCTAACTTGAATCCTTAATAGTCTTTTAGGAGGCATGTTTTATAGAACTGGCAGAACCAGTTGTTAGGTGTCATTTCCTGTATATTCCTAAAAAAAAAACAACCTAAAACCAAACCCACAACCCAAAACAAAAAGAGACCTAGGAGAAGAAGTAGGTAAAGCAACTCTAAGGGCACATTTGAAGGTTTTCCAAGTGATTATGTTCCTACCTACCCTTTTGTTTGTTACCAGAATCAACTCCTTATGACCAACAACCCAATCTATGCCCAAAGAGCAGATCTTCCTCAAGGCAAATTTCTGCCTATGTCAAGGGATAGGTGACATGACACAAACATCATTATATAAACAGGTCCCAGCCTTACTCTGTACTGTATTGTCACTGAAGTGTGGCATCACCTGCTCACAGAAGGAGTTATGAATTTCAAAACCAGGTATCCGTTCCTGGTGCTTTGAGTTGACTGTCTTGATTTTCTAAAGAGCCCAATTAAATTAACAGAATTCAAAACTAGTTCAGTAGGTACTTTCCAGAAGAAAGTGAAACTATTGCTAAGGAGTTCCTATGCCATTTGTCCATGGGATGAGATGAGATGAGATGAGATGAGATGAGATGAGATGAGCTGTGTCATTGTGGTGAAAAGCAAGAGGTGACAAGTAACATTAGAGAATTGCTATTATGTCATAAAAACAAAGTATATGCTGCCTCCTTTTTTCAGTAAGTAAAAATAATACAATCTGTCTTCACATATCAATTAAAGAGGGAGAGAGTATACAAGCTATTTAATTTCTAAGCCTATCTTTCTTGGCCAGCTGGAACAGAAGTTTTCAAGTAATTGAAATAGTTAATGAAAGATATAGCAAGCATGTTAACACATGTCTGTACTTTTCATGTTCTCTCCAGGAGGAAAAGAAAAATTAAATCACCATCAGCCAGTTCAGCCCCATGGATACAGGTCATCTTGCTATAAACCAAGCTTATTAACTGGACATTGTCATGTAAGTAGAACCTCAATTCGTTGGGTTTTTTTTCCTGTGGAGGTGATACCATCCTTCAGGTATTTTTTTAAAAAACTTCAAGTTCCTTTCCTTCTGTCTGTATGTCATACTTTCTCCAGTATTCTAGAGGGTCCCATGTCATGGCTAACATTCTTTTAGAAAACTGGAGTTGCATAGGCAGTTGCACAGCACCACTCCCAAATTAGACAGACAGCTGTTTAATTTTGCAAGACATTTTCTTTCCCCAAAGTGAGAAGAGCTACTGCAGTGAATTCCCAGCCATGATACTCTGTTTTTAAAGGCATCTTTTGTGGCAGGGGAATATGTTCTCCTGAACTGGGGTCAAGACATACTGATACATTTAACAAAGCAGTCAGGTTGTTGAACAATATGTAACTAGGTATCTTTTAAATATTCACTATACTTATCTCAGAAAGGCCCTAATCTGTTCTATCAAGATAAGTGCAGAGAGAAAAACTACACTTTGGAGCTGGTTGCAACTAAATATATAGACTTTTTCAGTACCCTCTTCTGTTTTAAAACATTCTGTGGAAGTGCAATGTTTTACTCAATAATTTTTGCTGTTATTGTTGTACTAGTTTGGTTATTAAACCAATGCAGTGAGAAAGGACTGCAGTGAGAAATTATCTTTTCATTAAGTAGGCATAAGGAAAGCTTCTATTTTGACAGTGGATTTCTGCTCTCTAGGAGCAGTAGGCACGAATCCCCATGCCTAGTCATGAGCCTCTGAATTTTGTACAGTTCCTAGGTCAGTTCAGATTATGGCCTTTCTGAGGACCTGGGGATGGTAACTGTTGGTCTGAACCCTCATCAGGGGGCTCTGCTATCTTGTGGAGCTGAAGCTTTGTTTAAGCTCTCCAGGAGCTGGCCTCCAAGGCCTCTTTGCAAATCCAGCCCTTACTGCCCTGTCAAGTACCATGGGCCAGAAGTTGTGGGACGTTCCCTCCTCCTGCAAAGTAACATTAGTTCAGCTGATCCAGTGACAGCACCAAGAAGGAATTCTCTGCTGCAAGTACTGAGAGTAGACAAAGAGGGTGCCTAATTTTCTCTTTGTGCAACCCAAATCCTGTGGGACTCATGGACATCCCTGTACTTTCTACGCTATACAAGGGAGGGTGTGTCCTCAGGACAACGTGTTGTATCTTGCTCACTCTGCTGATGAGACTGTGAGAGACATGCCAGAAGTGAATTAAACAGGTCTCCACTTAATTATATGTAATTTTGTTAATTGTCTATCTGCTGCTGTCCCTCGTTGGCATTACGAAAGGGTGCAAGTCACCTCTGTAGCTTCCCTGCCCCAGCTTTTCCTGGGCTCCATCCCTCGCAGCTCTGGATACCCCCGGCAGGGCATGGCCCCACCACTGTTCCCGTCGAGGGTCGCAGTAGGTCTCGTCCGCCTTTTCTGTTCACTCTTTGCGCCCTTGAGTGTGTAATACCGAGGCACTTCTCTCTGCAGGGCCAGGAGCCTGGTCAGGTACTGCAAAGGAGAGCAGTTGGGAAGCAGCCGCCGGCACCTCTGCTCTGCCCCGGCGCTGCTCTGGGGGTCAGGGTCGCACCTCAGCCCCTTCCCCTCGCTGTGGGTCCCGGCGGAAGCCCAGCCCTTCCCGGGGCTCGCCGCAGAGTCTGGGCTTCGTGCTCGGCTCTGCCCGGGCCGGCGCAGCGCCCCGCCGCCCACGTTTGCTGCAGGCTGGCTGTTGAGCAGAGGTGCCCCCTCCTCCTCTCCTCCTCCCCTGCCGGGGGAAGGTCTCCGAACGAATTCATTCCGTACGTGCATGCGGTTAACCCCTTGCTCCCCGTCCTGCTGCCCCCGTGCCCCGCAGCCCCGCGTTCCCCTGCCGCCTGATGCCACCGGCTCCGCCACCCTCCTGCTGTAGAACAGATTGATTTCCACGCGTGGGGACGGCTCCAGCACGGGGCTGGTGTCACCCAGACGCCCTGCCCTCTGCGAGCAGCTTTCGCGCCCGTTTCCTCCGCTCCCCGCGCTTCGGCTTGCTGCTTTTTTTTTTTTTTTTCTCTCCTCCCAGGAGTAGCAGCGAAATGTCCCGTCCTGCCTATTTGGAAATGGGAACAAATTGCTCCCCCGCCTTTACCTCGCCCATCGCATCCCATATATAGTCATATCTACGGTCAAATGGCAGGCGGCAGCGAATGGGAAGGCTGTGCCTCCCAAAAAAACCCGGGGGGCAGCGAGAGAGGGAAAGGGGTAGGAACGAAAGGAGGAGGGAGGGAGGGAGGAAAAAAAAAAAAGTCCTTTCCAAAAAAGTATTGGATGTCTTGAGGAATGCAGTCAGCCCCCTGGGAAAGTACATATCTGTGAGGCGCTCCCTGCCCGCCGCTTGCACTCGGCCGGCGCCCCGTCCCGCACGGATCAACCCCGCCGCCCGGCAGCTCCGCTCCGCTCCCCCGGGGCCCTGCGTCCGGACTCGGGGCTGCTCCGCAACTTTTCAAGTTTTTCTTTCGGAAGCAGTTCGCGCGGGGACGCGCCCTAGCCCACCGCCACCATGGATGCCATCAAGAAGAAGATGCAGATGCTGAAGCTGGACAAGGAGAACGCCTTGGACAGAGCCGAGCAAGCCGAAGCGGACAAGAAGGCAGCGGAGGAGAGAAGCAAGCAGGTCTGCACCGATGGGCGCAAATCTTTCCAGACTATTCTCTTTTTTATTTTTTTTCCTCCTTCCCTCTTCTTCCCCCCTAACCGTAACTTGTGTTCCACCCCCGCGCCCCTGCAAAACTGGTTGAACTTTCCCTAAGGCAGAGTTCAGCCTGGCAGCCGCCGGCTGGAGGTTCCCAGGGGCGCGGCAGGAGGTCCTTCCCCCGTTCCCACCATTCCAGCTGGGGAGCAGGGCCCTGGGACAGCTGCGTGGCCTCTGTGCCTTTGTCACAGGGGGTCCACTTAGAGGGGCTGCCCAGAACACCTGGTTAGCACTGGACGGATGTGCGGCGATTTGGCAAAGGACAGTTAAAGCTGTGTTCGCCCACTCCAGCATCACTCAGCAGATGTGTCCGATTCCAGCTGCCCTCCCGCCCTTCTCCGGACGCATGCCCCACTTTTTTGTCCTTCTCCAACCCCCTCCTTTACGCCTGGGGCTTTATTCGATTCGGGGAGGAAGACACTTTGTTTGCACGTTTCTAGGAGATCCTGAAGGAGGAGGGGGAAAGGGAGAGTGATTTATAAATTAATTTCACAGTTTTCTAAGCCAAGGGAGAAACATATTTGTGCGTTGTATTTCCTCTTGTGCACCTAGTTAGAGGATGACATTGTGCAATTGGAAAAGCAATTGCGTGTGACGGAGGATTCAAGGGACCAAGTGCTGGAAGAGCTGCACAAGTCTGAGGACAGCCTCCTCTCCGCAGAGGAGAATGCTGCCAAGGTATCGTGCCCTTGCTGGGAGCAAAGAGGATCTAACTGTCTCTCCTTCTTTCTCTCTCTGTCTGTCTGTCCTTTTCTGTCTCTTCTGCACTCACACCTCTCCGTTTGCACGATCACACTGCCTGCTGCACCTTTTCCTGCCCGCCCTCCCCTCTCCACCGCTTTCCACCCACATCACAGCTGGAGGACGAGCTGGTGGCTCTACAAAAGAAGCTGAAGGCCACTGAGGATGAGCTGGACAAATACTCCGAGTCCCTTAAAGATGCACAGGAAAAGTTGGAACTGGCTGACAAAAAGGCCACAGATGTAAGTTACCCCATCCCTTTCACCACAAGCCCGATAGAGAAACCACACTCCCTGTGCTCAGGACAGCCTGGACTCCTACTCAGCAGCACTACAAAGCTTTGCTGAAGGCAGGGTCCAGGCAGCTCCTGGACAGGGAGGTGGGAAACACAGCACTGCCTCCCTGCATGAGGTTTGCACACTCTCAGAGGCGTCTGATTGGGTTTCTGCTCACTTGACATGTGCTTTTCATGTGTACTCGCCACTCTAGATGTGAAAGTAAAGGAATGGTGATTTATCTATTCAGGTGATGGGTAAAACTGCTCAGGCCGGAACAACACTGTCTTGATAGTAAAACAGAAGCAGAGAGTTTATAGTGAGTAGGTGCAGGAGAGGGAGATCCAGAAGAGCAAGGACTGCTAGTTCTGTTTTCAAGAGAGCTGTTCCTAGGCATGCATGTGTTAGAACTGTTGCTAGATACTGGTTTAGCTCACTGGTCTCTAAGATAAAAGGTTCTCTCCTGCCATTTTTTTTTTTCCTTGGAAGTCAGTGGAACTGTTTCACTTGTCAAAGAAAAGTCCAGTCTTGTGTGACGGAAAATTGTCTGGAAGATGATACTTGCTAGTTTTGCAGTTCAGAGGACAGGGATCCTGGGAGCAAGCTGGGAGATATATATAGCTCAGCACTTTATATGGTAATAAGGCAAGAGCTTGTGCCTCTCCCATGCCCTCATCCCACCCACCTGTCTGTCCCTGACATGCATTTAATGGATCGCATGCATGGAACCGTAAGAGTATATATTGTCTGTGCAGTTAAGGTCCTGGTCTCTATTGCTGCTGTTGGACAATTCAATTCTCCTTGAGTAAATCTCAGGTCTGAATTTCAGGATTAGATGAAACTAGAGTATTTCCAAAGCTGTGACCCTCCTTTTCCTATAGCTTAGCTTTAAAAAGTCAACCTCAAAGCCATAGTGAAAAGGAGTTGCCACAAATGAAGCAAGCAAAGTATTTCAGGGGGAGGAAGGATACTTTCAGAAAGGGAAATGTTACAAACAACATTGAAAGACAACAGGCTTTTATCTTATTTTATTTCTAAAAGGAATAAAGGACAAAAAAAAAGGTTTAGCTTCAGTACAGCAAGTAAGTTATATAGCTTTGAAAGAGAACCCAAGAACTTAACAAACAGAAGTGTTCAAAGGAACAGGGGAGAGGGATCCATGTATAATGTGGATCAGATGTCTGCTCTGTGCATGGCTGCCATAGGAGAGGCAGCTTCCTAGCAGGACGTTTATTTAGCTTGTTCAAAGGAACCGCATATAGATCCAGGGGAGATATTCCTTATATGGAAAAGTATGCAGACTATTTGGAAATAGCTTGCCTAGGATGAAGGCAGGAGAAATGCTACTAGATTCCCGTTGTGAAGCTAATGATCTTCCTAACTGATCCCCATGCCACCTTCCCTTGCTGGAAAACAGCATTTGGAAGCTAGTTGAGGGCAATTTTATTCCCAGTCTTCCCTCAGGTGGAGGGGGGGAGAGTGTCTGGCTTCTTTTCATCGAGGTAGATGCCTTATTTATTTGTACACATGGAATATGTGTGACAGTTTAGGAACAAATTTCTTTGTTTGGCAATGCAGAGTATATTTGGGGCATTGCATTTGACCCGGTATTTGCCTTGTTAGTTTGAATAGTTCCAAGCCTTAGGAAAAGGGCAGAGGCAGGGAGGGAGTGTCGGCTCGCTGGGATGGACTCGCCTTACACTGGGACGAGAAAATCTCACCTGTCCGGTATGACTCATCACCTCCCAAAAGCCAGGCACATGCCGGGAGCCACCCCACCCGAGAGGGGGCAGCTGCAGCCCCCTCTCCCCTCCCCGTGTCTCGGGAGCCAGGCCGGGTGCAGCAGCATCTGGCGGGTTGCTCGATGGCATTTTATGACCCTCATAAGGGGGCGGTTTGCGGGGGCAAAGGTGGGTCTTGACCCCTGCCCGGTCCGGTCCTGTTCGGTCCACGAGACCTCGCGCGTTCTGCCGCTAGGCGGCGCTGCTGCCCCGGTACAGCCACCGGGCAGGGCCGCGCTGCCGACAGGACCGGCCCAGCCCCGGCCACGACCGGCCCAACCCGGGCCGGACCGGCCCACCCCCGCACATCCGCGCGCC